>JANFOE010000400.1:0-527552 GCA_025667525.1 Glebionis coronaria
CATCCCTCCATCCGTGAATCTTCATTTTTTCGTGTAGTTCAAATTTAAAATTTACTCCCAACTTTTTTATGTGGGCCTTTATACGCATTTTAGATGCGCTGTACATAACCTATACTTTATAGTTCTCAAAATTTTAATTTGTCTCTTATATACACATAGATTCATACGAGACCCTATCAGTTTCATGTAGTCTTATGCATCTTCTTTGATAATCAAACCCAAGTCCCTACGGACAAAGTTATCTTACCGTCACCATTATTTACATCTTGAACCACTTTACCCTTAATTACCTTCGTCGACCTTCTTTATAACTATCCATGTCGCAACCTATTTCTCCTACTACGTGCCTCTTTTATTATCGACACGATATCTAGATTCACGTTTCCTTTTTGTAAGTTTCGTTGCATCTCTTGGTATGCGTTAGAGATCCATTTTGTGTTGACGTCTCGTTAGTGAATCATCGTCTTTAAGATAATTCAAAATTGATAATTCTTTTGGTGATTTAATCTTAACTTGGTAGTTGGTCGACTAGAATTAAATATGTTGTATTTTTATCGTTATAATTTTTACATATTAAATCATAGTTATGTTGTTGATTAGTTTGTATAATATACTCACTTAGTTGTATTATTTGATTTAAGATAAATAAACAACATCCTTCGTTATATGTATTTAAAATAATCAAAGTAAAGTTAGTAGTTTGTTGATAAAAAAATCATTCTATTCTATACATCTTTGATGTACTTGTATCTCATAAAGGTTTTAAAATATAATCAAATAAAATATTACTATATATGTTCAAGTCAAAAAAAATGTGGAAATATATTATCACACATTAAATTAGTCAAAGATACCATGGACACTTTACATCACTATAAAATGACCCAAAAGAATGACTCTAACCATCTCTTTATTTTCTATCATCATAAGTGGTATACTTCTTGCTAATTTTCTATGACAAGCTCATGTTCATTGTTTTTCGACATATGAGCTAGTTTGTAATATGTCGAAAAGCAATGAACAATGATCATGTTATATGTAAATCTTATAATGAAACTTCTTGTTCTTATGTTATTTTTTTTCCAGACACAAGATATGTTTTTTAGATAAAAAGCCAATAAGTTCTTTTTTAATACTTATTTTTTATATAAGCATCTACAAGTATTTCGAAAAAATATGAATGTAAAAGATTTCATATAGAATATTGTTTTTATTTTTTTACACAATTCTGTAGTTCTAAGAAAATTGGATTTTTACTACCATATATATTGATTGTTATCGTTGATATTATATGTGTAATATCTCAAGCCTTTCAACGCACTTTTAGGCTCATTACGAATTGGTATAACAATCTTTTGTCCATCGTTGCCTCATTTCTAGTATGCCTCTTTAACATCATTATAATTAACGAAATTCTCTATCTTTCTATGTACAATGCTAGGAATAAAAATAAAAGTCACTATTAGTGCAACTATGTAAATGCATCATTTAATTTGGTGTAAACATGGAAACATGTTAAATTACACGAATTTATATTATTTAATAATGATTTCAAATCATTACATCTTTATATATCATGTATTTATCCTTCATTCTTTTTGCAAAAAAACTTTTCCATTAATATGTTATTCATACTTAATTCTTGTATACGCACATTATGTTTGTGTATAAACAAGATATAACACTCTTAGTTAAATTGTGCAAATGCATCAATTAATTTGGTGTAAATATAGAAACATGTTAAAGTTCATGAATATGTATTTTATAATAATGGTTTTAAATAATTATACTTTTTCTGATTATATAATTATGCTTTTTAATCATTATACCATTTATATGTATTTCATCCTTCATTTTTTCATGAAAGCTTTTTATTAGTATGTTATTCATATTTGAATTTTTTTTTATGTGCACACTCTTAGTGCAATTGTGCAAATGCATCAATTAATTTGGTGTAACATATAAATATGTTAAAGTACATAAATTTGTATTATATAATAATGGTTTCAGATTATTACATCTTTTTTTATTATATAATTATGATTTTTGATCATTATACCCTTTATAGATCATTTATTCTCCTTCACTTTTTTTCCAAACAGTCTTTTCTTTTTTAATCATTATACCATTTATATATCATGTATTTGATCTTTCATTTTTTTCTAAGAAATGTTTTCCATTAATATGTTATTCATATTTGGAAACAGTCTTTTCTTTTTTAATCATATTTTTCTATCCTCATGAGTGGTATACTTCTTGCTAATTTCTATGACAAGCTCAAGTTCATTATTTTTCGACATATGAGCTAGTTTGTAATATATCAAAAAGCAATGAACAATGATCATGTTATAGGTAAATCTTATAATAAAAAACTTCTTGTTCTTATGTTATTTTTTTTCTACACACAAGATATGTTTTTTAGATAAAAAGTCGATAAGTTCTTCTCTAATACTTATTTTTTATAAAAACAACTACAAGTTTTTTGAAAAAATATGAATGTAAAAGATTTCATATAGAATATTGTTTTTACTTTTTTTTACACACTTCTCTAGTTCTAAGAAAATTGGATTTTTACTACCATATATCTTGATTGTTATCGTTGATTTTATATGTATAATATCTCAAGCCTTTAGGCTCATTATGAATTGGTATAACAATCTTTTGTCCATCGTTGCCTCATTTCTAGAAATTTTTGGTGTAATTGTGAAATTGTGAAAATTGTGAAAATGCAATAATTAATTTGGTGTAAATATAGAAACATGTTAAAGTTCATGAATTTGTATTTTATAATAATGGTTTTAAATAGTTATACTTTTTCTGATTATATAATTATGATTTTTAGTCATTATACCATTTATAAATCATGTATTTCATCCTTCATTTTTTTCATGAAAGCTTTTTATTAATATGTTATTCATATTAGAAATTTTTTTATATGCACACTCTTAGTGCAATTGTGAAAATGCATCAATTAATTTGGTGTAACATAGAAATATGTTAAAGTACATAAATTTATATTGTATAATAATGATTTCAAATTATTACATCTTTTTTATTATATAATTATGATTTTTGATCATTATACCCTTTATAGATCATTTATTCTCCTTCACTTTTTTTCCAAAAAGTCTTTACCCAAAAATACTTTTTCATAAATATGTAATTCATATTTGGAATTTTTGTATACGCATGATATATTTGTGTATAAACAAGATACAAAAACTTGGTGAAATTGTGCAAATGCATCAATTAATTTGATGTAATCATAGAAACATGTTAAATTACAATAATTGAATTATATAATAATGGTTTCAATTTACTATACTTTTTTATATTATATAATTATGATTTTTAATCATTATATCATTTATAGATCATGTCCATCAATCAATTTTTTCCAAAAAAAATTTCCATCAATATGTTATTCATATTTGGAATTTTTTGTATACGCATGATATGTTTGTGTATAAAAAAGATATAATGCTCTTAGTGCAAGTGTCCCAATGCATCAATTAATTTGGTTTAAACATGAAAACATGTTAACATACACGAATTTGTATTATATAATAATGTTTTCATTTAAATATACCTTTTTTTTATTATATAATCATTATTTTTAATTATTAAAGCATTTATAGATCACGTATTTCATCTTTCGGTTTTTTTTCAAGAAAGCTTTTCCATTAAGATGTTATTTATATTTGGAATTTTTTTTACTAACGATATGTTTATGAATAAACAAGATGCAACATTCTTAATTCAATTGTGCAAATGCATTAATTAATATGGCATTAACATGAAAACATGCTAAAGTATATGAATTTGTATCATATAATAATGGTTTCATATCATTATTGCCTTTTGTATTATATAGTTATGATTTTTAATCTTTATAACATTTATAGATCATGTATTTCATCCTTAATTATTTTATCAAGAATGATTTTCCATTAATATGTAATTCATATTTGAAATTTTTTCTATAAGATACAACACTCTTAGTGCAATTGTGCAAATGCACCAATTAACTTGGTGTAAACATGGAAATATGCTAATATATATGAAATTGTATTGTTTCAATAATGGTTTCAAATCATGATACCTTTCTTCATGTATTTCATCCTTCAAGTTTTTACAAGAAATCTTTTCCATTAATATATTATTCATATTTTTAATTTTTGTATACGCACGATATGTTTGTGAATTAACAAGATACAACACATTTAGTGTAATTATGCAAATGCATCAATTAATTTGGTGTAAACATGAAAATATGTTAAAGTGCATGAATTTGTATTATATAATACTGGTTTCAAATCCTTATAGTGCCTTTTAAAATTTTATAATTTTGATTTTTAATCATTATACCATTTATAGATCATGTATTCCATCCTTTATTTTTTTTACAAAAAATCGTTTTCATTAATATCTTATTCATATTTATAATTATTATATATACATGATATGTTTGTGTATAAACAAGATACAACACTCTTTGTGCAATTAAGCAAATACATGGACTAATTTTGTATAAACATGGAAACATGTAACAGTATATGAATTTGTATTATATAATAATGGTTTTAAATTATTATACCTTTTTATTATATAATTATAATTTTTAATCATTATACCATTTATAAATCTTGTAATTTTTGTTTATTTGTTTTCGAAAAAGGGTTTTATTTTTTAATCAATATACCATTTATAGATCATATATTTCATCTTTCAATATTTTCCAAGAATTTTTTTTCCATTAATATTGTATTCATATTTAGAGTTTTGGTATACGCACGATATGTTTGTGTATAAACAAGATACAACACTCTTCGTGAAATTATGTAAATGCATCAATTTATTTGGTGTGAACATGGAAACATGTTCACGTACATGACTTTGCATTATATAATAACGGTTTCAAATCATTATCCATTTTTTGGTTATATAATTATAATCTTGAATTATTATACTATTTATAGATCATGTATTTCATCCTCGTTTTTTCCAAAGAAAGTTTTTCATTAATATTTTATTCATATTTGGAATTTTTGTATACGCATGATATGTTTGTGTATAAACAAGATCATTTTGGAACATAGGGCAAACAAGGTACTATTTAAGAGCAAGACATCTAGAAGAGAGCTCTATAATATGCTTCTTAGATGCCACCAAACAGGGTTGACTTATGCTAAATTAAGGAAGTTGTCTTTTGACAAATTGGAGTACTATGCCTATCCCATTTGAGAGTTTATATGTGAGGCAAACACATTTAGGATGTTGTCTGCGGAGAGACAAGAAGAAATTAAGGAAGATCTAAAGATCAAGAAGGCTTTAGTTGTGCCTAAGGCAGTGAAGAAAGGGTTCAAGTTACAGTTTCCAACACTTGACCAATTGCACCCAACTTAAGCAGTTTTAAAGAAGAATATGGTGTTTTCTCCATTGATGGCTTCTGATTTAGTTGTTGTTGTACCTATAGACTTCAGAAATCCAATTATCAAATATGAAGAAGATTATGTGGGATTTTGGAAGATCACCAGGGCTGGTGATAAGGTACATACTTTTACTTCTTTGGTTTCATTGTTTGCCAGCTTTGATAGAGAGGATGTGGAAACTCTTTGGAGTTTGATGAAGGAGATGTATGAGGCTGAAGCTCCTACATCTTTGAATGGAATAAAGATATGGACAATATTTAGAAGAATGTTTGTTCATGAGGCTGCTGATCCAGTCTGATTGGATCTAGTTGACTTCAGTGAGTTGAAGTGGCACTTGTATTTAGCTGCTGGTGTTTACCATCTAAGTACTACAAAGTTTGTAGAATACTTGTTGATAGATCAAGAATATCCTCTATCCCAAGAATTGTTGAAGAAGTTGGTCTGCACTAGACTTGAAGTTGATTACACCAGTGATGTTAGTATGGACTTTTTAAGGTTTTCTATATGCTCAAATTAAAGAGTAGGTTTTATTTGTAAGAATCCTCTTTGTATTTTGTTTTTATTCGATAACTTGAATATTAGTATAAGTATCAAGTTTAGGGGATGATTGTTGGGAATAAAATTAGCTAAGTCACTATGTCGCTGATAAAGGGATTTTGAACGTTGACAAGAGTAATCGAGGCGCTGACAGAATGAGCACTGACAAGGCAAATCAAGGCACTAACAAAGGAAATCCCAAGTACAAGACAACTGCTTAGTCAAAACTTTTTGTATACTTAGGAAAGATATGTTCTACAATGAATTCTCTATAGTTATCTTTTCCTAGAATAGTTGATAGGTTGATTATTATTCAAGACTCCTTGTGTTATAAAAGGAGGTCTTAGGTTTTATTATTGATATAAGTTCTTAATATGCCATCATGGGTCACATGAGCACATATAATAATCCTTGAATAATTAACTTCACATCCTTTTATAAACAACATTCCTCACGTGAAGAAACATATCACATTCTATGATATTTAATAATCAAGACGTGTGGTCCACTCTGAAACACGTTTTGGGACCACCACATAAACAATAGTCGATCATCTCTAGCTTGCTTTCACTTTTTATCACGTCACCTTGGACAATATTAAACAACCAATATACTTTGGTATATCACGTGAGTAATTCACATGAATAACAAAACTATGTTGTCATAATACACCTCGTGTATAGTATATTTGTTCATAAATTCATGTGACGTGACTTTTGCTTCTACACATTGAAACCACATCAAAGCTGATTTATTCACTTCACACAACAGCCTCAACATCGATCTAGGGTTTTGTGAAAACCCTTTTCTTGCTGCTAATTATTTGCAATCGTCACTTCTCTAACATAGATCTAGGGTTTAACATCAAACCTTAACTATCAACATGACAGCCATGATGAACCATTAACTTGTTGCAGTTCTAGGGTTTGAGGAAACCTTTTAATAAGAATCGATAAAACATCAAGAACATAGATCACACCATACCAGGGTTCATCATGTATTCAAGAATCCACTCACCAAAGCTAGTACAACATGATCACAAACAACACTTCTGGAACAGGTTTTCTGCTTTAGAATCGAGCTAGGGTTTGTATAAAAACCCTAGTTTTAAGTTTATTATAAAAAACAGAAAACTGAAAATCACTTATGTAGCCAACTTCGACCGCCTATAACTTCATCATAAGAGCTCAGATCGAAGATCCCTCTGGTGAGATCCTAGACACATTTTTCAAGAACCTTCAGCACGAATTTCACGATGATCCAACGGTTAACGAAAGAGATATGCCCTTCTGAATACTGCTGCAAACACAAAACCGCCCAGAAAATCCTATACGGGTTTCTTTATTATGACTCGATATGAACACTTTGTTAGATCCTAGCTTCAAGATAATTTTGATTGAGACGTGAGCTAGAGAATATTGCTTTCATCACGTGGGATTCAAAGAAACATGGGTCAACACTGAGGTATATTATTGGTACTAATGGTGTCAAGAAAAAGGACGACATGTTTGTTTTGGTGTTGAATATATGTTTTAGTTATCACACAACATGATTGCTGCGTGATATTTGGCTATATGATCCGAAAGTTTTGGTAAGGTTTATTTATGCGTTTCTTTTCTTGGTTTGCTGATTTGATGGGATTTTTCTAATATATGATCGTGGACAAATTGATACGCAAGTGGTTTATAATTCCTGATTATTAGGATTGCAATTAACCCTATAATATCTCTCTTTATTTTTGGACGTGGGGTTTAAGCCAACGCACGTGAGATTGAAAGGGACGAGAGATGGATAGGTTATATACAGTTTTGTATCTTTGGCTTTCTAGACAGAACATACGTGTTAAGTAATTCAAGCAAAAGAAAAGGAAAATATTCGGTTGATATGTGCCTACGTGATTTTTGGGAATGATTTGCATTGTTTACTTTGATTGGTCACGTGACATTGTTTTATTTGAAACAGTCTTTGTGGTCTAACAATAGTAACTAATTATAATCAATCTACTGGTGATAAGGATAAAGCCGTGGAATTTATGTCAAAGATTGTTAAAGGAAAAAAAGAAAATAGCAAAGGGTTTCGATTGAGCATAATAGTTTTCTAGCCACTGTTATTGATATTCTATCCGCTGTCACATATTATTTAGCCACTGACAAAATGACAGTGGATTGATTTATCTAGCCGCTGACACTTGTAATCTAGCCGCTGACACTTGTAGTTTAGCCACATACAGCATTATTCTCAGTCATTGACAGATAGTTTTGTAGAGATTTTTGGTTTGGAGTTTGGTTCATTCACAGCAACTAGGTCTTAAAGGTATAAAGGCTTGTTTTATTTTCATTGATTACGAAGAAAAGTTTTTATTATTTTTTTGAAGACGAAGTAGATTTTTGCGGGTATGTGTTCTATCATCTTACTCCCTTATAAAGCAAATTACACCTTCTCTGCTATTAAATGCAAAAAATTAGAGGTATAACTTTACAAGCCAAATGTACAAGCCAAATGTAGAATCAAATATGAAAAATATAATAATGCTGCTCAAAGGGTCAGGGTCAGTTACGATTGAGCCAAAGGGTCAGTTAAGATTAACTTCAAATGTTTTTCCCATCTATTGAGTTCAAATTTTTCCCTCCATTAAAATTCATCCTTAAAAATTCATCATTTCCTTCATTCTTTCCTTTTTTGGGTAAAAGGATTAACCCGGTAAAAGTTGCCACTAACCAGATTTGAACCTTAGTCTTCTCCCACAAAACTTAGCACCACTCAGTTTACCGACTCTATTATGCATAGTTTTTAAAAGAAAGAGATGGCTTCGCCCGGGTTCGAACCGGAGACCTTCATACCTGAAAAGCAAAGCAATATTTATAAAATCTTTTGACTAAAAATCTGGAATATTTATATTCCTATATATAAACCTGAGATTTTTAATATTTTAGATATAAACCACAGATTATCAAAAAAAATATGCATAATATAAATATAAGTAGTTACTATTAATCCTGATTTACCGCCAATTACCTGATTTACCTCCATATAGTGTACTATAAAAACCCAATTATTCAACAGAATCAATCATCACTTCACTCGTTCACTTGCTACTTCTGCTGCTACTAAATATCTGACACGTATAAAAAATGAACGCACCAAACCCGAACAATGCATTGCTTGACCTCCTTCCATTCAACATTCAGGGTGGTGCACCCGTCATTCCAAACATTGTTAATGTTTGCCCCTATCTTTCTCCAAATCCATCATGCTATCCCTGAATAAATTAAAAAACATAATTAAGCATGTACACTAATCACGATGAACAAAATAATTTTGGGATTTATATTAAATGTTAGATTTTTACATTTTTCAGGTTCGTCAGGACGCTCGACAACGACAAAGAAAAGAAAATCTACGAAGTCTTAAATTTATAATACCTAAACAACAAACCTTCCCCGCAAGTTCATATGTGAACAAGATAAACTTACGTAAAAGTTACATTAATTTAGCTAAATTTTCAAAAACCAAAAAAAACAAAAAATTTCGTATTCCAAACAAAATAAGTAATAATCAATCACTCACATCCCCATCTTGAACTAATTAATCACTCACATGCAAAATATCATCATCTAATAGAACTTAATCGAAGAAGACAAAAAAATTGAAAGATGTGTAAGTCGTTGGTATTACCTTTTGAAACCATCTTGGATTTGCAATGGGTTGAAAACTGATAACGGTGAGCAGAGATGGACCCAATGGGTGGGCTAGCGGGTTCTCGGCCACCCCCAACTAGGCTTGATTAATCCAATTTTAACCATAAAAAAGCAACCTGTATAATACACGATTTATTGGGGTTTGACAAAAGATCAACCATGTAAAATATTAAAGAAATAGTTGCGAACAGATCAACTACGCAATATCAACGAAGAGGTAATAACAAAATAAACATTAAATTATGATATGTATATTGTGCAACCAGACAAGTTCGTTTGCAATGGCCAATAATCACAGTCTTAGCTTTAAACTCACAATACATAACAAAAATCTCATAAAAATAACTGTAAAAGTACGAACCATTAATATCGAGTTCTCCCCAATTCTTTCCACTGACTGACAGTTACTTCTCTTCAGGTGTTATGCCACAAGAGTGTTGGAAAAAAATAGTCAGGCTAGAAACATCCTACAAGCAGATTAAATAATAAGAGGAAAAAGTTCAGAATGAATCCATCACATGCTCTCTATGAACCTAATAACAAAATGAATGATATGTTTTTAAATAAGATACTAAGAGCAACCCTTGTTCTTAATTGGCATCATCGACTTAGAAATGCCAAGTCAGTATTCAAGAGTGCTTATTTTTGTTTCCCTAATGAAATGAAAGATTTCAGGATAGCCAGGTGTCTTTTCTAACTTTAATATATGTATTAATATTCATATAAGTATGTATATTTAAGTCTCCCAGAAGGCATTATGAAACTGAAGAATACACGAAAAAAATGTCTCGCGAAGACTGTGTTGAAGGAGCTATAGTATTTGCCAGTAGAACCAAAATTGATAAAGTCTTAAATAATGAAGGTTTTTGTGTATATTACTTAATAAACAACTAAACATGTTCAGAGATAATTAGTCTTGTCGAATAGCCCAAACAAATTAGTAGGAACAACTTCCTACTTATAAACAACTTTCATAGGAACAACTTCCCACTTATGCATTTAGTAAAAAAATCTTAAATGAAAGAAACTAATCCAAATTATTTTATGAGAATTATGATTAGAACTTTAAATACATAAATTAGCATAAGGTAGAAGGAGTAGGAAAGGGTATAAAGTTCTTTCAATATACATATCAGGACCTGGGTTTTTAAGAGAGTCGTTTCTTAGAGGAATCTGAGGTTAAATTTATTTGGCCCACAATTTCGTGGTTGAAGGAGTATCAACCTCCGACTATTACTAAACTTTCATGTTCTAAACAATTTTATTTGTTTTCTTCCTTCGCCTTCAGCATTAAGTCCATATTGACTATAAAAATCATCGAGACAAATTTGCAAACACCTTGTGTGCATTTTAATAAACACGTTTTCCAGGTCCTTTTTTATCAAATTTTCTTCAAATAACTAATGTACACATTGTATCATGTCCCAAAAGTATTAAAATATGTACACCTATGAACAAACCTAATGATTATCGAAGCAAACTTAATAAAGAAAGCCCAACTCATAACAATCAATAAATGAAAATAAAGTCAAACTAACATATATAAAAGCTTTATAAATGATCTTATATAACAAAAGCTAACAAAATTATAATTATAAAACATACTTTGATCGCCGATTTCTTGAATCTGATCATTGAAGTAGTAATCAGATTTATTTGGAAGAAGGGAGAAAAGGACCACCGAACCAGGGGAAAGTTAGAAAATGATATATATGGTTCAAGTTTAGCTGAAGTAGAAAAACAAATGAATATTAGGATTCTTTGACTTTCTACGTTTGCATTATTCCCAATTTTGTTTTATATAATATTTCTTTAATTTATTATTGTGAATGAAAAATACATTACGATGAAATAAGAAAATTCTAATCTTCTAATTTATTTAGTAGTAACAATTTCTAATAAATTTTTAAATAGTAATAATAAATACCAATGTTTTGAAACCTGGTTTTTAAATCGACCCGATCGAGTCACTGAATTTGAAAACATTGATAAATACTACAAATTTTATGATATGAGAAACTTGTATAAATGCCTTTACTTTACAATAAGGTCAAAATTTTATACTACATGTAAAGTTTTCGACGTGACAATAAGTTGTCGGTCAACATGCTTTTGACGACAATAAAGACGGGATGTACACTTCATCATTTCCTTCATTCTTTCCTTTTTTTGGTAAAGGGATTAACCCGGTAAAAAGTGCCACTAACCAGATTTGAACCTTAGTCTTCTCCCTCAAAACTTAGCACCACTCAGTTTACCGACTCTGCTATGCATAGTTTTTTAAAAGAAAGAGACGGCTTCGCCCGGGTTCGAACCGAAGACCTTCAAACCTGAAAAACAAAGCAATATTTATAAAATCTTTTGACTAAAAATCCGGAATATATATATTCTATACATAAACCTGAGATTTTTAATATTTTAGATATAAACTTCAAATTGTCAAAAAAATTAACATAACATAAATATAAATAGAAGTTACTATTAATTCTGATTTACTACCAATTACCTTATTTACCTCAATATAGTGTACTATAAAAACCCAATTATTCAACAAAATCAATCATCACTTCACTCATGCACTCGCTATCGCTGCTGCTACTAAATATCTGACACATATAAAAAATGAACGCACCAAACCCGAAAAATGCATTACTTGACCTACTTCCATTCAACATTCAAGGTGGTGCACCCGTCATTCCAAACATTATTCACACAATAATGGTTGCCCCTATCTTTCTCAAAATCCATCATGTTATCCCTGAATAAATCAAAAAACATAATTAAGCATGTATACTAATCACGATGAACAAAATAATTTTGGGATTTATATTAACTTTTAGATTTTTACATTTTCAGGTTCGTCAGGACGCTCGACAACGACAAAGAGAAGAAAATCTACGAAGTCTTAACTTTCTAATACCTAAACAACAAACATTCCCCGCAAGTTCACATGTGAACAAGATAAACTTACGCAAAAGTTAAATTAATTTAGCTAAATTTTCAAAAACCACAAATAAACTACAAATTCCGTATTTCGAAAAAAAATAAGTAACAATCAATCACTCACATCCCCATCTTGAAACTAATTAATCACTCACATGCAAAATATCATCATCTAATAGAACTTAATCAAAGAAGACAAAAAAATTGAAAGATGTGTAAGTCGCTGGTATTACCTTTTGAAACCATCTTGGATTTGCAATGGGTTGAAAACTGATAACGGTGAGCAGAGACGGAGCCAGTGGGTGGTCTAGCGGGTTCTCGGCCACCCCCAACTAGGCTTGATTGATCCAATTTTAACCATAAAAAAGCAACCTGCATAATACACGATTTATTGGGGTTTGACAAGAGATCAACCATGTAAAATATTAAAGAAACAGTTGCGAAGAGATCAATTACGCAATATCAATGAAAAGGTAATAATAAAAATAAACATTAAATTATGATTTGTATATTGTGCAACCAGATAAGTTTGTTTGCAATGGCCAATAATCACTGTCTTAGCTATAAACTCACAATACATAACAAAAATCTCATAAAAACAACTATAAAAGTACGAACCATTAAATTCGAGTTCTCCCCAATTCTTTCTACTGACTTGCAGTTGCTTCTCTTTAGGTGTTATGCCACAAGAGTGTTGGAAAAAAATTAGTCAGGCTAGAAACATCCTGCAAGCAGAATAAATAATTAAAGGAAAAAGTTCAGAATGAATCCGTCACATGCTCTCTATGAACCTAAGAATAGGAAAATGAATGATCTGTTTCTAAGTAAGATACTGAGAGCAACCCTTGTTCTTAATTGGCATCATCGACTTAGAAATGCCAAGTCAATATTCAAGCGCGCTGATTTTTGTTTCCCTAATGAAATGAAAAGATTTCAGGATACCCAGGCGTCTTTTCTAACTTTAATATATGTATCAATATTCATATAAGTATGTATATTTAAGTCTCCCAAAAGGCATTATGAAATTGAAGAATACACGAAAAAAATGTTGTTATCTTAAAGAGAACCATCAATGGATGCGAAGAACTCAATTTAGAAAATGAGATGCTCGCCAAGACGGTGTTGAAGGAGCTATAGTATTTTCTAGTAGAACCAAAATTGATAAACTCTTGAATAATGAAGGTTTTTGTGTATATTACTTAATAAAAAACTAAACACGTTCAGAGATAATTAGTCCTGTCGAATTGCCCGAACACATAAGTAGGAACAACTTCTCACTTACAAACAACTTTCATAGGAACAACTTCCCACTTATGCATTTAGTAAAAAAATCTTAAATGAAAGAAACTAAGCCAAATTATTTTATGAGAGTTATGATTAGAACTTTAAATACATAAATCAACATAATGTAGAAGGAATAGGAAAGGGTATAAAGTTCTTTTAGTATATATATCGGGACATGGGTTTTTTAAGAATGTCTTTTCTTAGAGGGATCTGAGGTTAAATTTCTTTGGCCCACAATTACGTAGTTGAAGGAGTATCAACCGCCGACTATTACTGAACTTCCATGTTCTAAACAATTTTATTTGTGTTCTTCCTTCACCTTCAGCATCAAGTCCATATTAACTATAAAAATCTTCGCGACAAATTTGCAAACACCTTGTGTGCATTTTAATAAACACGTTTTCCACGTCCTATTTTATCAAATTTTGTTCAAATAATTAAAAAGTCTTAAAATATGTACACCAATGAACAAACTTAATGATTATTGAAGCAAACTTAATAAAGAAAGCCCAACTCATAACAATCAATAATTGCAAATAAAGTCAAACTAACATATATAAAAGCTTTATAAATTATCTTATATAACAAAAGCTAACAAAATGATAATTATAAAACATACTTCGATCGCCGATTTCTGGAATCTGATCATTGAAGCAGTAATCAGATTTATTTGGAAGAAGGGAGAAAAGGACCACCGAACCAGGGGAAAATTAGAAAATGATATATATGGTTCAAGTTTAGTTGAAGTAGAAAAACAAATGACTATTAGGATTCTTTGACTTTCTACGTTAGCATTATTCCTAGTTTTGTTTTATATAATATATTTTTAATTTATTATTGTGAATGAAAAATACATTACGATGAAATAAGCAAATTCTAATCTTCTAATTTATTTAGTAGTAACATTTTCTATAAATTTTTTAAATAGTAATAATAAATACCAATGTTTTGAAACCTGATTTTTAAATCGACCCGATCGAGTCAACGAATTTGAAAACATTGATAAATACTACAAATGTAATGATATGAGAAACTTGTATAAATGCCTTAACTTTACAATAGGGTCAAAAGTTTATAATACATGTAAAGTTTTCGACGTGACAATACGTTGTCGGTCAACACGCTTTTGACGACAATAAAGACGGGATGTACACTTCAATCGTTGTGAATCGATAAATCTAATGATAAAAGTAGAATTGACATGTGTAACATAAACACTCATCACTAAATATTTTGTCTTTCGATTGTTACACTTTAATTATCCAATATCGTGATGCATTTGGTTTACTAGCTCATTATTTGGCATATGACATCTTGCGGACATACTACATCATTTTTTACCATATTATTTATTTTAGGTACCCGCTGCCGTATCGCGCGAGTACCCTACTAGTATCTTAAAAAGGTGTGACTAGCACCCATTACTTTTAAGATAACTTGTTCATGCTTAAATGGTTAGTGATGAAGACTTGTCAAATCTAGCAGTTGTTGATGCTATCACTTGAAGGAGTTACGTTATTTATGCTCAGTGTCTCATTTTAAGGATGAGAATTTTGACAAAGAGATCGAGGTCTACTTATACTTTGTACCATGAGTGTAGTTCTTTGTTACATGTTTAGTACAAGACATGGAACGCAAGTTTAGGTTATCTTCATCATCAAGTAAGTCGTAATTCAAGTTCTTCATATGTGATCATTACATAAAGCCTACAGACTTTGAAGATTCAAGAATGATTAGCACAATTTAATGGGAAGCTAAATTGTTCAAGTGTTAGTCATTTACATGTAACATTAAGGTGAAGGTGTTTACTACTGCTCATTAGTATTACTACAACTTATGTAAGTTTCTATTGCTCAAATTCGTTTAAAGGCAGTAAACCGGTTCTTTATGGAGGGTAATTTGAGAAATAAAAAACTTGTATTAGTAGTATGGTATTATTTAAGTAGTGGTCAAAATCAAGGTTGCTTACATAAAAGACCCCTATTTGGATCATGTCAAAAAGTTCGACACAATGAAATCTGTTGATCCTTGGTTTTATATGTTTTACAAAGAATGTAAGCTTAAAGGGGAGTGTTTTGACATCATCAACTAGAGGAAGATTGTTGGGTCTAATGTATGAGTTGATAAGTCAGAACACAACAAAATAAGAAGACAAGGACTACTTTTGCTAAAGTTTAAAACTACAAGTTGGTGGAGTCTTTTTATTATTTTAGCTTTCTTTGTAAGCTATATTTTCTAGTATATAAAGAAAACATAGACCGTAGGTTTTACACATTATTCATTCAATGTAAACCTAAAGGATTCTTGTGTGTCTAGGCCTGGTGTTCTTTGTTAAAATGCCTAGGGTTACTTGATTTTAGTGTACTAATACAAGTAATTATTGGAATAAATATCTTGTAGTTAATATTCTAATTTCTCTATGAATGATAATTAATCCTAGATTATGGTCTAAACAACCATGAGTCTAACGATCTATTGGTTTTCACACATGTTTCATTTGCTTGAACTTATTTCCCTTTGCTAGTTTGGATTGATGTCTTGTTAGTTTATATCTTTACATTTGACTTGGAGATTTTCATATCATTTGTAAGACACCTCTTGGATGTTTTTAGGTATTGTCATGAAACATCGTGTCTTTCTTTTGCCTTAGGTTATTTCTCTATACAGACGTCATAGTTATGTGATGATACTCATGAAGTAGCACATTGCGTTTCCGCCAAGGCGGGGTGTTACAAGTACCTCAAACCCGTCACCCACTCTTTTTTTCTCTTGCCCGACACCCATCAGTAAGTACAATTTTTTGACAAATTCCCGTGAGTACACATTTCCCACGGTTAAACCCATAATTTTGTGAAACATATGATTTATGCACATGTTTCTAAATATTTTAAAACTCAAACATTAGTAGATGGTACGACATATGGAAAAAATTAGTCAAGATTCACTAATTATATATTACTAATACCATCAGTAAATACAAACTAAATTATAAGCTATACTTTTGTGACTCGTAAATTTTTCTTAGAGTGGTTACTTAAACGCTAAAATCCCAAGTTCAAGAACAGATGAACTTTCCTTGAAAATTGACATATCAAGTATATAGTCTTGGATCTCAAACGAGAGGACTAGTATGCTCTGTTTTTAATAAGCTTACGTGACTATTAAATCTATATATAAGTTGTGTTAGTGAATTAAGACTAAATATTGTTCTGTTTAGTTGGATTGTACCAAGAGTTTTGTTAGTCGTAATGCTTAATATTGTAATTATGAAATGTCTTAGATCCCTCCATCCGTGAATCTTCAATTTTTGTGTAGTTCAAATTTAAAATTTACTCCCAACTTTTTTATGTGGGCCTTTATACGCATTTTAGATGGGCTGTACATAACCTATACTTTATACTTCTCCAAATTTTTATTTGTCTCTTATATACACATAAATAGATTCATACGAGACCCTATCAGTTTTATGTAGTCTTATGCATCTTCTTTGACAATCAAACCCAAGTCCCTACGGACAAAGTTATCTTACCGTCACCATTATTTACATCTTGAACCACTTTACCCTCAATTACCGCCGTCGACCTTCTTTATAACTATCCATGTCGCAACCTATTTCTCCAACGATGTGCCTCTTTTATTGTCGACACGATATCTAGATTCATGTTTCTTTTTTGTAAGTTTCATTGGATCTCTTGGTATGCGTTAGAGATTCATTTTGTGTTGACGTCTCATTAGTGAATCATCTTAAGATAATTCGAAATTGATAATTCTTTTGGTGATTTAATTTTAACTTGGTAGTTGGTCGACTAGAATTAAATATGTTGTAATTTTTATCGTTATAATTTTTACATATTAAATCATTGTTATGTGGTTGATCAGTTTGTATAATATGCTCACTTAGTTGTATTATTTGATTTAAGATAAATAAACAACATCCTTCGTTATATGTATTTAAAATAATCAAAGTAAAGTTAGTAGTTTATTGATTAAAAAAATCATTCTATTCTATACATCCTTGATGTATTTGTATCTCATAAAGGTTTCAAAATATAATAAAATATTACTATATATGTTCAAGTTAAAATAAATAGTGAAATATATTATCACACATTAAATTAGTCAAAGATACCATGGACACTTTATATCACTATAAAATGAACCAAAAGAATGACTCTAACCATCTCTTTATTTTCTATCATCATAAGTGGTATACTTCTTGCTAATTTTCTATGACAAGCTCATGTTCATTGTTTTTCGACATATGAGCTAGTTTGTAATATGTCGAAAAGCAATGAACAATGATCATGTTATAGGTAAATCTTATAATGAAAAAATTCTTGTTCTTATGTTATTTGTTTCTAGATACAAGATATGTTTTTTTAGATAAAAAGCCGATAAGTTCTTTTTTAATACTTATTTTTTATATAAACATCTACAAGTTTTTCGAAAAAATATGAATGTAAAAGATTTCATATAGAATATTGTTTTTACTTTTTTTACACAATTCTCTAGTTCTAAGAAAATTGGATTTTTACTACCATATATCTTGAGTGTTATCGTTGATTTTATATGTGTAATATCTCAAGTCTTTCAACGCACTTTTAGGCTCATTACGAATTGGTATAACAATCTTTTGTCCATCGTTGCCTCATTTCTAGTATGCCTCTTTAACATCATTATAATTAATGAAATTCTCTATCTTTCTATGTACAATGCTAGGAATAAAAATAAAAGTCACTATTAGTGCAACTATGTAAATGCATCATTTAATTTGGTGTAAACATGGAAACATGTTAAATTACATGAATTTGTATTATATAATAATAGTTTCAAATCATTACAGCTTTATATATCATGTATTTATCCTTCATTCTTTTTGCAAAAAAACTTTTCCATTAATATGTTATTCATACTTCGAATTCTTGTATACGCACATTATGTTTGTGTATAAACAAGATATAACACTCTTAGTGAAATTGTGCAAATGCATCAATTAATTTGGTGTAAATATAGAAACATGTTAAAGTTCATGATTATGTATTTTATAATAATGGTTTTAAATAATTATGCTTTTTCTGATTATATAATTATGAGTTTTAATCATTATACCATTTATATGTATTTCATCCTTCATTTTTTCATGAAACCTTTTTATTCGTATGTTATTCATATTTGATTTTTTTATGTGGACACTCTTAGTGCTATTATGCAAATGCATCAGTTAATTTGGTGTAACATAGAAATATGTTAAAGTACATAAATTTGTATTATATAATAATGGTTTCAAATTATTACATCTTTTTTTTATTATATAGTTATGATTTTTGATCATTATACCCTTTATAGATCATTTATTCTCCTGCACTTTTTTTCAAACCATCCTTTCTTTTTTAATCATTATACCATTTATATATCATGTATTTGATCTTCATTTTTTTCTAAGAAACGGTTTCCATAAATATGTTATTCATATTTGGAATTTTTTTTATATGCACGAGATGTTTGTGTATAAACAATATACAACACTTTTAGTGCAATTATATAAATGCATCAGTTAATTTGGTGTAAAGATAGAAACATGATAAAGTACATGACTTTGTATACTGTAATAATGGTTTTAAATTATTATACCTTTTTTGGTATATAATTATGATTTTTTTTATCATTATACCATTTATATATCATATATTTCATCCTTCATTTTTTTCCAAAAATACTTTTTCATAAATATGTTATTCATATTTGGAATTTTTGTATACGCATGATATGTTTGTGTATAAACAAGATACAACAACTTGGTGAAATTGTGCAAATACATCAATTAATTTTGTGTAATCATGGAAACATGTTAAATTACATGAATTGTATTATATAATAATTCAATTTACTCTACTTTTTATATTATATAATTATGATTTTTAATTATTATATCATTTATAGATCATGTCCATCAGTCATTTTTTTTCCAAAAAAAACTTTTCAATTAATATGTTACTCATATTTGGAATTTTTTTGTATACGCACGATATGTTTTTGTATAAAAAAGATATAACGCTCTTAGTGCAATTGTCCCAATGCATCAATTAATTTGGTTTAAACAAGAAAACATGTTAACATACACGAATTTGTATTATATAATAATGTTTTCATTTCAATATACCTTTTTTGATTATATAATTATTATTTTTTTATTATTATAGCATTTATAGATCACGTATTTCATCTTACATTTTTTTTCAAGAAATCTTTTCCATTAAGATGTTATTTATATTTGGAATTTTTTTTATACTAACGATATGTTTATGTATAAACAAGATGCAACATTCTTAATCCAATAGTGCAAATACATTAATTAATATGGTGTTAACATGAAAACATGCTAAAGTATATGAATTTGTATCATATAATAATGGTTTCAAATCATTATTGCCTTTTGGATTATATAGTTATGATTTTTAATCATTATAACATTTATAGATCATGTATTTCATCCTTAACTTTTTTATCAAGAACGATTTTCATTAATATGTAATTCATATTTTAAATCTTTTCTATACGCGCGATATATTTGTGTATAATCAAGATACAACACTCTTAGTGCAATTGTGCAAATGCACCAATTAGTGCAATTGTGCAAATGCACCAATTAACTTGGTGTAAACATGGAAACATGCTAGTATATATGAAATTGTATTGTTACAATAATGGTTTCAAATCATGATACCTTTCTTCATTATATATAATTATGATTTTAATCATTATATCAATTATGTATCATGTATTTCATCCTTCAATTTTTTACAAGAAATCTTTTCCATTAATATGTTATCCATATTTGTAATTTTTGTATACGCACGATATGTTTGTGAATAAATAAGATACAACACATTTAGTGTAATTATGCAAATGCATCAATTAATTTGGTGTAAACATGAAAATATGTTATAGTACATGAATTTTTATTATATAATAATGGTTTCAAATCCTTATGGTACCTTTTTAAATTTTATAATTTTGATTTTTAATAATTATACCATTTATAGATCATGTATTTCATTCTTCATTTTTTTACAAAAAAATCGTTTCCATTAATATGTTATTCATATTTATAATTATTGTATATACATGATATGTTTATGTATAAACAAGATACAACACTCTTTGTGCAACTAAGCAAATGCATGAACTAATTTTGTATAAACATGGAAACATGTAAAAGTACATGAATTTGTATTATATAATAATGGTTTTAAATTATTATACCTTTTTATTATATAATTATGATTTTTAATCATTATACCAATTATAAATCATGTAATTCTTGTTTATTTGTTTTCGAAAAAGGGCTTTATTTTTTTAATCATTATACCATTTATAGATCATGTATTTCATCTTTCAATATTTTCCAAGAATTTTTTTCCATTAATATTGTATTCATATTTAGAATTTTGGTATACGCATGATATGTTTGTGTATAAACAAGATACAACACTGTTGGGTCCACTAGATGTGGATCTTGCAGCCTGTTAAGGATGGTGAACGACTTCTGTAATCACAAGTCTATTTATAGAGAGACTCTTAATGTAATACAAAGTATAAGTGCAGAATACAAATACTATGATCAAGAAGAAACAGAATAACTAAATAACTTGATCCTTACTAAGGATTTCTACTATTGATATGAAATGAATACTAGTGAAAGGTGTGTCTAACCCTTCTGCCAATGGGTTCCTTTTATACTACAA
Source organism: Glebionis coronaria (assembly GCA_025667525.1). Classification (NCBI taxonomy): domain Eukaryota; kingdom Viridiplantae; phylum Streptophyta; class Magnoliopsida; order Asterales; family Asteraceae; genus Glebionis; species Glebionis coronaria. The sequence continues at coordinate 21,640 of JANFOE010000400.1, forward strand.
GGAAACCCTAATACTACATTAAACATAAACGTGTACCTCCTGATATGCATATCCTTTCCTAACATATCTCATGCATATCCTAACAAACTACTAAGAATAACATTGTTTGACTTTCTACTAGACCAGGAGCACGTGTTGCTCCTACTACTACTAGGACCAGGAGGAACTACATACCTCCTAGTTCATCTATTACAAATATCTACTACATAGGTCCTAAAAATCCTCCCCTAAACTTAAATTTGACTGGTTGAGTTCAAGTTTCTTGGCAGATCTTGCACAAACAACACGAGGATTGAAACAGCAAAACAAAAGCAGCAAAATAACCATCAGAAGTGAAAGCACAAAGACCTCTACAATAACTCTGAGAAGCTTCTTGAAAGCTTGGAACATATTTGCACTTGTTTAATCTTCACAGCAACATGAGCATATTTGATAAGCCTTTACCAAGTAGTTGCTCGCTCTTGGGCTAGCTAGTCTTTGTGGTGGAATAAGCATCACCCTAGGATACCAGAACCCAACCCGACTCTTAGAACGTAAATTAGTGGTGAGTAGGATTACCCTAATGATTTTGGGCAAATCATCACAGCCGTCAACGGATTTGATTGAAGTCTTTACCAGAAGTCGTACCCTTCCGGACTAGCTAACTTTTAGCAATAAAGCATCAGTGAGCTGAAAACCTTATAGCTTTGAGCAAGCTATTACAACTATCAACGAATTTGATAAAAGTCTTTACCAAGATCCATACCCTCTTGGACTAGCCACATTTCAGTCTAGGACCAAGGCAAGTGAAAACCATCCAGTTTTTGGTAAACTGGCAACCATCAACGGATATGAGAATCACACCAGAGCCGTACCCTCATGGTGAACCAACTCTTTCTTGTCTGCAAGACATGGTGAGTTGAACACCATTTGTTGTGTGGAACAAATCCAACACTAGTACATCAGATTACAGCCCAAGTATGAAAATCCAAGAGACAAAGAGTTTCATGATGGAAAATTATAAGCAAATATTATATGATTTACAAGTTTTGAAATTTCTATCACATGTTAGAAGTATAAGCAGATATTATATGATTTATAAGTTTTAAAATTTCCATCACATGTTAGAAGTATAAGCATATTATATAAAAGTATATATTTTTTTTAAACAAACAAAGTAAAGTGTTAGTCACCAGTCACTGTACATATTGGTGAAAAGAATGTATGAAATAGCAAAAGTATAGAAGAAACAAACCAATCACAGACCAGAAGCAGCAACCTTGTCCGCAAGTAGCCGAGCTTGAATACCTTCAACTAAGGTGGTGGCCATAGCAGACTCGTTGCAAGAAGGAGCATTTGACACCACCAGGTGGCACTCCAACATAGCTTCCATGCTAGCAATGGTGAGAGGATACTCCAAATCCACAAGCATAAAGACACTAGCACCAGATTCCAACTCCATTACATGCACACCACAACCCGCATACAACTTCCATCGAGTAATCACCCAGTGAGGTTGTTCCTTCCACACCCCAGCACTAGGAGAGTCAGTGGGTCATCTAACATTATCTTCAAATCTCCCCAAAGGACCAACCCAGGCCAGCTAGGAACATCACTAGGAGACTTTGGAATAGCAGCATCAACCTATATAGAAGCATGCGATCACGACGTTCTACCCAAGATAAAATGCTTTGCAGCCCAGAGACATATTTGTGGTAGCCATCACTAGTCTTGATCAAATGGTAAATTTACCAGCAGAAATGAGGGACGGCTGAACCTTCAAATGCACAATCCAGCCACGTCCAAGGGGCATATCATCCTCGCTATCAGAAGCGGCATCAATTAAGTGGGCAAGATCCCTCTTCTCTAATGGAACTGTCTTACCACGCCGAGCCTTCTTCTTGCAAAGAGACCGGCGAGGGGTGGGGACAGCAGTAGAGGGCTCCTCCTTGACGTTGACAGTGGTGGCAGCAGCAGTAAAAGTATGAGCATCAACATGCTTTGGAGCGAGAGTAGGTTCATCTGCAAGTTTTGTGGGGGTTGGTTCAGAAACCGGTGGAGGTGTAGGATCATCAACAGGGGTAGGATTCAGAGAAGGTGTGGCATCAACATCAGGTGTGGTGGTAGAATCAATAGGAGAAGGGGTGGGATCAACCTTTGAAGAAGAAGTAGAGGGAACAGCAGTAGTAGCTTCACCAGTAGTTGGGACTTTAGAAGTACCTTCTTTGTAAACACCGGATGATGGAGTGGGAGCAGCAGCAGGCTTGGAGGTTTGAATAACACGAGGAGGAGGGCGATAGATTGCATTATCAGGCACAGGTGCATCCTTCTACTTGATCATCTTTGTGTACAGATGCTTAAGCTCATCATTAGACAACTTCCTTACCCTCTTCCATGTCCAACCATAGGTGAAATAGGATCCAAATTGATTCTTCACATATTGCTGCATTAAACGCTTTTGCTCAGTATAAGAGAGAGGTCTGTTGCGGCGATTTTGGCAAAGTTGAGCAGCTAGATCTTCCCTTTGCCTTTGCATCAGAGACATCGCCCTTCAAACATAATTCCCCTGATTCACATCCGCACCCAATACATCAGTAAACTTAGAGTAGTTAGAGGTGAGGATGGTAATCACATTCATCCAATCCGCGTTATCCCAAAACATTGCATTGTGTCTTATCTGCTTACATCTTTGTTGCTTTAAAGCTTCATCCTCAACTGCAGCCGTTGAGGCAGCCGCAGCCTGTTGGTCAAACTCCTCTTGCAGCTTTTGAGCAGCCTCATCTCCCAATATTTCTTCTTCCATCTATCTATGGGTTCTCTTCCTAGGAGGGGAGGGTGAATCAGTCATAGGGGCTTTACCATTTGGGTAATGAGAGGGACCAGGAGTAGGGGATGAAGGACCAGCAGTATCATTCCTTGGCACGGGGCCAACAGCAGTGGGTGGAATGCGTGAAGCACTAGGAGGAGCAGGTAGGTCATCACTTTGCTTTGTAGCAAAAGCAGCCCTTGCCAAAACAGTCAACCCGTCTTCCTCCTCATCCTCATCAGAATCACATAACACCACCTTCTTCTTATGGTGCTTCATCAATTTTTCCAAACACTTGAACCTATTCACCAAAGGGACCACAAAATCCCTAGTGAGCTTCCGATGCTGGTTAAGCTCATCGTCCAACGATATAATCTTCTCATAGTACATGTGCACTAAAGAAACCAAATAAGTCAGAGTAACAGGTTCCTTAGCTTCCCCACCAACAGGACTTGGTTTGCGGGATGCTTCATTGGGACCATGATCACGAGAGCAAGAAGGCTCTTCAGCTGAATGATGAGCTGGGATAGGAGGGAGAGAATCAGAAAATGGGGACACATGTGGGCGAGAAGAATAGGTGGCCTTTGAGGGAAATGGAATTTCTACCACCACCTCTCTAGTCGGTTCCTCAACCTCCACATGAGGAACACCAGCAGCATGAATCTCCTCCTCCATGGGATCATCAACCAATGGAAGTTCCTCCTCAGCTTGAACAGTCGGAGGAACCACATTGGGACCCCCTTAAGCAAGGCCCAGCATAGCATCAGTGAGGGGCCTTAGACGACCAAGATAACCAATTGTCATGTTTGCATATACTTTCGGAGTGAGCTTAGAAGGCACATATTCTTTCCTATTTCTAGGTAAACACATAAGAACCTGTTTCAAAAACCTAGGATACATGAGAAACTTCTTTTTAGAACTAGTAGCACGAAGATTGCTAACCAAACCATCAAGCAGATAACGAGAAAAGTTAAAAGGACGACCTTGTGCAAGACACACCAAACCAGTAGCAAGGGAGATGGGAAATGCATCTCAACTCCTAGCTTTGGGACATAAGAATTGTATCAAGAAGTGAACGAGCAGCTTCCATTGAGGGGAAAACCGATTCTTCTGAAAGTTAAACTTCCCCTCATGATTATAACCAATCGCATCCATACCATCCAACACCTCCGCATTTGGGAGAGAAATAATTCCATCTTCATCTTGGAGATGAAGGACAGACCGAATTGGTACTTCTGTCACCACATAGAAGCGACCATCTATAGTAGCATGGATCTCCAATGGGAGACCCAAAATGGCGTGGGTGTTGGCAGTAGCCCAGAACTGACGAATGACAGAATTATATACAGTTGGGCAAACAGTAAGGGCATACCTGATATTGGAAGCCTCAATGTACTCCAAGATGTCAGAAAATCCTCCTTTCTGGGGCCTTCTCCGAGATAAGCAACCTTATTGTGATAGGGTTTGTACTGTAGAGATGCCATTGATGATGATTGATTAGTGGAAGATGATTGCTTGAGGATGGTGAAGGGTAGGAGCGGATGTGTGTGTGTTTAGGTTGTGATAAGTGAGTCAAATGATCACTTTGACCATAAATAATGGTTAGGGAAAACTGTTCATTGACCCCTAATTATGGGGGTTTCCCTTTCCAAGTTAAGGCATTAATGGTGAGTAACCACTTGCCCTTTAATCCATAACTAGAAAATCCCAGTTACCAAAGACAAACAAATATGTGCACCAGAAGTAACTTGCGTTGACTGAAAGTCAAAACGTGTAGAAGTCAACGCTAGGAGTAGCAAATGGTCAACAAAAGTCAACATAATGAACAGTGACCCAAAGTGATACTAGAAGCTAAACACAAGTGGAGAATAGGGGGTTTGACCCACTAGGAGCAGAAGAGTGCCACTAGGAGTAACCAAATTTGTCCACAAGAAGTTGCACACACAGCAAGTACCCATGGAAAAAGTCGTAAGTAGCTACCAGATGTAAGAATGTACAAGTATATATGTACAAAAAGCCTCCCCTTAGGCTTTGCCTCCCCTCAATCCTAGACCTTAAGGATTGACCATACCAATGTGAACCACCAACTGATTAAACCTTGGACCATCAAACGCTTTAGTCAACAAATCAACAACATTATCATCCGTATGTACCTTGAGAACCTGTATCAGCTTCTTTTCATTAGCATCACGTATAAAATGGTGCTGAATCTCTATATTCTTGGTTCGTTGATGAAACACAGTATTCTTTACTATGCAGATAGTGCTTTGATTGTCGATGAAGATTTTGGTATTCATAAAGTTGAACCCATAATCTAGCATTTGATTTTGTATCCACAAGACTTGTCCACAACAACTAGCAACAGTTACATATTCAGCTTCAGTTGAGGAAGTAGCTACTATTGTCTATTTCTTACATCGCCATGAGATAAGTCTTCGACCCAAAAACTGACAACCACCAGTAGTGGACTTCTTATCATTATTAGCACCTGCATAATCACTATCACTATAGGTTTCAAGAACAAAAGGTGATTCCCTTGGATACCATAAGCCCAGCTTGGGTTGTGCCTTGATATATTTGAAGATTTTCTTGACAGCATTCAAATTAGACACGGTTGGTGCCACCTGATGTCTAGAACAAGCACTGACAACAAACATAATGTCCGGGCGTGAGGCAGTCAAATACATGAGTGAGCAAATCATTGACCTGTACATGTGAACATTTACAAGGGGATCTGGCTCATTCTTGAGTTTGACTTAAGTGACTTCATAAGGTGTTGCTGCTGGTCTAAGATGTTCGACATCAAACTTTTGAATTATCTCATGAACATATTTATCTTGACTAATGAAGATACCATCCGACTGCTGCTTGACTTGAAGACCAAGGAAAAATGTTAGTTCTCCCATGGCACTCATCTGAAATTCCCCTTTCATTAGTTGTTCAAACTTATCACACCATTCCTTCTTAGTAGAACCAAAGATAATATCATTCACATATACCTGATTCAGGATGATGTCTTTGGCATTCCTCTTAAGGAACAATGTTTTGTCAATAGTGCCTCTTCTATAACCATGCTTCAACAAGAAAGTAGATAGACGCTCATACCAAGCTCTAGGAGCTTAATGAAGTCCATAAAGAGCTTTGACCACCTTGTAGACTTTCTTAGGATGAAGTGAATCCACAAAGCCCTTAGGTTGAGTGACATATACTTCCTCGTCAATCTTGCCATATAGAAATGCACTCTTGACATCCATCTGAAAAACCGTAAAGCCAATATAAGAAGCAAAATCCAAAAACAGATGAATGGCCTCAATTCTTACAACAGGAGCAAAAACTTCAGTATAGTCAATTCCTTCAAGTTGAGTGTGACCTTGTGCTACTAGTCTAGCCTTATTTCTCACCATAATACCCCTTGCATCTTTCTTGTTTTTGAGAATCCATTTAGTACCAATTGTTGTCTTGCCATCTGGTAGATCAACTAGGATCCAAACATTCTTAAGCAAGAATTGCTGCATTTCCTCCTGCATAGCCTCCACCTAACTTTGATCCTCAAGAGCATGTGAGAAAGACCTAGGTTCCACATGTAATAGAAAACAAGCAAACAAACAGTGAAGAAAATCTGTGTGATTTATACGCTTTTGGTCTTCAATGTAGCTCACAAGAGCATGATGACCAGAAGTTGCTTTCTTATGCATGTCGTGAGTCTTGATAGTAGAACCAGGATCTCCTATGATTTGAGTAGTAGGATGCACTTTATTGATCTGCTGAATAGGAGTAGGAGCTACTTCTACTTCTGGTGACAAGTTATTAAGATCCCCAACTATGCCATCATCATATGAAGTAGAGTCAAAAATGCCATCTATTGGTTGCTTATGAATATCATCCAGCTTAGTGGAAGATTTCTTTTGATAGTTTCCTAGGTCAGAAGGACCAGAGAACCTAGTTGTGGAAGTAGGGTCACTAACCGGGCTTCCAATAGGTGTTGAACTTACACTAGGAGTAACAAGAGGATCACCAGGAGTAACAGCTACAACAGGAGTACCCAAAGGAAACTCAAAGCCTCCTTGAGTAGCTGCATCTTGTTTTTTCTTAAGCAGTGTATCAAGAGCTCCTTGTGAGTCAATAATGTTTGATGAAGTAGAACCAATAGGAGTAGCAGTGTTGTCGGGAGAGACTGTGGTGGAATAGGATGGTATGACAAAAATGTCATCTTCCTCATCTGAGTCCAAAAAGTTAGACGTAGCACCTGCACTAAAAGACGCAAACACTTTGGACCTGCATTTTGGTTAGTTTTGAAATGAAAATATTCCAATGAATCGCTAAGATAATCAAGATCACAATACCATTCAGGACCTTTGCCTTGGATGTTTGTCTTCTCCTCAAAGTACCTGAGATTGATAGTTTCAATGACACGCTTGGGAGAGAGATTTTATACCCTATAGGATCTCGAGTGAGCTGAGTATCCCACAATGTAGCCTTCATCCTCCTTACCATCAAATTTTCCTAAATAGTCACTAGTATTTAGAATGGTGACAAGACAGCCAAATGGCTTCAAATGAGTAATGCTTAGGACTTTAGCTATGAGTAGCTCATAGGGAGTCTTCTTATGTGGATTGGTAATGGAGACCCTATTCGGCACATAACACGCAGTGTTGACAGCTTCGGTCCAAAACATAGTGGGAAGCTTGGAATCAGCAAGCATGGTTTTTGAAGCTTCTATAAGAGTCCTGTTTTCCGTTCTGCAACACCATTCTGTTGAGGAGTCCTGGCAGCACTATAATATCTTTTTATACCTTTTGGAATTACAAAGTGCTATGAGGTCTGCATTCTTGAATTCAGTTCCATTGTCAAAACGAATACCTTTCACCTTCTTGGACAGCTGATTCTCAATGACTGCAATGAAGTCTTTGAGAATGGGGAAGGTCTCACATTTAGCATCTAGAAAGAAAACCCATGAAAACCTGCTATAGCCATCAGTTACCATAAGACAATAGTGTTTATGGTCAATGCTCCTAATAGAGGTAGGACCAAACAAATCCATATGTAGTAGCTGCAATGGTTTAGTTATGAAGCTGAGAGCAGTAATGGCTTTGAAAGATGATTTGTGTTGTTTGCCTTTACTGCAAGCAAGGCAATTAATGTCATTCCAGAAAGTTTTGGGAGGTAAACCAGAGTCGAAGTTCATCTTCTCCAGCTTGTGAATGGTCTTGAAGTTTACATGCCCCATCCTCCTATGCTATGTGGTGGCTTCATTTTCTGATGCTTTGGCAACAAAACAAGCCAGTTGACCAGTATGATTAACTTCATTCAGCTTAATAGTATAGAGGTTATGTCTTCTTGGGATTTTGAGTAGAACATGAGAGTCATCTAGTAACTTAAAGTCTTTGGACAACACTAGTTCTTCAGTATCCGTAAAGAGGACAAACTACTTCTTGTCACAAATCTGAGAGATAAAGATCAAGTTCAAGTGTTGAAGTGCTTCTACATAGTATACCTGCTCAAAATTAAGGTTTGGGGTCTGAATGTTCCCTTGCCAGAGATCCTTCCTTCACCACCTCCAAAGTACACCTTCCCGCCTTGAAATGGTACAAAGTTAGTCAAAAGTCCTTTATTCCCTATCATGCTCCTAGAGCATCTACTATCTACAATTCCAAGAGATGGATCTTGGTATGGAGTAATCTACAACAACACAAAAGTCATATGTAAAAGTTAGTGTCTTAAGGGGACCCAAACCTTTTCAGGCTTGAGTATGCCTTGTGGATCATTAGTAGATAGCCAAAAAGATTGATGAGATCCATTGTTGTTCTTGCGTTGCATGTGCATCATATTGGTGTTATGTTATGACCAAGAACAACCTGCTGAGGGCTTAACAGCAGAACCCAAATATCCAACCCAAAATGCATTTGGTCTGAAATAGTAGCATAATTCTGATTAATATTCTGAAAATAATTACTGGTTGGTCTATTAGGGGTATAGGCATTGCTTGTCTAAGAAGTAGAAGCTGAAGGAGAGGACCTTCTAGTAGAAGGAAAAGATTGGGCACATGGATTTAATCCTCTAGAAGCATAACACATACCAATAGGATCAACTCCTGGTGGACCAGGAGTAGCATAAGCTTGATAACTAAGAGGATTTTGATCATAAAAATCACAATCCTTAATCAAATGAAATTCACTACTACAAACAAAGCATGTTTTAAAAGACCTTTTATTGAAATGACATTGTTTTGAACTACTATTCTTATTATAGACCATTCTAGGAGAATCAACATTCCTAGATTTCAACAAACTAGAATTAAAAATAATGGAAGTAGAAGCAATAGCAACTCTCTCATCACTCATCCTAGCACTAGTAGTAGCAGTGTCATTTGTCTTGGGACTCGAAGGTCTTGACTCTTCACTTGAACCACAGGATGCATAGTCACTTTCCTTGTCACTAAAAGTACAAGAGACAAAGTCATTTAGTAGAGCATTTGGGAGACTCATGCATCTGTGATCCATCTAAGTCAGTATGCCTGGATATGGGCATAAATGTTCCTATAAGAGGTGGAGGAACAACATGCATTGTTGCAGCTGGTTGAAACCTATTGTAACTACGTTTTCCCTCCTCCTCTTTGTCAGGATCAACGACACTTGAAAAGGATAAATCAAAAACATCATCTGGACCAATATATTTGTCAAAACCTAACCCTCTCTTAGTTCTACCAGACATGCTACTATCTATTAGTTTGGAAAGATTCTTTGGTGCTTTTTGCCATTTATCAAATCTTAACAATGTAGCATCTAATTTTTCTTTCATTTCATGTTTTATTTGAATGCTCTCAGTATTAAGTTTTTAGTACATTTAAGCATGTTAGTGGTATTCTCTAAATCAATGCTTAACACTCTAATCTTGTCCTCATACTTAAGTTGAGTATTTTAAAGCCACTTCTTTTGTTGTTCTAAAGTTTTTAGAGAACTCTTATAAGCTTGAACTTCTAAATAATATTTATCATTTTGAGCATTTAGTTCATTGCATTGAGTCAAGAGATCTGAATATTTATCATCACAACCAAGAGGGCAATTTTGAGGAGAGATTCCCATAAGAGCAAATTCCTCTGCTTCATCTGCATCAGATATATGACTAGCAATCATAGCCAACACATCAGTAGAAGATTCAACTAATTCCAAAGTAGGAGTCTCATGATCATTCTAGTTGACCATGGTATCAACCGAGACCAAAGCTTTCTTTTCATCGTTGAGCTTTGGAACCTTGAAAGCTGAATACTTGTTCCTCTCTTGGTCATTTTGTTAGGGCATTCCCTAGCAAAATGTCATTGCTGTTGATAATTATAGCATTTGACCTTGCTCCTATCAAACCTGGCTGGCTCTCTTAGGTTGTAGCTGAATTTTCTACCGGCTTTCTTCTCATACTTATGAACCCAAAGAGTGAGCATAGCCATCTGCCACTTTAGATCCATTTCATCCAAGTCAAGCTTATCAACCTGTTTGAAATCATCAAAAGCTAGCTGCTGTTGTGGATCAACATCAACAACAAAGGAGTGAAGAACAGTTTCTACTATGCTACTAGTCTTGGCTTTTGATTCAGGAGTAGTAGTATGTTGGGATGACAAAGTATAGCTTGGGCTACTGACATAAGACATTGGACTAGGGCCCATGGAACTCACAAAAGCATAATTAGCAGTAGTAGAGTAGGAGTCACTTGAGTATCCTCTCACATGAGACTCAAAAGTTTTGAGTTTAGAGAACAAGTCATCAAAAGAGAGATATTCAAGGCCTCCTTTTGCTTTTAGAGAGATGACTACCTGATTTCATGAATGAGGCAGAGCTCTAAGAAACCTGGCATTGATGTCTTCATTCTCTGGTTTGGACCTAAGTTGATTCAATTGACTAAGAATCTTTTGAAACCTATCATAGCCTTGATGAAGACCTTCTGTCTAAGAAATCTTGAATTCTGTGAATTCATCTCTTAGCATGGATCTACGCATCTTCTTGGATTCTTCATTCCCTCCAAATCATGCCTTGATGCCATTCCAAATTTCCCTAGCATCATCCAAGTAATAGAAATCACCCATATGATCATCAGGAAGAGACTGAAGCAAAATAGTTTTTGCTTTGATTTCCTTTTGTACATCTGTTATTTCTTTATGAGATTTAGGATCTAGAATGATGATCTGACCATTCTTATCTCTACCAGTTTTCTTCTTAATGTTGCCATTCTAAACAATCTTCCACAAGTCTAGATCAGTATTAGTGATCCATCACTCCGTCTTCATGGCCCAGCTATCATACTCCTCATTCTTCAAGAGTGGGAATTTTCCATTTGTATTGGAAACAATAGCAACAATTTGCTATGTTTGCTGTGTGGTGGTGCTTGGTTCTCCGGTTTCAGTAGAACTTGTTGGGTCCACTAGATGTGGACATGATTAGACAAAGATGTTAGTAAAAAAATGGTTCTTCTTGAGCAGAGACTCTCCCAGGCTCTGATACCACTTGTTGGGTCCACTAGATGTGGATCTTGCAGCCTATTAAGGATGGTGAACGACTTCGGTAATCATAAGTCTATTTACAGAGAGACTCTTAATGTAATACAAAGTAAGTGTGGAATACAAATACTATGATCAAGAAGAAACAGAATAACTAAATAACTTGATCGTTACTAAGGATTTCTACTATTGATATGAAATGAATACTAGTGAAAGTGTGTCTAACCCTTCTGCCAATGGGTTCCTTTTATACTACATTAAACATAAACGTGTAACTCCCGATAGCATATCCTTTCCTAACATATCTCATGCATATCCTAACAAACTACTAAGAATAACATTGATTGACTTTCTACTATACCAGGAGCACGTCTTGCTCCTACTACTACTAGGACTAGGAGGAACTACATACCTCCTAGTTCATCTATTACAAATATTTATTACATAGAAAACACTCTTCGTGTAATTATGTAAATGCATCAACTAATTTGGTGTGAACATGGAAACATGTTCACGTACATGACTTTACATTATATAATAACGGTTTCAAATCATTATACATTTTTTGGTTTTATAATTATAATCTTGAATCATTATACCATTTATAGATCATGTATTTCATCCTTCGTTTTTTTCCAAGAAAGTTTTTCATTAATATGTTATTCATATTTGGAATTTTTGTATACGCACGATATCTTTGTGTATAAAAAAGATGCACCACTCTTAGTGCAATTGTGCAAATGCATCAAATAATTTGGTTTATACATTGAAACATGTTAATGTACATGAATTAGTATTATATAATAATGGTTTCTAATCATTATACCTTTTTTATTATATAATTATGATTTTTAATCATTATAGCATTTATAGATAAACTATTTCCTCCTTTATTTTTTCCATTATTATGTTATTCATATTTGGAATCTGTACTCGCATGATTTGTTTGTGTATAAGCAAGATACAACACTCTTAGTGTAATTGTGAAAATGTATTAATTAATATGGTGTATGTTGGGAATAAATTAAGGCCAGATCACTTGAGCGCTGACAAGAGTAAAACAAGCGTTGATAAGAACAAAACAAGCGCGGACAATCAAGCGTTGACAAGATAAAGTCAAGTGTTGACACATTGAAGACAAGCACTGATAGGAAGATATACTCTACGCATTTATTGTATTCTAGAATACTTCTAGTAAAGATAGGAACAACAATGTATTTTCTATATTTATCTTTACCTAGAATAGCTGATACGTAGATTATTGTACAAGGCTTCTTATGTCTATAAAAGAAGACCTTTAGGTTAATGTTTCATATAAGTTTTCATTCGTAAACTACTTTCATTGTAAGCAAGTTTGATATTGTTAATTAAAGTGAAAGTTTGTTTATATCTTGTGTGTTCTTGTTTAAGTGTTAATTCCGCATAACACTTAGATTCATAAGCATATACAGAGGTTTCTCTAAGTGTATTACTTGATCTAATCTCGTATACATAAAGCTAAATCGATCTAAGTTTGGGATCAACAAGTGGTATCAGAGCTTGTTGAGGAACTTTTGATCTTAAAGAACACAAGAACCCTAGAAATCACCAAAACCCTAATTTTCTCAAAAACCCTAACAACATCATGTCAACTCCAGAAATAACCAACTCTGCCTCCTCACCCTTACCAAACATCAAGATTCCTATGCTTGATGCAACCAACTTTGAATTGTGGAAATTCAACTTTGAGCAATATCTAGGGATCTATGACTACACACTCTGGGAGATTATTGAATATGGAAACACATTCAATAAGGCTCAAAAGATTGCTAATGTCATTGCTGCAAGAACAGCTGTTGCTGGATGTTCAGAAGCTGACAAGAAGGAAAAACCTGATGATGGTAGAGCTGTGTCTGCTGAAGACATAGCAAAGAAAAGGGTTGACATGAAAACCCTAAATATTCTGAAACTCTCTTTGGGACAAGAGAACCAGCATAAATACAGAGGTTATGAATCTGCTAAGGATCTTTGGGCAGCTCTTGAAGTTGCATATGGTGGTAATGAAGATACTAAGGAAGAGAAGAAGAAGCAACTCATGCATGATTATGCTGTCTTCAAGGCTCAAGCTAATGAAAAGCTCAGCAGTGTGAGAAGCAGATTGCTTGACATTACAAGCAAATTGTCCTTCATGGGGACAAAACTTGGTAATGTTGACATTAATGCTACCTTTCTTAAAAGTCTTGGTGAGGCATGGAATATTGAGGCAAGATCTATTCTTTACAACAATACCTACAAGAGTTCCTCGTTTGATGACATCTACAACAAACTAAGGCTGTTGGAAGATGAAACTCTTTTAGAGCATGGAAGCAAGTCTACCACCAGGAACATGGCCTTCTTCTCTCATAGTGAAGGTCAATTCAATCAGAAGGACTCTTATATGCATCCAGTTACTAGATCATCATATGTCAGCGCTGGAACAAGTCCTGTCAACGTCTCCTATTCAGACGCTGACACATTCAAGAGTGACTCCCCAAGAGTTAAACCTGCTGGTTTAGATTTGGATACTGTATGTGCTTATATTGCTTCTTTGCCCAATGGTTCAGTGATTACATATGAGGACCTTAAGCAGATAAGTGATGAGCACTTGGAAGAGATGGACATTAAGTGGAACATGGATCTTGCTAGTATAAGAGCAAATAGGTGGAACAGAAGGTTTAAAAAGAAGATGACCTTCAATGCAAAGGATACAGCTGGATTTGATAAATCCAAAGTTGAGTGCTACAACTGTCATCGTATGGGGCACTTCATGGGGGAATGCAGATCTCCTAGAAGATCTGATGCTGGTAAACCCTCAAGTCAAGTGGTTAAAGCTTAGGATTCCAAAGCCATGGTTGCAGTTCAAGGAATTGATGGTATGGGATGGGATTGGAGCTATCTGGCTAAGAATGTTGAAGAGGATAAAGCTTTGGTTGCTGAAATTGAAGAAGAAGAGCATGTTGAATATGCTCTCATGGCACACTCCTCCTCTTCATCTGATAATGAGGTATATGATGACGCTTTTTGTAGTAAAGGTTGTAGGTTAAATACTGAAAAACTTAACAAAGAGGTGTTAAGATTATTAGATGATATGAGTACTGAAAGATGTAGACTATCTAATTACCAACTAGCTCTCACTGAAACTGAGAAAACTGTTTCTGAATACAAGAAAATGGAATTTGATTTAAAAGATAAAATAAATATCTTAAAACATGAGTTAAATGCTAGTATGGATATTAGAAATATTATGGAAAGGGTTAATGGTGAGCTACAGGCTAAGTAAGATGAGGCCATTAAAAATAAAGATAATGTTGGCCTTAAATTCAAAGATTTGATAGAGCCACCCAAACCCTAGGAGACTGTGTGAGTAAACAAAGGGATCCTAAGGACATGACTGAGATTGGGATGAACGATTACTCTTTAGTTCCACCACCAGCTGGTGACTTCTATGGTGTCCAACAAAAGGACCTATCTTGGACTGGTTTGCCAGAGCTTTAAGAGGAGGAATTCATTCCTCCACCAAGAGTTGTCACCCCAGTTGAAGAGTATGAACAAAAGTTGACTGACCTGAATGAATGGAAGAAAGCTAATCCTACCTTGTTTGTTAAGGGTGGCTTGTTATGTGAAAGTCCAAATGAGTCAACTCCCATTAAAGTTACAAACCCAGTAACTGGTAAAGCTGTTGACCTAGTCTCAAACACTGGTAGAAAACCTAGCATTAAATATGCAGAGATGTATAGGAATACTAGGTCACCCAAGAGTCAGGTTAGCAATAATGGAACAGGCTTCTTCTCATCTAGACCTAAGGTTGTATCTAGAAAAGCTTGTTACACTTATGGTAGCTTTTCACACTTGGCATACAAGTGTGTCAACGCTCCCAAAGCCAGCGCTGACAGGAACAATTTCAGCGCTGACAGGAACAAAGTCAACGTTGTTAGGAAGTCAAACGTTGTCAGACCCAAACCTTGTATGCAACAAAGTCCACAAGTGATTACACCTGCCCCATTATTTACTAGAGGGTCTAACACTCATGGACAAAGACCATTTCAAAAGACAAACACCTGGTCTAATAGGCAATGGGTTTCTGTAGCAAACCCTAGGTTCAACGCTGACAAGGGTAAATTCAGCGTTGTCAAGACCGATTCTAACGCTGACAAAAACGTGATCAGACCTAAAAATTTGCAACCACAGGGTAAGGGGTCTAAAGCTTCTTCAAGCTTAACATGGAGACCCAAGAAAGATCAAAACCCTAATAATAATGGGATTTCAATGACTTGCAATAGGTTTAATTACATTTCAAAGGTCATTACAAAACCTATTGGGGTTAACTGGGTATTTCATCCTAAGAAGGATGAGAATGGGGTTGTTGTGAGAACTAAGTCTGTTCTTATTGAACAACCAGATGAATCCAAGTCTTCTAAGACTTGGGTTCCCAAAGAAAACTAATTTGTTTTCTTTATGTGCAAGGCATTCAAAAATAGGTCAATGATTATGGATATTGGGATAGTGGATGCTCAAGGCACATGACAGGGAAGGAAGATTACCTAACTAACTTCACTCCCATTAAGGATGGTGACAAGGTTTACTTTGGAGGCGGATATGGCACTATCACAGGCAAAGGAACCCTTCTCACCAAGAATTTGCGTTTTGAAAACTTCTTTCTGGTAAAAGAACTTGATTACAACCTTTTTAGTGTATCACAAGTTTGTGATAACAAAAATAAAGTTCTGTTTACTGATACTGAGTGTTTGGTGTTAAGCAAGGATTTTAAGATCCCTGATGAGAAATATATTGAGTATAGAACACCTAGGCATAAGGACATATACAATGTGAATCTAAATGGGATTAGAATGAATAATAATATGTCTTGTTTTTATGCTAAAGCCTCAGTAGATGAGAATAATTTGTGGCACAGGAGACTAGGGCACATAAATTTTAAAAATATAAATAGACTTGTGAGACTTGGTTTGGTTGATGGTTTGCCTGAGAAGGCCTTCCACAATGACCACTCTTGTGTTGCATGTCTTAAAGGCAAGCAGCACAAGGTCTCATTCAAGTCCAAACATGTGCATACTAGTTCTAGACCTCTTCATATGCTACACATGGACCTCTTTGGTCCAACCAACATAGAAACTTTGAATGGTAAGTCATATTGCTTTGTTATCACATATGACTTTTCTAGGTTTACTTGTACATTCTTTCTAGCTATGAAGAGTGACACAACTGATATTCTAATTGATTTTATCACTCAGATTGAGGAGAGGTCAGGCAATGAGGTTAAAATGCTTAGGAGTGATAATGGTGGTGAATTTAGGAATAAGAAGCTAGATGATTTCTGTGCCAGGAAAGGAATTACTAGGCAATTTAGTATTGCTAGAACCCCACAACAAAATGGGGTTGCTGAGAGGAAAAATAGAACCCTAATTGAAGCAGCCAGAACAATGTTGGCTGATGCTCATTTTCCTATAGCCTTTTGGGCTGAGGCTGTTAACACAGCTTGTTATGTTCAGAATAGAGCATTGGTTAACAAAATTCAGAACAAAACACCTTATGAGTTACTTTGGGGAAGAAAACCTAATATTGGTTTTCTCAGACCTTTTGGTTGTCATGTAGTAGTTTTGGACACTAGTGATGCCTTAGGTAAATTTAGTGCAAAAGGTGATGAAGGCTACTTCATGGGGTATTCAGTGCAGAGCAAGGGATATAGGGTTTATCTTAAAGAAGAAAAACGTATACTTGAAAGAGTACATGTTAGGTTTTTAGAAAATAAACCTAGTGATCCTGAAAGTGGTCCTAATTGGTTGTTTGACTTGGAACCTTTATCTAGAACTTTAAATTATATGCCTGTCACTAATCCAGACATTGTGAAGGTCACTTCAAATGTTATGGAGGAACAAGTTGTTGATGTTTCAGGTACTCAGGTTTATGAAAAGGTTGGATCACAAGCAGAAAAGTCATCTCCTATACTAGAATATGTCACAATTCCCATTTGGACGTATGCTTTTGCTGCTGATGCTGCTGCTGGTAAAGATAATGGTGGTCCCCAAGTACCACCAGATACAAACTTGCATGGTCCTTCAGGCGCTGACAAAGGCAAATCTAGCGCTGACAAGACCAATTCAGACGTTGATGGTTCAGACGTTGCCAACAACAGTTCAAGCGTTGTTAGCACAAGCGCTGACAATCAAGATTCAGGCGTTGACAACACCTTTGCACATCTTTTCTCTTCCACTTTTGAACAAGGTGAACCTTCCAACTCATATAAAGAAGGTCATCCTTATGTTGATATAAGAGAGTCTGATGAAGAAGATATTGACAAAATGGAGCATGAGGTTGAGGACACCAGACTTTTTGAAGGAGGAGTTCTCACTTCCACAATGAAGAATCACCCCACTTCCCAGATCATTGGTGATATTATGACTCCAGTTCAGACTAGAAGATCTCATCAAGGTCTTGGTGGGTTTATTGCCAATATACACAAGAAGGTTGATACCCTTCTTGTGCAAGCATGTTTGTTTGCCTGTTTTCTGTCACAAGAGGAACCCAAGAAAATATTTGATGCTCTCAAAGAACCAAGTTGGGTGGAAGCAATGCAGAATGAGCTTCATCAATTTGCAATTTAGGATGTTTGGGAGCTGGTTGATTGTCCCAGATATGTCAGACCGATAGGGACAAGATGGGTTCTAAGGAACAAGAGAGATGAAAGAGGCATTGTGGTCAGAAACAAGGCAAGGTTAGTGGCTCAGTGATATACACAAGAGGAGGGGATAGACTATGAGGAGGTCTTTGCACCAGTAGCAAGGATTGAAGCTATTAGGATTTTTCTAGCCTATGCATCCTGCATGGGCTTCATAGTCTATCAAATGGATGTCAAGAGTGCTTTCCTCTATGGAACTATTGTTGAGGAAGTATATGTGATGCAGTCTCCTGGTTTTGAGGATCCAGAGCATCCAGATAAAGTGTATAGAGTCAAAAAGGCTATGTATGGCCTTCATCAAGCCCCAAGAGCATGGTATGGTACTTTGTCTACTTATTTGGTAGACAATGGATTCAAGAGGGGCACCATAGATCAAACACTGTTTACAAAGAAGAAAGCAAGGATGTGTTGCTTGTCCAAGTCTATGTTGATGATATCATTTTTGGGTCCACTGATCCAAAGATGAGTGAGGATTTCTCCAAGCTTATGACAGACAAATTCATGATGAGTGCTATGGGGGAGATGAACTTCTTTCTTGGTTTACAAGTTCAGCAGAAAGAAGATGGTATCTTCATCTCTCAGGATAAATATGTGGCTGAAATCTTGAAGAAGTTTGGCTTTTCTCCACATGAAAAGAGGGCTACTACTCCTATGGATAGAGAACACCCTTGGGGAAAGATTGGAGATGGGAAAGATGTTGATGTCAGGCACTATAGATCCATGATTGGATCCTTGATGTATCTTACTGCCTCCAGACCTGACATCATGTTTGCTGTGTGTGCTTGTGCACGCCATCAAGTGACTCCCAAAGAGTGTCACCTTTATGCTGTGAAGAGGATCTTCAGGTACCTGAGATGCAATCTTGGTCTTAGTTTGTGTTACCCAAAGGATTCACCATTGGAGCTGATTGCATATTTAGATAGTGATTATGGAGGTGATAACTTTGATAGGAAATCCACAACTGGTGGATGTCAGTTTCTTGGGAGCAGGTTGATATCTTGGCAATGCAAGAAACAAACAGTGGTGGCTAATTCTACAACTGAAGCTGAGTATGTGGCTGCAGCTGCTTGTTGTGGCCAAGTTTTGTGGATTCAGAACCAGCTGTTGGACTATGGGTATAATTTCATGCATACCAAGATATTTGTTGACAATAACAGCACTTTATGCATCATTAAGAATCCTGTACATCATTCTAAAACTAAGCACACAGAAATTAGACACCATTTTATAAGAGATTGCTTTGAAAAAGGTTTAATACAACCAGATAGGGTTGACACTAAGGAAAATGTGTCAGATTTACTAACTAAACCTTTTGATGCTGGGAGATTTCAATACTTGGTAACAAGTATTGGAATGGTCAATCTCACATAATATGTGTTTTGGAGTCTTTTTGTAAAAGTATGTACAGGATGATGGATTGTTATTGGTCTTATTTATGATTTAGATTTTCCACTATATTTTTCTAACACTGACAAAGGTTGCTTGAACGCTGATAAGTGTTTTTGCAACGTTGTCAGCAATATAATTGTCTAACGCTGACAAAGCTTCCCTCAACGCTGTCATGTGTTACCGGGGCGTTGTCAGCAACAATGTTAGTTTTGTGGTTTTCAATCTAAATGTGCAGATGGTGTTAGTAGTATACCATTGGATACAGAGGTGCTTATGGATCAATGGAGAAGCATTTGGACAAGTTTTTATTTATGGATGATGGTTGGAATTTTAAATTCCTATCTTGACATAAATTTTTATGTTCATGCATATTTTGGCAAACTTTTGTATCATAGTTTAAGGGGAGGTTTTAGGAACCTTTAGGATGTTTGGGTATCCATATGATACTCTTATCACAATTCTAGATTGTGTCCACAGGTGAGTATGAGTTAGTTTTACTAAATCATGAGGCACTGTAGCATGCAAAGTTGATATACTATGCATGCTGCCAAGACATTTTTGGCCTAGAATTGGTTGTGGTCTGTTGGGAGACTTGGGAATAATTTTGTTATGGGATTTACCTGGGAGTAACAAGGAATTTTGTAGGGTAACTTGGTTGTTAAGAGTTTTGGTTAGCAAGGGACACTAGAGGACTGTTATGTCTATCTTGGTTAAGCAAGTGTGCATAACTTGACACTGCTTGCCGCCCTATAATAATTATTAGCTTTTTGGTTATCTTCTCTAGGATAAATTACTTTGTTAAGGTCATTTTTCATTTTTAAACATTTTTATTTTTGGACGCTGACAAGAATTTTCCAAGCGTTGTTATGACCAAATTAGACGATGACATGGCTATAGGCGAACGTTGACAAGATTATAGCCGTTGGGCGTTGATAGGTTAATTTTGATCGTTGACACTCAATGGGACCTACCCAGTTGTTACTTTTTGACATATTTTTAGGCCGTAATTTTGGGAGTTGTTACTTTACATTTAATGCATGAGATAAACTTATAATTTCTCAATATTTTCATGATTGATTTTTGAAAATACTTGCCTATTTTTGGGCCTATCACATGCATTTTCTTCTCCTATAAATTTGGCACCTATTTTTAAACAGGGTATCTATAATTCTTGTCTAACACAATTTTCTCTTATCAACTTCATCTTCTTCACTTAAATTTAACAGCTTTCATCAATGGCACCAAAGTCTAAACCATCAGAATTGGAATTGGGGTTCAGATCTCAACACAACATGATTGCGTATCTTGAAGTTGATGATGCTCTGTTTCCCCAATACACACAAATGGTGGCGTATTTGAACGCATCCCCTTTAAGGTATGCTCTTTCTCATGCAACACTCATTCCAGTCACACATATTAAACAGTTTCGGAACACTGTTAGTTCCTCAACAGTTAATAGAGTGACTACATTGACTTCTATTGTTCATGGGAGACCTTGGGTGGTTACTGAGGCTTTGGTACGCCAAGCCTTGCATCTTGATGATGCTGATGGTATAGCCACCCTTCCCATTAATGAAATAGAACAAGGGCTTAGGGCTTTAGGATATCCTTTTCCTGATGAAGGTACCTTAAACAAGTATCATAAGCAGGAATTTCCCCCAGCCTGGAAGTACCTCATACATATCCTCCTTCAATGTTTGAGTCCCAAATGCACTGCACACAATGAGATCAATAGATCTATTTCAAGTGCTATTGTGTGCATTGCAACAGGGCAAAAATTTAATTATTCTAAAATGATTTTTGAGGGCATGTGTAAAAACAAGGGGAACAAAATGACTTTAGCTTATCCTCGTTTTTTACAAATGGTTTTTGATGTCCAAGGTTACTGCTCAAGGGATCACAATGATTTTATAAGATCCCTGAGCAAAAGAAAGCTATTTTTATGAAGATGAACTCACCACCCCATCGTGACCTACCTTTAACCCAAGCTATGCTTGCTGTTATTGCAGCATCACAACCTTGACCAGACCCTCAACCACAAATTAACCCTCAACCACAACTTGACCCAATACCTGAACCCATTCCTTCACCTGACCATATGCATCTTGACCAAGATCCCTTCAACACTGACACACTAAATGTTGGCGTTGATGTGCCTATTTCCAACGCTGACACACAACCTTCACAAACCCAAACACCCCTTACCCAACCCACATCCACTCATTCTTCCACACCATCTTCCACACCCCCTGAATATAGGTTGATGAAACGCCAAAGGACTACTGGAGTGTTCTCCTCTGGTGGTCCTAGCCATGTAGCAGAGAGAACCACCACCACAAGTGTGGCTGGTGACCTGGATGAGGCTGGGACTATTGGTTCTGGCTTAGATGTTGGCCAAGGCAGTCCCACCATCATTAAGTCCTCATCCATGCCCAATGAATCTAACTTGGGAGGTCAAATCCCCATTTTAGAAGAGGGCAGACTGGAACCAATGACTCTTATGGAATTGACGACAGTCTACATAAGCTTGCAAAAGCAAAATCAGACTTAGTACAAGTTGTCAGCTCACAAGGCCTTGAACTCAAGCAATTGAGGGAGAGGATTGTTGTTTTGGAGAGTGCTAGTGCAAGGAGGGGTATGTAGGAATCTTCCAAAGGGGAGGAAGATCGAATAAATCTGAGTGATAAGGGCAGCCATGATGGTCAATCTTTGGATGTTGCTGAGGCCCTTACAACTTTGAAGAAACAAACAGGTTTTGATACGTCCTTAGTCTCTCCTACCAACTTAAATTTGTCATTTACAGCTATGTTGAGAGAGGTTAAAAAAGGCGCTGAGGGAGGATATTTGGGCGTTGACAAGGAGAATTTGGACGCTGAAAGAAAGATTTTGGGCGCTGATAGAACAAAATTGGGCGTTGACAGACCTGCACATGAAGGTGATGTATCCCAGTCATCATCTATCATCAAGGAGGTTTCTGCACAGGTATCACCATCTACCTTACCAACCATTGCACCATCAGATAAGGGTAAGGGTATAATGGTAGAAGAGATTGTTCCAAAGGATGCGGCTCAAGTTGAATTTGATAGGAGATTGGCTGCACAGATCATGAAACAGGATAAAAAGGAGGTTAAAGAGTCACCATTTGTTGTGACTTCAGAAGAAGGAGATGATGGAGCTAGCTCAGACTCAAGTGTGATGATTATAGAACGAGAAAGACTTGAGTATGGGGATGAGTTGGCTAAGGAGAAGTTAAGAGAGTTGAAGTTGCAGGTTGACTTTGACATACCAGAGGTGGTTCAGATGTACAATGCTTGGGAAGAAAGATGTATGGAGAATCCAGACTTGACCATTTCAGATCAAATATGGGGTTTGGAGATTCTTCTCAGAGTTCAGAAGGATTGCCAGGTAATTTTGAAACACAAGGCAAGCAATATTCTCTCAGAGTTGAAAAGGGATAGAAGGGAGCTATACTTCATGTTGCTCAGATGTCATGGAGTTGGATGGACTTATCAGAAATTGAGGGCATTGACATTTGATGAATTGGAATGCAAGGCTTATCCCATTTGGGTGAGAGTGCAGGAAGCAAACACTCTCAGACTTCTTTCTGATGAAAGAAAGGAAGAACTTGCAGAAGAAATGGAACTCAAGAAAGCTATGTTTGTTCCCAGGACAGTGAAGAAGGGAATTTCATTTGAGTTTCCCAAAGTTATGGATCCACTATATCCAAGTGAAGCTGTTATAATAAAGAGTCTCAAGCTCTCACCATTAGAAGCTTCAGATATGGTGCAAGTGTTACCATTAGATTCCAGAAACCCAATTGTGAGCTATGAAGAAGATGAATGTGGGTTTTGGAAGATTGGAAGATATGGCAAAGAGGTACACACTTTTACCACTCTCATATCTTTGTTTGCAAGTTGTGATATAGAAGACTTGGTGGACCTTTGGAGGTTGCTGGAGACCAAGTATGAGGCTGAAGCACCAACTTCAGCTAATGGAATAAAACTTTGGTCTACATTCAAAAGAATGTGTGGACCAAAAGATGAGGATCCTGCAATTTGGAAGGATCTTGAAGATGACCTCAGTGGTCTTCAATGGAGGTTATATTCAGCTGCTGGTGTTTACCATTTGAGTTCTACAAAGTTTGCTGAGTATCTACTTGTAGATGGTCAGTATTTCATATCCAAAGCTATTTTGGAGAAGATGAAGGACACTCAGCTGGAAATAGATTATTCAAGTGACGTGGCAAAAGATTTGATCAGATTTATACATTACCAATATGAGAAGGTTTGTAAGATTCCTTCTAGTCCTTAATGCTTATTCAGAAACTTGATCATAAGAGTGGATATCAAGTTTAGGGGAGGATTGTTGGGAGTAAATTAAGGCCAGATCACTTGAGCGCTGACAAGAGTAAAACAAGCGTTGACAAGAACAAAACAAGCGCTGACAATCAAGCGTTGACAAGATAAAGTCAAGCGTTGACACATTGAAGACAAGCACTGATAGGAAGATATACTCTACGCATTTATTGTATTCTAGAATACTTCTAGTAAAGATAGGAACAACAATGTATTTTCTATATTTATCTTTACCTAGAATAGCTGATACGTAGATTATTGTACAAGGCTTCTTATGTCTATAAAGGAAGACCTTTAGGTTAATGTTTCATATAAGTTTTCATTCGTAAACTACTTTCATTGTAAGCAAGTTTGATATTGTTAATCAAAGTGAAAGTTTGTTTATATCTTGTGTGTTCTTGTTTAAGTGTTAATTCCGCATAACACTTAGATTCATAAGCATATACAAAGGTTTATCTAAGTGTATTACTTGATCTAATCTCGTATACATAAAGCTAAATCGATCTAAGTTTGGGATCAACAGTGTATACAAGAAAACATGTTAAAGTACATGAATTTTTATTATATAATAATTGCTTCAAATAATTATTTTATTTTTTATTTTATACTTAGGATTTCTAATCATTATACAATTTTAGATCATTTATTTCATCCTTTTTTTAAGAAAGATTTTCCATTATTATGTTATTCATATTTTGAATATTTTGTAAACGCACGATATGTTTGTCTAAAACTAAGATACAACACTCTTAGTGCAACGGTGAAATCCAATAACTTTGTGTAATCATGGAAACATGCTAAACTACATGAATTTGTATTATATAATAATGGTTTCAAATCATTATACCATTTTCAATTAGATAAATATGATTTTTAATCAATATACCATTTATTGATCAAAGAAAGCTTTTACATTAATATGTTATTCATATTTGGTATTTTTGTATACACACGATATATTTGTGTATAAACAAGATACAACCCTTTTATTGCAATTTTGCAAATGCAACAATTAATTTGTTGTAAACATGGAGGTGTGTTAAAATACATGAATTTGTATTATATAATAATGGTTTCAAATCATTATACCTTTTTCGATTATATATATTTTTAATCATTATACCATTTATAGATCATGTATTTTATCTTTCATTATTTTTTTGCAAAAAAGCGTTTCCGTTAATATGTTATGCATATTTGGAGTTTTTGTATACGCATGATAAGTTTGTGTATAAACAACATACAACACTATAAGTTGAATTGTGAAAATGCATCATTTAATTTGGCGATGACACCACGATATTATCAAAAATTTGATTGATGTACGTCAATTTGTTCGTGATAACCAATATAGTTTTTATTTTAATCCTTTCCGTCTTTTTAAAGGATTATTTGACTCATCAGATCCATGTGATGTGACTTCTGCTTCTGTACATTGAAACCACATCAAAGCTACTTTATTCACTTTACACAACAGCCTCAACATCGATCTAGGGTTTTGTGAAAACCCTTTTCTTGCTGCTACTTATTTGCAATAGTTACTTCTCTAACATAGATCTAGGGTTTCACATCAAACCCTAACTATCAACATCACAGCCATGATGAACCATTAACTTGCTGCAGTTCTATGGTTTGAGGAAACCCTATAATAAGAATTGATACAACAGCAAGAACATAGATCACACCATACTAGTGTTCATCATGGATTCAAGAATCCACTCACCAAAGCTAGTACAACATGATCACAAACAACACTTCTGGAACAGGTTTTCTGCTGTAGAATCGAGCTAGGGTTTGTATAAAAACCCTAGTTTTAAGTTTATGATAAAAAAGAGAAAACTAAAAATCACTTATACAGCCAACTTTGACTGCATATAACTCCATCATAAGAGATTAGATCGAAGATCCCTCCAGTGAGATCCTAGAAACATTTTTTAAGAACCTTCAGCACGAATTTCACGATGATCCAACGGTTAACGAAGGAGATATGCCCTTCTGAATACTGTTGCGCACACAAAACCGCCCAGAAAATCCTATACGGATTTCTTAATTATTTCTCGATACGAACACCTTGATAGATCCTAGCTTCAATATAATTATGATTGAGACGTGAGCTATAGAATATTGCTTTCATCACGTGGGATTCAAAGAAACATGGGTCAACAGTGAGGTATATTATTGGTACTAATGGTGTCAAGAAAAAGGACGAGACGTTTGTTTTGGTGTTGAATATATGTTTTAGTTATCACACAATATGATGGTTGCATGATATTTGGCTATACGATCCGAAAGTTTTGGTATGGTTTATTTATGCGTTTGTTTTCTTAGTTTGCTGATTTGATGGGATTTTCCTAATATATGATCATGGAGAAATTGATATGCAAGTGGTTTATAATTCCTGATTATTAGGGAATGCAATTAACCTTATAATATCTCTCTTTATTTTTCGACGTGGGGTTTAAGCAGCACGCGTGAGATTGAAAGCGACGAGAGATGGATATGTTATATACAGTTTTGTGTCTTTGGCTTTCCAGACAGAACAGACGCGTTACGCAATTCAAGCAAAAGAAAAGGAAATTATTTGGCTGATATGGTCCTGCGTGATTTTTAGGAATGATTTGCATTGGTTACTTTGATTGGTCACGTGACATTGTTTTATTTGAAACAGTATTTTTGGTCTAACAATAGTAACTAATTATAATCAATCTACTGGTGATAAGGATAAAGACGTGGGATTTATGTCGAAGATTGTTAAAGGCAAAAAGGAAAATAGCAAAGGGTTTCGATTGAGCATAATAGTTTTCTACCCACTGTTAATTATATTCTATCCGCTGTCACATATTATTTAGCTTCTAACAAAATGACAGTGGATTGATTTATCCACTGACACGTGTAATCTAGTCGCTGACACTTGTAGTTAAGCGACTGATTAGCATTATTCGCAGCCGTTGACAGATAGTTTTAGAGAGATTTTTGGTTTGGAGTTTGGTTCAGTCACAGCAACTAGGTCTTAAAGGTATAAAGGCTCGTTTTATTTCCATTGATTACGAAGAAATTTTTTATTATTTGTTTGAAGACGAAGTAGATTTTTGCGAGTATGTGTTCTATCATCTTACTCCCTTATAAATCAAATTGCACCTTCTCTCCTATTAAATGCAAAAAAAATTAAGAGGTAAAACTTTACAAGCCAAATGTACAATCAAATATGAAAAATGTAATAATGTTGCTCAAAGGTTCAGGGTCATTTACGATTGAGTCAAAGGGTCAGTTACGATTGACTTCAAATGTTTTTCCCATCTATTGAGTTCAAATGTTTCCCTCCATAAAAATTCATCTTTAAAAATTCATCATTTCCTTCATTCTTTCCTTTTTTTGGGTAACGGGATTAACCCGATAAAAAGTGCCACTAACCAGATTTGAACCTTAGTCTTCTCTCTCAAAACATAGCACCACTCAGTTTACCAACTCTACTATGCATAGTTTTTTAAAAGAAAGAGATGGCTTCGCCCGGGTTCGAACCAGAGACCGTCAAACCTGAATAGCAAAGCAATATTTATAAAATCTTTTGACTAAAAATCCAGAATATTTATATTCTATATATAAACCTGAGATTTTTAATATTTTAGATATAAACCACAGATTGTCAAAAAATAAACGTAATATAAATATAAATAGCAGTTACTATTAATCCTGATTTACCGCCAATTACTAAGTTTACCTCCATACAGTGTACTACAAAAACCCAGTTATTCAACAAAATCAATCATCACTTCACTCATTCACTTGCTATTGCTGCTGCTACTAAATATCTGACACATATAAAAAATGAACGCACCAAATCTAAATAATGCATTGCTTGACCTGCTTCCATTCAACATTTAGGGTGGTGCACCCGTCATTCCAAACATTGTTCACCCAGTAATGGTTGCCCCTATCTTTCTCCAAATCCATCATGTTATCCCTAAATAAATAAAAAAACATAATTAAGAATGTACACTAATCACGATGAACAAAATAATTTTGGGATTTATATTAACTTTTAGATTTTTACATTTTAGGTTCGTTAGGACGCTCGACAACGGCAAAGAGAAGAAAATCTACGAAGTCTTAAATTTCTAATACATAAACAGCAAACAGTCCCCGCAAATTTAGATGTAAACAAGATAAACTTACGCAAAAGTTAAATTAATTTAGCTAAATTTTCAAAAACCACAAAAAAACTACAAATTCCGTAAAACATAAGTAACAATCAATCACTCACATCCCCATCTTGAAACTAATTAATCACTCACATGTAAAATATCATCATCTAATAGAACTTAATCGAAGAAGACAAAAAAAAAATTGAAAGATGTGTAAGTCGCTGGCATTACCTTTTGAAACCATCTTGGATTTGCAATGGGTTGAAAACTGATATCGATGAGCAGAGACAGAGCCAGTGGGTGGGCTAGCGGGTTCTCGGCCACCCCCATCTAGGCTTGATTGATCCAATTTTAACCATAAAAAGCAACCTGCATAATACACGATTTATTGGGGTTTGACAAGAGATCAACCATGTAAAATATTAAAGAAATAGTTGCGAAAAGATCAACTACACAATATCAACGAAAAGGTAATAATAAAAATAAACATTAAATTTTGATATGTATATTGTGCAACCAGACAAGTTTGTTTGCAATGGCCAATAATCACGGTCTTAGCTATAAACTCACAATACATAACAAAAATCTCATAAAAACAACTATAAAAGTACGAACCATTAAAGTCGAGTTCTCCCTAATTCTTTCCACTGACTGACAGTTGCTTCTCTTCAAGTGTTATGCCACAAGAGTGTTGGAAAAAAATTAGTCAGGCTAGAAACATCCTACAAGCAGAATAAATAATAAGAGGAAAAAGTTCAGAATGAATCCGTCACATGCTCTCTATGAACCTATGAACAGGAAAATGATTGATCTGTTTCTAAATAAGATACTGAGAGAAACCCTTGTTCTTAATTGGCATCATCGACTTAGAAATGCCAAGTCAATATTCAAGCGCGCTTATTTTTGTTTCCCTAATGAAATGAAAAGATTTTAGGATAGCCAGGCGTCTTTTCTAACTTTAATATATGTATCAATATTCATATAAGTATGTATATTTAAGTTTCCCAGAAGGCATTATGAAACTGAAGAATACACGAAAAAATGTTGTTATCTTAAAGAGAACCATCAATGGATGCGAAGAACTCAACATACAAAATGAGATGCTCACGAAGACTGTGTTGAAGGAGCTATAGTATTTGCCAGTAGAACCAAAATTGATAAACTCTTGAATAATGAATGTTTTTGTGTATATTTAGTAAACACGTTCATATATAATTAGTCATGTCGAATAGCCCGAACACATAAGTAGGAACAACTTCCCACTATAAATAACTTTCATAGGAACAACTTCCCACTTATGCATTTAGTAAAAACAATCTTAAATAAAAGAAACTAAGCCAAATTATTTTATGAGAGTTATGATTAGAACTTTAAATACATAAATCAGCATAAGGTAGAAGGAATAGAAAAGGGTATAAAGTTCTTTCAATATACATATCGGGACCAGGGTTTTTTAAGAAAGTCATTTCTTAGAGGAAACTGAGGTTAAATTTCTTTGGCCCACAATTTCGTGGTTGAAGGAGTATCAACCTCCGACTATTACTGAACTTCCATGTTCTAAACAATTTTATTTGTGTTCTTACTTCACCTTCAGTATCAAATCCATAATGAGTATAAAAATCATCGAGACAAATTAGCAAACACCTTGTGTGCATTTTAATAAACACGTTTTCCAGGTCCTATTTTATCAAATTTTCTTCAAATAACTAATGTACACATTGTATCATGTCACAAAAGTCTTAAAATATGTACACCTATGAACAAATCTAATGATTATCAAAGCAAACTTAATAAAGAAAGCCCAACACATAACAATAAATAATTGCAAATATAGTCAAACTAACATATATAAAAGCTTTATAAATGATCGTATATAACAAAATCTAACAAAATTATAATTATAAAAAATACTTCGATCGCTGATTTCTGGAATCTGATCATTGAAGCACTAATCAGATTTATTTGGAAGAAGGGAAAAAGGACCACCAAACTAGGTAAAATTAGAAAATGATATATATGGTTCAAGTTTAGTTGAAGTTGAAAAACAAATGACTATATTAGGATTCTTTGACTTTCTACGTTTGCATTATTCCCAATTTTGTTTTATATAATATTTTTTTAATTTATTGTTGTGAATGAAAAATACATTACGATGAAATAAGAAAATTCTAATCTTATAATTTATTTAGTAGTAACATTTTCTATTAATTTTTTAAATAGTAATAATAAATACCAATGTTTTGAAACCCGATTTTTAAATCGACCCAATCGAGTCACTGAATTTGAAAACATTTATAAATACTACAAATGTTATTATATGAGAAACTTGTATAATTGCCTTAACTTTACAATAGGGTCAAAAGTTTATACTACATGTAAAGTTTTCGACGTGACAATACGTTGTTGGTCAACACGCTTTTGACGACAATAAAGACGCGATGGACACTTCAATCGTTGTGAATCGATAAATCTTACGATTAAAGTAGAATTGACATGTGTAACTTATACACTCATCACTAAATTTTTTGTCTTTCGATTGTTACACTTTAAGTATAGAATATCGTGATGCATTTGGTTTACTAGCTCATTATTTGGCCTGTGACATCTTGCGGACATACTACAACATTTTTTACCATATTGTTTATTTTAGGTACCCGTTGCCGCATCATGCGAGTACCCTACTAGTGTCTTAAAAGTTGTGACTATCACCCATTACTTTTAAGGTAAATTGTTCGTGCTTAAATGGTTAGTGATGAAGACTTGTCAAATCTAGCAGTTGATGATGCTATCACTTGAAGGAGTTACGTTATTTATGCTCAGTGTCTCATTTTAAGGATGAGGATTTTGACAAAGGGGTCGAGGTCTACTTATACTTTGTACCATGAGTATAAGTTCTTTGTTACATGTTTATTACAAGACATGGAATGCAAGTTTGGGTTATTCTACTTCATCATCAAGTAAGTCATAATTAAAGTACTTCATATGTGATCATTACATAAAGCCTACAGAATTTGAAGATTCAAGAATGATTAGTACAATTTAAGGAGAAGCTAAATTGTTCAAGTGTTAATCATGTATATGTAACATTGAGGTGAAGGTGTTTACTACTGCTCATTAGTATTACTACAACTTATGTAAGTTTCAATTGCTCAAATTCATTTAAAGGCAGTCAACCGGTTCTTCATGGATGGTAATTTGAGACATAGAAAACTTGTATTAGTAGTATGGTATTTGTAACACCCCAAAATTTATACAACTTAGTACAGCGGAAGACTAGTTGGTGTTACGGGATAGCACATTACTCACATCATAGACAACGCATAAAAATCGCGTCGTTTAATAATAAAATCATTTCCATTCATAAATATCAAAGTTACATCGGTCCCAAGTCATATTATTTCATACAATGTTTTATAAAATATTTGAATGGAAAGTATTGTTTAAGTGCGGGCCATGAATTCTTGTTGTCTTCCCGAGAATTACCTTCAAGTACCTGAGATAAAACATGTTAAAAGAAAAGGTCAGCGATAACGCCGAGTGAATTCATAGAGTTTAATAAATTCCATCAATATAATATCAGTATAAAAGTATTACTGAAAATCATTTTGTATAAATCGTTTTGATAGGCCATGAAATAGCCAAAATCATTTTATACAAATCCTTATCGAAAATCCTAGTATAGGCATTTGCCTTAAAAATCATTATACGAACCAATGTCGTAAAAACATCATACAATACGTCTTACGACGTTGTATGAAAATAAAAACCGTTATATGAATATGGTTATGAAAACCAAAACACAAACATAATATCAATAGTATGACCCTGTATTGCTAGTCAGGCAATACATTGTAATTCGGAGCGTCTATTAGTATTTTGTAAATTTTGGATTATTATAAGCCGCATGACATTGTTACCTTACTAAACCAACAACGGGTAGCTAACCCGATACCAATTTTGCCCATCTAAAGTAGCGTGTCGTCACAAAGGTCACGCTATGGAAAACTTCTCATACATAAATTCGCTTACCAATCAATGTGGCACAACGGGGATCAACCGTCAAGGCGCGAACTGGGGTGATCGTCCCCAAATAGTACTATTAAATGCATAAGCGTCTACCAACTCCCGGTAGTTCACAATTCATGCTAATGGGACTTTTAGTGACATAACCTAACTTTAATAATCCATTTTATTTCATCTATCGGGTCCATTAATCATTTATCAGGTCATACAATCGGGTCATTTAATCATTCGGGTCCAAAATCAATAAACAAACAATCGGGACAAATGGTGTCCTATTTTATAAAAGCTAACATGTTATCTCCCTCGCGGGTTTATAAAACATTTATAAAACATTTAAAAGAGTGTGAGGCTATGAACTCACGTTGATATGGGAAGGCGGGTTATCGGCAATTCGGACGTACGGTACGTGCTTCAATCACGGAAACCTAGACAAATAATACTTGTCTTAGACTCATGTCCAATGACTTTATAAAAATAACAATTATGTATACATATGATGATTATATATATATGATGATCAAGTGGGTTTACATATTCTCGTTTACTCATTTTAGAGTTATGTGTTGATAACTTTTATACTAGTTTTCTCGTTTTACCTATTTACGTGTTTTAGGTCCAATAAGCCTATTATAAGTTCTTAACTTGTATTAATCCTTGTTATACTTATATTATCAGTATCAATGCTTTACAAGTTGGGCCTAAATGGGTTAAGCCCAATAGATTCTTTTTACAAGTTTTTATCCTATTTAGTCCATTTATTAGTCCAATATGTTTATTTAACTCGTTAATGTCCGTATGTCCTATAGTTCGGGTTTTTATCGGTTTTTACTTGTTATACATGTCTATATATCAGTATATAAGTTTTATAAAGTTTTCATTAGACGGGTCCAACCATCTAAGTTTAATTTAACAAAAACGTTAATTTTACGGTAATAGCCGAAAAAGTCGTAAAAATCATGTTTATAGTTTTATATCTTATAAAACATAACAAGTTACCATTTTTTATAAAATGTCCACTTATTTATCATTGTACATATTTATATAAATAAAATCCAAGAGTTAGTGGGTTTTAACTTTACATTTTATACAATATAATTTTGAGTGCTTATATAATAGTATTATACTTTATTTTTCAAAAATCTGATTTTTATCTTCACTTTCACCAAAACTGCCATATCTTGAGTTATATATGGAGATAGAAGCTCAAATTTTTATCACATAAACTAAATGATATGTAATACATTTAACTCTTCTATAGCTACTGTTGAATCATCTTCTTAATATTTTCTAAAAATCGTCCAAAACAGTGAACTCAGATTTGTATCTTAAACTTGTTTTGATCATATCTCACTCATTATTTTGATTCCATTGCATGGCCAACTCTCACATGTGTACAAGACCCATAGCTTACTGTAAATCCATTCTACTTCATCATTTTATCAGTTTACCATATGGTTCTTTACTGTTTTTATACAGCCTATCATTTAAACAAGATTTACCCATTTTTACTTATAGTTTTTCATCTTTTTATCCATGATTATCAACACCAAATCCCCACACAATATTTTTATCATCATATAATCATCATATACATATAAAATAGGAAATAAAATACATGTTTACATAATCAAAATAACAAGAAGATGAGGAGGACAATCTTTATACCACCATGATGATGTAAGTTGTGATCAAAACATGGATTTTGATGGAGAAACTTGTGCTGCACCAAGACCATCTTCATGACCACCATTCTTCATGAACACCTTGTGGAAAATCAGCCCTAATACTCCATGGAAACTCCTCCTTGGATGTTATAACTTACACCAATCTTCATCTTTTTGAATGGAGATTAACATATGTTAATTATAACATATGTTTGTGGTTAAATTTTGTATGAATGATGGTGTTTTGTTGAGAAAATGGGACGGCCAAAATGAGTGTGAGAGAGAGAGGAGAGTTGTTTTTGCATGTTGTAAATGGGAAGTAAAGTTTTAGCTAGTGGTTTTGTGGAAGACTAAGCTTCAATGTGAAGCAAATGGACAAGTGTCCATAAAGATGACACCAAGGGTGGTGTGTTAGCATAACTTGCCGTCCATATTGAGTGGGGTGGGGAAAGATTTATCTTGTCTCATCCCACTAATTTACAGGTACTCCTCGATTCTAGTTTCCTCGATTTGCGTGCCCTCGGGTCGTTTTACGGAAAACGTTTTTATAAATTATGAATCAACGGCACAAAACGAATCTAATAAAAATTGTTTCATCAAAAACGGAGTTCGAAAACGTAAATACGTAATCCTAAGGTTTCCGGTTTAGTCGTAAAGGACGTTAAAATAAAATTGTAAGTCCTAATCTCTTCTCGTAAATTTGTTAGTTTATGAACCAACACAAATTTAAAACTCCAAAATAATATTCACGGATAAATTTATTTTCTGAAATGTCGGACTGTCACCAAGGACGGTGTATGTAAACGTAAGCATGTAACATTGAATCCTCCGGTTTAGACGTAGTCAATGCTACTCCAAGACGTAAATCCAAATTTCTTCCCAAAAATAAGTGAGTTCATATTGTGTCATTAAAATAATATTTTCAAATAATATTTGAGAATAAAATATCAACCATAAACTGACGGATTGTCACAGTATTATTTAAGTAATCGTCGAAATCAAGTTTGCTTACATACAAGACCCTTATTTGGATCATGTCAAAAAGGGGAAGAAGTCTACACAATGCAATCTGTTGATCTTTGGTGTTATATGTTTTACAAAGAATGCAAGCTTAAGGGGGAGTGTTTTGACATCATCAACTAGAGGAAGATTGTTGGGTCGAATTTATGAGTTGATAAGTCAAAACACAATAAAATAAGAAGACAAATACTACTTTTACAAAAGTTTGAAACTACAAGCTGGTGGAGTCTTTTTATTGTTTTAGCTTTCTTTGTAAGCTATAATTTCTAGTATATAAAGAAAACATAGACCGTAGGTTTTACACATTATTCATTCACAATGTAAACCTAAAAGAGTCTTGTGTGTCTAAGCGTGGTGTTCTTTGTTAACACTCCTAGGGTTACTTGTTTTTAGTGTTTTAATACAAGTAATTGTTGGAAGAAACATCTTGTTGTTAATATTATAATTCCGCTATAAATTATAATTAATCCTATATTATGGTCTAAAAAACCATGAGTCTAACGATCTATTGGTTTCCAGACATGTTTCATTTGCTTGAACTTATTTCCCTTTGCTAGTTTGGATTGATGTTTTGTTAGTTTATGTCTTTACATTTGACTTGGAGATTTTCATATCATTTGTAAGACACCTCTTGGATGTTTTTAGGTATTGTCATAACACATCGTGTCTTTCTTTTACATTAGGTTATTTCTCTATACAGACGTCATAGTGTTGTGATGATACCCATGAAGTAGCACCTTGCGTTTCCGCCAAAGCGGGGTGTTACAAGTACCTCAAACCCGTCACCTACTCTTTTTTCCCTTGCCCGACACCCATCAGTAAGTACAATTTTTTGACTAATTCCCGTGAGTACACATTTCCCACGGTTAAACCCTTAACTTTGTGAAACATATAATTTATCCACATGTTTCCAAATATTTTAAAACTCAAACATTAGTAGATGGTACGACATATGGACAAAATTTGTCAAGATTCACTAATTATATATTACTAATACCATCAGTACATACAAACTAAATTATAAGCTATACTTTTATGACTCGTGAATCTTTCTTACAGTAGTTACTTGAACGCTAAAATCGCACGTTCATGAACAGATGAACTTGCCTTGAAAATTGACATATCAAGTATATAGTCTTGGATCTCAAACGAGAGGTTTAGTATGCTATGTTTATAATAAGCTTAGGTGACTATTAAATCTGTATATAAGTTGTGTTAGTGAATTAAGACTAAATATTGTTCTGTTAGTTGGATTGTACCAAAAGTTTTGTTAGTCGTAATGCTTAATATTGTAATTATGAAATGTCTTAGTTCATTAAATGGATGGAAAGTCATCCCTCCATCCGTGAATCTTCATTTTTCCGTGTAGTTCAAATTTAAAATTTACTCCCAACTTTTTAATGTGGGCCTTTATACGCATTTTAGATAGGCTGTACATAACCTATACTTTATAGTTCTCCAAATTTTAATTTGTCTCTTATATACACATAGATTCATACGAGACCCTATCAGTTTCATGTAGTCTTCTGCATCTTCTTTGACAATCAAACCCAAGTCCCTACAGAAAAAGTTATCTTAATGTCACCATTATTTACATCTTGAACCACTTTACCCTGGATTACCGCCGTCAACCTTCTTTATAACTATCCATGTCGCAACCTTTTTCTCCTACGATGTGCATCTTTTATTGTCGACACGATATCTAGATTCACGTTTCTTTTTTGTAAGTTTTGTTGGATCTCTTGGTACGCGTTAGAGATCCATTTTGTGTTGACGTCTCGTTAGTGAATCATCGTCTTTAAGATAATTTGAAATTGATAATTCTTTTGGTGATTTAATTTTAACTTCGTAGTTGGTCGACTAGAATTAAATATGTTGTATTTTTATCGTTATAATTTTTACATATTAAATCATTGTTATGTGGTTGATTAGTTTGTATAATATGCTTACTTAGTTGTATTATTTGATTTAAGATAAATAAACAACATCCTTTCTTATATGTATTTAAAATAATCAAAGTAAAGTTAGTAGTTTGTTCATAAAAAAATCATTCTATTCTATACATCCTTGATGTATTCGTATCTCATAAAGGTTTCAAAATATAATAAAATAAAATAGTACTATATATGTTCAAGTCAAAAGAAATGGTGAAATATATTATTACACATTAAATTAGTCAAAGATACCATGGACACTTTACATCACTATAAAATGACCCAAAAGAATGACGCTAACCATCTCTTTATTTTCTATCATCATAAGTGGTATACTTCTTGCTAATTTTCTATGACAAGCTCATGTTCATTGTTTTTCGACATATGAGCTAGTTTGTAATATGTCGAAAAGCAATGAACAATGATCATGTTATAGGTAAATCTTATAATGAAAAACTTCTTGTTCTTATGTTATTTTTTTTATAGACACAAGATATGTTTTTTGGATAAATAAGTTCTTTTTTAAAACTTGTTTTTTTATATAAACAACTACAAGTATTTTGAAAAAATATGAATGTTAAAGATTTCATATATAATATTGTTTTTACTTTTTTTACACAATTCTCTAGTTCTAAGAAAATTGGACTTTTACTACCATATATCTTGAGTGTTATCGTTGATTTTATATGTGTAATATCTCAAGCCTTTCAACACTTTTAGGCTCATTACGAATTGGTATAACAATATTTTGTCCATCGTTGCCTCATTTCTAGTATGCCTCTTTAAGATCATTATAATTAACGAAATTCTCTATTTTTCTATGTACAATCCAAGGAATAAAAATAAAAGTCACTATTA
Source organism: Glebionis coronaria (assembly GCA_025667525.1). NCBI lineage: Eukaryota > Viridiplantae > Streptophyta > Magnoliopsida > Asterales > Asteraceae > Glebionis > Glebionis coronaria. The sequence goes on from JANFOE010000400.1 coordinate 59,007, forward strand.
GTGCAATGATGTAAATGCAAAACATGGAAACATGTTAAATTACACGAATTTGTATTATATAATAATGGTTTCAAATCATTACATCTTTATATATCATGTTTTATCCTTCATTCTTTTGCAAAAAAACTTTTCCATTAATATGTTATTCATACTTAGAATTCTTGTATACGCACATTATATTTGTGTATAAACAAGATATAACACTCTTAGTGAAATTGTGAAAATGCATCAATTAATTTGGTGTAAATATAGAAACATGTTAAAGTTCATGAATTTGTATTTTATAATAATGGTTTTAAATAATTATACTTTTTCTGATTATATAATTATGATTTTTAATCCTTATACCATTTATATGTATTGCATCCTTCATTTTTTCATGAAAGCTTATTATGAATATGTTATTCATATTTGAAATTTTTTTATACGCACTCTCTTAGTGAAATTGTGCAAATGTATTAATGAATTTGGTGTAACATAGAAATATGTTAAAGTACATAAATTTGTATTATACAATAATGGTTTCAAATTATTACATCTTTTTTTATTATATAATTATAATTTTTGATCATTATACCCTTTGTAGATCATTTATTCTCCTTCACTTTTTTCCAAAAAGTCTTTTCTTTTTTAATCATTTTACCATTTATATATCATGTATTTGATCTTTCATTTTTTTCTAAGAAATGTTTTCCATTAATATGTTATTCATATTTGGAATTTTTTTATACGCACGAGATGTTTGTGTATAAACAAGATACAACACTTTTAGTTTAAATATATAAATGCATCAATTAATTTGGTGTAAAGATGGAAACATGATAAAGTACATGACTTTGTATTATGTAATAATGGTTTTAAATTATTATACCTTTTTGGTATATAATTATGATATTTTATTATTATACCATTTATATATCATATATTTCATCCTTTATTTTTGTCCAAAAATACTTTTTCATAAATATGTTATTCATATTTGGAATTTTTGTATACGCATGATATGTTTGTGTATAAACAAGATACAACAACTTGGTGAAATTGTGCAAATGCATCAATTAATTTGGTCTAGTCATGGAAACATGTTAACTTACATGAATTGTATTATATAATAATTGTTTCAATTTACTATACTTTTTATATTATATAATTGTGATTTTTAATCATTATATCATTTATAGATCATGTCCATTAATCATTTTTTTTCCAAAAAAACTTTTCCATTAATATGTTACTCATATTTGGAATTTTTTGTATACGCACGATATGTTTTTGTATAAAAAAGATGTAACGCTCTTAGTGCAATTGTCCCAATGCATCAATTAATTTGGTTTAAACATGAAAACATGTTAACATACACGAATTTGTATTATATAATAATGTTTTCATTTCAATATACCTTTTATGATTATATAATTATTATTTTTAATTATTATAGCATTTATAGATCACGTAATTCATCTTTCATTCTTTTTTCAAGAAAGCTTTTCCATTCAGATGTTATTTATATTTAGAATTTTTTTATACTAATGATACGTTTATGCATAAATAAGATGCAACATTCTTAATTCAATTGTGCAAATGCATTAACTAATATGGTGTTATCATGAAAACATGCTAAAGTATATGAATTTGTATCATATAATAATGGTTTCAAATCATTATTGACTTTTGGATTATATTGTTATGATTTTTAATCATTATAACATTTATAGATCATGTATTTCATCCTTAACTTTTTTTATCAAGAACGATTTACCATTAACATGTAATTCATATTTGAAATCTTTTCTATACGCACAATATATTTGTGTATAATCAAGATACAACACTCTTAGTGAAATTGTGCAAATGCACCAATTAACTGTGTAAACATGGAAACATGCTAATATATATGAAATTGTATTATTACATTAATGGTTTCAAATCATGATACTTTTCTTCATTATATATAATTATGATTTTAATCATTATATCAATTATGTATCATGTATTTCATCCTTAAATTTTTTACAAGAAATCTTTTCCATTAATATGTTATTCGTATTTTTAATTTTTGTATACGTACGATATGTTTGTGAATAACAAGATACAACACATTTAGTGTAATTATGCAAATGCATCAATTCATTTGGTGTAAACATGAAAATATGTTAAAGTACATGAATTTGTATTATATAATAATGGTTTCAAATCCTTATAGTACCTTTTTAAATTTTTAAATTTTTATTTTTTATCACTATACCATTTATAGATCATGTATTTCATCCTTCATTTTTTACAAAAAATTGTTTCCATTAATATGTTATTCATATTAATAATTATTGTATATACATGATATGTTTGTATATAAAGAAGATACAACAATCTTTGTGCAATTAAGCAAATGCATGAACTAATTTTGTATAAACGTGGAAACATGTAAAAGTACATGAATTTGTATTATACAATAATGGTTTTAAATTATTATACCTTTTTATTATATAATTATATTTTTAATCATTATACCATTTATAAATCATGTAATTCTTGTTTATTTGTTTTCGAAAAAGGGTTTTATTTTTTAATCATTATACCATTTATAGATCATGTATTTCATCTTTCAATATTTTCCAATAATTTTTTCCATTAATATTGTATTCATATTTAGAATTTTGGTATACGCACGATATGTTTGTGTATAAACAAGATACAACACTCTTCGTGCAATTATGTAAATGCATCAATTAATTTGGTGTGAACATGGAAACATGTTCACGTACATGACTTTACATTATATAATAACGGTTTCAAATCATTATACATTTTTTGGTTATATAATTATAATCTTGAATCATTATACCATTTATAGATCATGTATTTTATCCTTCGTTTTTTTTCCAAGAAAGTTTTTCATTAATATGTTATTCATATTTGGAACTTTTGTATACGCATGATATCTTTGTGTATAAAAAAGATGCACCACTCTTAATGCAATTGTGCAAATGCATCAAATAATTTGGTTTATACATTGAAACATGTTAATGTACATGAATTAGTATTATATATTAATGGTTTTTAATCATCATACCTTTTTTTTATTATATAATTATGATTTTTAATCATTATAGCATTTATAGATCAAGTATTTCATCCTTTATTTTTTCCATTATTATGTTATTCATATTTGGAATCTGTACTCGCATGATTTGTTTGTGTATAAGCAAGATACAACACTCTTAGTGTAATTGTGAAAATGTATTAATTAATATGGTGTAAACAAGAAAACATGTTAAAGTACATGAATTTTTATTATATAATAATTGTTTCAAATCATTATTTTATTTTGATTTTATACTTATGATTTTTAATCATTATACAATTTATAGATCATTTATTTCATCCTTTTTTTTCAAGGAAGATTTTACATTATTATGTTATTCGTATTTGGAATATTTTGTAAACGCACGATATGTTTGTCTAAAAACAAGATACAACACTCTTAGTGCAACGGTGCAAATCAAATAACTTGGTGTAATCATGGAAATATGCTAAACTATATGAATTTGTATTATATAATAATGGTTTCAAATCATTATACCTTTTTCAATTAGATAATTATGATTTTTAATCAATATACCATTTATAGATCGTGTATATCATCATTCATTTTTTTCCAAGAAAGCTTTTCCATTTAATGTTATTCATATTTGGAATTTTTGTATACACACGATATATTTGTGTATAAAAAAGATACAACACTTTTAGTGCAATTGTGCAAATGCAACAATTAATTTGTTGTAAACATGGAGGTGTTTTAAATTATATGAGTTTGTATTATATAATAATGGTTTCAAATCATTATACCTTTTTCGATCATATAATTATGATTTTTAATTATTATACCATTTATAGATCATGTATTTTATCTTTCATTATTTCTTTGCAAAAAAAGAGTTTCCGTTAATATGTTATTCATATTTGGAGTTTTTGTATACGCATGATAGGTTTGTGTATAAACAAGATATAACACTATAAGTTGAATTGTGAAAATGCATCATTTAATTTATCCATGACACCTCGATATTATCAAAAATTTGATTTCTATACGTCAATTTGTTCGTGATAACCAATGTAGTTTTTATTTTAATTCTTTCCGTCTTTTTAAGGATTATTTGACTCATCAAATTCATGTGACGTGACTTCTGCTTCTGTACATTGAAACCACATCAAAGCTGCTTTATTCACTTCACACAACAGCCTCAACATTGATCTAGGGTTTTGTGAAAACCGTTTTCTTGCTGCTACTTAATTGAAATCGTCACTTCTCTAACATAGATCTAGGGTTTCACATCAAACCCTAACTATGAACATCACAACAATGATGAACCATTAACTTGCTGCATTTCTATGGTTTGAGGAAACCCTATAATAAGAATCGATACAACAGCAAGAACTTACATCACACAATACTAGGGTTCATCATGGATTAAAGAATCAACTCACCAAAGCTAGTACAACATGATCACAAACAACACTTATGGAACACGTTTTCTGATTTAGAATCGAGCTAGGGTTTGTATAAAAACACTAGTTTTAAGTTTATGATAAAAAACAGAAAACTAAAAATCACTTATGCAGCCAACTTCGACTGCCTATAACTCCATCATAAGAGCTCATATAGAAGATCCCTCCAATGAGATACTAGACACATTTGTGAAGAACTCTTCAGCGCGAATTTCACGATGATCCAACGGTTAACGAAGGAGATATGCCCTTCTGAATACTACTGCGCACACAAAACCGCCCAGAAAATCCTATACGGATTTCTTTATTTTTTTCTCGATACGAACACCTTGTTAGATCCTAGCTTCAAGATAATTGTGATTGAGACGTGAGCTAGAGAATATTGCTTTCATCACATGGGATTCAAAGAAACATGGGTTAACGGTGAGGTATATTGTTGGTACTAATGGTGTCAAGAAAAAGGACGAGACGTTTGTTTTGGTGTTGAATATATGTTTCAGTTATCACACAATATGATGGCTGCGTGATATTTGGCTATACAATCCTAAAGTTTTGGTAAGGTTTATTTATGTGTTTCTTTTCTTGGTTTACTGATTTGATGGGATTTTCCTAATATATGATCGTGGACAAATTGATACGCAAGTGGTTTATAATTCCTGATTATTAGGGATTGCAATTAACCCTATAATATATCTCTTTATTTTTCAACGTGGGGTTTAAGCAGCACACGTGAGATTGAAAGGGACGAGAGATGGATATGTTATATACAGTTTTGTATCTTTGGCTTTCTAGACAGAAGAGACGCGTTAAGCAATTCAAGCAAAACAAAAGGAAAATATTTGGTTGATATGGTCCAGCGTGATTTTTGGGAATGATTTGCATTGGTTACTTTGATTTGTCACGTGACATTGTTTTATTTGAAACAGTCTTGTCTAACAATAGTAACTAATTATAATCAATCTACTGGTGATAAGGATAAAGCCGTGGGATTTATGTCGAAGATTGTTAAAGGCAAAAAGGAAAATAGCAAAGGGTTTCGATTGAGTATAATAGTTTTCTTGCCATTGTTATCGATATCCTATCCGTTGTCACATATTATTTAGCCACTGACAAAATGACTGTTGATTGATTTATCCGCTGACAGGTGTAATCTAGCCACTGACACTTGTAGTTAAGCCACTGATTGCATTATTCGCAGCCGTTGACGGATAGTTTTGGAGAGATTTTTGGTTTGGAGTTTGGTTCATTCACAACAACTAGGTCTTATAGGTATAAAGGCTCGTTTTATTTCCATTGATTACGAAGAAAATTTTTTATTATTTGTTTGAAGATGAAGTTGATTTTTGGGAGTATGTGTTCTATCATCTTACTCTCTTATAAATAAAATTGCACCTTCTCTCCTATTAAATGCAAAAAAATTAAGAGGTACAACTTTACAAGCCAAATGTACAAGCAAAATGTAGAATAAAATATGAAAAATATAATAATGTTGCTCAAAGGGTCAGGGTCAGTTACGATTGAGTCAAAGGGTCAATTACGATTGACTTCAAATGTTTTTCCCATCTATTGAGTTCAAATATTTCCCTCCATAAAAATTCATCCTTAAAAATTCATCATTTCCTTCATTCTTTCCTTTTTTTGGGGTAAAGGGATTAACCCGGTGATGTGTCGAGATATGTATAGTGATAATTAAGATACGTTATAGGGTAAATTAGAAAATTACCTTTAGGAAAAAGTAATAGACTAATATTACCAATGACGAATTCAATTTAACACGTGATGAACCAAGTTCGTTGTACACGAAGATCGAGTGAATTTGAGACGTTTCGTTTCGTTTTGGACAATTGATTTGAATTGGTTTTCGTTTTTTAAACTAAAATTAAAGTATACAAATTTAAAAACTTATTTTAATCCTAAAGTGCATGAATCGTAAACCCCGAAATTATTGAAATCTAAAACAATTAATTACTTAAAAATTAAAACTATTTAAAAATTAAACTTATTAAAAATCTATAAAAATTATTCTATTTAATAAAAATTACTTTTAAACTATTTTAGAAATCTAATTAAATTTTTTAAACTAATTAAATTTATTAAAATTACTTTTGAACAAAATCTATTTCTAAAACTATTTTTATTAGAATTAAAAATAAAAGTAATCTAATTATTTAAAAAACTAATTATACTTTTAAAATTAATTAAACAGTTTTTTTAATTTATTTTATTATTATTAAAACTGAAAGTATATAAAAGAAATAAAACTATTTAAATTTTAAATGAAATTAAAGTATAGGTAATTATACTACAAAATCTAACAGTTTTAAATCAATTTACTATATTAATAAACGTGACTATTAATAAAACCAAAGAAGCCAGTTAGCTCAGTGGTAAAGCTTGAGGCCCATGACCAGGAGGTCATGGGTTCGAGTCCAGATTGGGGCACATTTTTGGATTTATTTTTGAACATATATGATTTAACAATGTCACAGGAGGTGACTTTTTTAACACAAATCTTATGATTCAGCTGATAAGGATATCAGTACTATATAATTCGAAAATGAACAGCAATCTAAAACATCTAAAAATCAAGCAGACCAAATAACATCACGGGTAACTAAACATCTGAGAACAAATAAAAAACAGACTTAGATCTATCATATATCCACTACTCCTAAATCTTGCAGAAAACTCTTATACTCAGCAGCTTCCTAATAAGGAAGAATTAGCAACTATAATAAAACTATGAAATCATTTCAGCAGCTTACACGAAACAGTAGAGCACCTTATAGTCGTTGAAAAGTCCTATTATGCAAGCAGATTTATAAAAAAAATAGATTCTAATTCCTAACATATCAGCAAATCCACTCAGTTCCAGTAAATCCAAACAGAACAAAAGCTTATGCCTCAAATAGATCTAAACAGAACAATTGTAACATCGAGTCAGAAAAGTCTAAATCAGTCTCACACAACCTAATCCATTATACAACTACAAAAGACTAACAGTTCAATATTCTATCCTACAAAATCTTACAGCAACTAAATAGTGAGTATAAATCGTCACATACAGCAAATCTATAAACTAAATTCAAATAACTCATATTAAAATCACACTTATCAGTTTAACAAATTAACTCAAACTAGCATACCACAACGAAAAATATATAGCAAAGCAAACTCATACAGTAGAATGACTTAATCAGATTAAAATAAGCATAAAAATAACTAGTAATAAAAACTTATGAAGAAAGCCGTTGAGATGTAGAGCGGCGCTGAGCCGTCTAAATACCCGAATCAACACCACCATTCAACTCACCATACAAACCATCATCATTCATCGGACCAAACATTATCATTTTTGATATATTTATCCAGTAGGGATAAATATTAATCCAATTCTTTACTTCTAATATTAAACTTAAGATATTAATTAGCTTAGATTTAACATCACAAACATTATTATTGTGAAACAGTAATAAGAACTAATTTGTAAAATCAATTTAAGCAGGAAAAACAAGATACGAATTTAAATGAAATGAATGAACTTTTATTAAATTTCCAGAAATATTACAAGATTTCATAAAAAGAAATACAGAATTAAACCTAGAACTATTTCTACATAATAACTTTAAAGTAAAATTAATGGATGAAGATTACAGAATAAATGGAGGGTTTTTATAGCCATCCCAAAGGCTTCTTGGAGAGAATATTCGGATCTTCTAATCAGCATATTCCATCTTCAATCTTGATCTTCTTTCTCATCTGATGATCTACGGTTGATAAAAGCCTTCTAGCACACGGATTGCCAACGTGGCAATCAAGTGTGCTAGTTGTCTAGTTTGATGCTGAGGTGGCCACTCTTGATTGGAGGATGGGGAATGGTGAGGTGTAATCTCCAATAGATGGTTGCCACGTAGCCTTGCTCTCTACTCTTCTCTTCCTTAAACATTGGGGAATTTATATTTATACGTGTGAATCACACGTACGAACCAAAACCCCCAATTAATTTGACTTTTTGGGTAATTAGGGTTTTATGGGAACAGTAAGATTTGCAGGTTTTGTGGTGAGGGTGAAAAAGTGGGAGAGAAAATGCATAGGTTGTATCGACTATTTTTTATTATTGTGTGGTTGTGAGAATTGTGAGTGGGATAGGATAAATAAAACGTCAATATCTTTTCACTAAAAATCGTTCATTATACTTTATTTGGGAGAAGCTTTGGGCTTGAGGCCCAAAAATGAATACTTCCCATCTTAACAATCCGTTTCTTTGAAAAATTGATTTGGACTTTAAGTCCAATTTAAACTCGTTTATTATAGCAAATGGTAATGGGCCAGGATTTGGGCTTGTAAACCAAAATTAGATAGTTCATTTCCTCAAATGGGCTTTTGGGCCCATTTTCCCAAATGTGGGTCCCACTTGGCCCATTAGCTTCATAAAAGATCAAATCCGCTAGAGTCGAGCTCGAAATTGGCTTTGTCGATCTTTTTCTTCAAACTCGTGCCGGTTTTGCCGATTTTTGCGAACTTGGGTACCTACACACATCAAAACAAGAAACATACAAATACAAGGAAAAATTCATACATTTCATGCATTATTTTATTGTTTTTAGATAATATTGATATGAGTAAAATCACTCATATCAAACTCCCCCTTGCTACGCAATTGCCGTGTCCTCACACAATGATAAAATAAAACACTAACTACACTTTTATTCAACTTTTGACAATTTTATTTTGCAAAGACATAATGTATTGCTTTCATTATTTGAAAAAAACTATTAGGATCATAAAACTCAAATAGATTCATCGTCCCCGACTTTTCACTTTTCCATGCCAAGTGCAAAAACAAGATCATTGTCAATCATAAGACCCAAAATTCAACCAACTCATACAAGTAATTTGTGTTAAACTCAATCTCCTATTATTCCTAATTGTATCTCTAGATTTTATTTGTCATTAACCCAAAGGCTCATTTGACTTTATTTGATATTTATTAGTCCAAAAAATGAAGGCAAGAACGGTGTAAACTCAACACTCAAAACCGAACCTCGACTTCAAAAACCGTTGTCACTAAAGAAAGCCCACATCAAGGATAACTTAACAAGATTTAGGGATAAATCCCCGGACCCGAAATTTGGCTAATATGGCTACTTAAAAGCAAAAATAAAAACCTCCAAAGTCAATTATGACCTTATTAATGGAGTTAGCAACAACTACATCATAACACCTTGTGTCTCTTTAAGATGAAATTGTGCTCCTTATTTAAAATCCACACCTGAAGGCTCCTTGGACAAAAATAAGGGAATTGACATCACCATCCCACCTTACGGATCATGATGATAAAGAAATTTTTATTCAACACGTCCCCTTGACATACACCCTAAGGCTCTAATGACAAGGTTAGTGCTACATGACTCCCACCCGAAGGCTCCTAGAGAACATGTTTTTATTTATTATTATTAATATGATATGTATAGTAAGCCAAATTTCCGCAATCCGATGATCAAAAGTCCATGACGCTGACACCCTTAATGTGTTCTCACTTTAATTACAAGGGAAGAAAAAGAAGGAGTTACGAGTCAAGATATCAAGCCTAAATCGCTAAAAACTTCATTTATTAAGCAATTATTATTCAAGTGTGGAAAGTAAATACGAGGAGATTAAATCAAACACAAAAATACTTGCATAAAGAAGAATTTAACCTAAGAAACTTATGATTGGACTCTATCGTCTCTTGTTCTCCATATTGTAAAATTCCAAAAATGTGAAATCAATGGATACTTAGCCTATTAAATCAAAGTTTTGGGTTTTCAAGTCATCTATAGGATCTTGCATCTTCTTATACTTTTTCAAGTTTTAGAATTTGCGTTTTAAAGTTCCCTTGATAAACGACTTTCTAGGATCAATTATAGGAACTTGCGAAAAGTTCTTGTTCTTAACCCGTATGAATTAAGACTTTCGCGTTTTAAAGCTCCCTATATAAAAGCCTAGCAAAACTTAATTCAAATACGTTAAGGAAAAGCTATGGTAAAAAACCAAGTCGAGTCAAAAACTATTTTTATTTTCACCAACGGAAAGCCTACATTTGTGTCAAAAGCACTTATTTTATTTATTAAAACTTAAAAATAACACTAAAAATTTTAAAATTTATAGAAAAATGAGAAAAATGATTACGTTTAGACACGACAAAAGCAATAACAAGCAATTATATCGATTGACTCCCCCATGCTAAAACCAAACATTGTCCTCAATGTTTCTTAGCTCAAGAGTAACACCCCCTTGCTAAAACACGAAGAGTCTAATGCAAAATCCTAGCATGGAAAGAGCACGCAAATCTATAAGCCGTTTATTAATTATGCCTCAAGATAAAACGTTAGTCGATAAACATCAAGGGATAAAGAGTGTGCCCCTTTTTGGCATTCAAAGAATGGAAGATCAACTGGACCGGCAAAAACCGAACACGAGAGTCTTCAAATATTAGGGTCATACCTAAGATTCACAACACAACAAAACACGAGCACGAGCTTGAAAGATCAAGCCTTATTAGTGTTAGAAAATAGAAAGAAGATAGAATGTATGGGACTCCCCCACAAGGCACCTCGTTTTTGTTAACCGAGTCATGAGCTCGACTCGATCCCCGCATTCATTGGTCCTTAGGGAAAAAGATGAAAACTGGCACAATAGAATAAAATCCATGATTAAGCACGATGCCAGGGTCAAAGATTACATCCTCGTTGTCAGATGACAAACGAAAGGATAAAACTCCAACACGAATCTCTAAAAAGAGATGATAGTCACAAATAAAGGTATGGATGTAGCATGCTCCCCGAGATAAACTCGCACCAAGATAATTAAAAAGTCTTTCAATTATTGCATCGGTGAAAGGCCTAGATTTCCCTAAATCAACGATTCCGGGATCGAATACCTCGTCCTCGGTGGAGAAAGGAATAGACAACAAGGTGTCGTCCCCCCATGCTAATCCTAAATCATATGAAGCACATGATAAAGGTGGTATAAAAGTCTCAACACTAGTGGTTTCAACTTGCATGACTTTGTTGACCTTATCACTCTTAGGAATGTGAACAAAGGGGTCATGGTACTCAAAACGAGTCGCATGAAAAACCCGCACATTAAGATCAAAGCGAGTGGGAAGGATAATTGGAGCAAAATAAATTTCTCCCTCCGGGTCAACATTATCATCATCATAAATCGGGTGATAAAACCAAGTATCTTCATCACCGTCATTAGACTCTTCCTCAAATTCCGAAGGAATGTCTGTATAAAGAAACTCATCAACCTCCTTCATAAGAAGCTCATCATCACAAAGGTTGTGAGATGTAGGAGGTATGATGCTCTCAAAATCCTCTTGAAACAATGGATTATTGTTCATTGAAGCTTCAAAGAGAGGATTTGAGTAAGTCACAAAAGTGTCATCAATCTTGTCATCACAAGAAATTTCCGACAAAGTATCAAGTGTATCACACTCAGATACAAGATCATCATTCTCATTAGAAGGAAATTCATCGGAGAATTCCTCGAGAATGGTAGGTAAAACACGAGAATCACGCTCGATCTCGAGATCGGAAACGTCTTCACTTCCCTGTGGAAGTGGATCAATAATAGCAAAAAGTTCATTGATGAACTTTTCACATGAATAGTCACTAACCTCACTCGGTGTGAAGTTAGGAATCAAAGGCTCTTCAATTGAAGATTGTGCCTTAGGAATATCAATAGGATCCTTCGAAGAGAGTGAAAATGAGTCCATTTCCAAAGATTGTTCAATTAAAGCGATATCACTCTCGGGATCAAAATTCTCAATATTAAACTTACTAGCATCAAATGGCTCACTTAAGTAATCATCAATTTGTTTTTCAATCTTAGAACTATCATCCTCGTGTGGAGTAAATAGAGATCAGTAAAGATTACAACATGATTCAACAAAGCAAGCTTTTTCCTTTCCTTTATCACAAAATGAAGTTTCCAAAATTGGAAAAACACCTTTATCAAAAAGAGCTTTTTATTACTTTCCAAAGTCTCAACAAGTTTAACACTTTCAACTTTCTTAGAAGCAAATCTTGTAATCTTTTCCTGTTTAAAAACAATGCCTTTATCTCCATTAAACATTTTAATTTCCTCTTTCCTCATATCAACTTGAATTTGAGCCGTGCACAAAAATGGTCGTCCTAAAATGATAGGCACATGAGGATTGGTCTCATAATCAACTATAGCAAAATCGGCTAAGTACAAGAAATTTCCCACTTTAACAATGACATTTTCCGCTATACCAACCGGTCGAGTGGTGGTACCATTAGCAAGCTCAATGATCATTCGAGTGGTACTAAGTGGTGCATAGTCAATAGTTTTCCAAATGGCTAGGGGCATTAAGTTAATGCTAGCTCCTAGATCGGCTAGGCCTTTGCAAACCCCAAGCTCATTGAAAACACAAGGTATCAAGAATTGACCCAGATCTTTATATTTCTCGGGAAAGAAATCAAAGAAAACCGAGGTACTAATCACATTCAAAGTAGCCTTGGTGACATCTAGAAAATTTTCCTTAGGTGGAGGATTAAACTCAATCACTTCAACTTCATCTAAATTATCACAATCATCATAAACGGTTATGGCCTTAAGCTATCCCTTCGGGTTTGGAATGGTATTACTAGGTAAGCAACCCGAAGAAGATGAAGGTTTTGACATAAATCCCTCAAACATTGAAAGCAATTTATTTTGACTTTGTTCCAAACTTTGTTGCATACGATTTTGACTTTGCTCTAGCCTTTGTTGATTAAGCCCAATCTTGTTATTTTGCCCTTTAATCGTATTTTGAAAATGAAGTTTCAAAGTATTAATTTGCCCTTTAATGTTGTTTTGTAAAGCCTTCAAATTTGCCTCATTTGACTTGATATAGCTTGACAAATCATTTTGGTTATTGCTTTGAAAACCTTGATTGTTTTGATTAGCATTAAACTCATTTCCTTGATTATAATTCCCTTGGTTACCACGGTTAAAATTATTCCCATTGTTTCCATTGTTGTACCTATTTTGAACCGGTGGAAAACCCGGTGGAGAAACATGATTTTGATGACGAACTTGACCGTTGGAGCCATAAGTTCCCGTCGCGGCAAAAGCACTAGCTTGATCAAACCCCGTGGTTGAACAAGCATAATTAGGATGTGCTCCACCACATGATACACAAACATTCTCAACCATATTAATGGATCCATGAGGATTCTTCCTAATCTCATTCAACAAAGTCGCGAATCCACTATCAATCTTAGAGTGCAATCTAGCAATCTCGGGATTTAATGAATTCACATTGGAAACACTCGGTGTGTTTCGTGAATATTGTGCTCTAGACTTATCCTCAATTATTCCCACGCGTCTCTCAGCGTTTTTCTTAAAAGATTACCACCCGCGGCGGCATTTAAAGAATCTTGTTCAATCATATTAAGCCCATTATAAAAAGTATTTATTTGATGCAATTCCGAGAAACCGTGGTTTGGACATTGTCTTAACAAACCTTTAAATATTTCCCAAGCAACCCCAAACGATTCATGCACTTTTTGTTCAAATTTAGTGATCTCGTTCTTAATGTGTGTTGTCTTAGATGGTGGAAAGAAGTAATCCATAAACTTAGACACTAAATCATCCCATGTTAAGATCGAACCCGGTGGTTCTTTCTCTTACCAAAGCTTAGCATTACCCTCGAGCGAGTACGGAAAAAGCATTAGCTTAATCGCTGTAAAACAATGATAATCTTTGTGAAACAAGGGGGTTGATGTTTTTCTAGAGAGAGAAAGTTAGAGAGAGAAGTGAAAGAAAACTTGTATTATGTCAAATGAGAAATAAACAACCAACACCTCTTTCCATGGTAGAAAGAGGTTTAAATACCCCAAGTCCTTAATGGACTTGGGCTTCCGGCCCATGAACATGCTCATGGGTCGGGCTATTTAATAAATGAAACTAAACATAACTACGAGCCTATAACTACATTGTTGGAGTGACCGAGACTTTCTAAATGCGTAAAACGTATTTCCAACAATCTCCCCCAAAGGGAGGTCACTCCAAATTTACAAAGTCCTAATCTAGCATGTTAGATCTTGTTCTTGAGCTCGTAGTCTTCTTTTCTTTCTTTTTCTTTCCTTTTGTGAACATGTGTTGAATAATATCAGCTTTTTGCTTGGAACACGTTCTTTTGGCCTTTCACGTGCAGTCTTTATTTTCTTGTGATGTTCGCCTCTTTGTGACTTCATGTCCCACACACTTATCCTTTGTTGAATTCTTGAAAGTTTCAGAGTCGATACAGCGGAAGACTTTCAGGTCATACTTTCTTGAAATTTCCGGAGTATTTGATGTAGAAGGAATAAGCATGTGAGGACGTCTTCAACAGGTACACCGCAACGCCACCGTCTTTAACAGGTACACAGCAACGCCACCATCTTCAGCAGGTACACAACAACGCCACCGTCTTCGAATGCAGCAACATAATTAGACACGAATAAAATGGCTTTGACATTTTATTCTTGTTTGGTAGCATTTTACCTCTGGTCGATGAAGACCGTTGGACGATATTAGATATCGTACCCGTGACGGATAGTTTCAATTAAGTAACTTCCTGACAGGATTTCGCGGGTAAACCCGTTCTCTTTATTCGACCGTCTAAAGCTGACTGCGAACATAAAGAGTGAATCATTTGGATTAAAAATCCTTATGATTGAAGCCGTCAATTCATGAAACCTGGAACAAGTGAATTTCAATTAAGATATTCACCATCGTTGCTTTCCAGTTGTCACAAACTTGATTCAAATTGAATCTTGCTTGTCACCTACCAAGTGCTGTTTGATGTTAACACTAGAAGGATTTCCACTCGTCACTGTGAACACTAAAGAGTGTCACTCTGAGTGTTCTGGCAAGATCATATGATAATGCGTAGAGGCCTAGAACGAGTTTAAGTTCAATTAAGAATTAAACTACTGTTTCTTTCCAGTTGTCACAAGATTAGTTCTTAAAGAACCGCACGTGTCACCTACCATGAGCTTGTTTGATGTTGGCTCAAGCAGGATTTCCATCTTCACTGTAATACTTGCGTATCACTCGGATGTTCTAGCAATATTACAAGAATACTGTGTAGGACTCATAAAAGATCTCTTACTTTTCACAGTGTGTGAAGAAGCAAGGAATAATTGGAAAGTGTCCTAATGAGACTTTTTATGATCTCGTGGCTCTAGACTCGATAGTGCGTTTTGATTTAGTGATCTATGGCTGGAGAGGAGTGCCACCTATTCAATATCAGTCTATTCGGAGTGAATAAACCAATAGATAACGTGTTGATCTCCGTGTGATTAAAACAAATACCTTTTGAGAGATATTTGAGTTAGCTGGGGAGGGTTGTGCATTGCATCACTGGGTCCATGATGTCTTTCCTCAATATCGAGAATCATTAACTAATGATCTCAATAGCATATGTATTGACCCGGTTTCTGCCTAAAGTTGTAAGGAGGGCTTCTTTCTTTACACCCTTTATCTTTACAATTCTTTTTCATTCTTCAACCCCTTCAATGCTTACCAATACGTCATTATTAGCACCTTGTTGTGATTGTTCCAGTGCTAGCTTAAGTACTTGGTCGGCATTCAGCTACGTTCACATTCATTCTCCATCTTTCCTAGGACTTCTAGTTCTATCTAGGGAGTTGTCCTTGGGAAGATTCCATCGGTTCTGATGAATCATTGGACTAATACCTATACCTACCACCCTATTTTCACCACATCCGTCGTGAGTTAAGTGTGTTTTGGGTTGATATAGTCACCATGAAAAATCCTTGAAAATCACTTAAAGCACTTGTGATATTGTGATCAAAGTTTTTGTGCCTTAAGTGTTTTGATCATCAAAAACGCTCCCCCTTAACTTGTGCATTACACATGTTAAGTTGGTTTATCTTTTAAGCCTTTTTCATTGTTTTAGCCCAATATCATTAAGTCTCCTTAATCCCATTTTCTCCCCTTTCCAAAATGTTAACCATCAATATTTTGGATATTAATGGATTAACCGGTCTTTGGGTAATAAAATGAAATTAGATGTTGGACAAAGAACATATTAATGCTCCCCCTCAAATTAATGAGGGTAAGTTGTAGTGCTTGAGTATGATTTGTTTGAAAGATTTAGAATCTCGAGAGAAATTCTTGAAAAAAAATATCATACTTTTACACTACAACAAGCCACAAAAGACACAATATTCACAATATATACATATTCACAAATTAGACAATATGGAGTTGACCTGAGAGAAGACGATCCATAATTAAATGGATCGTTTCGTTTGCCTGTGGTGAGTTCCATATGGCCTTCCACCTACGAATCGTTCCACACTTCTTATTAACCGGCGCTTCCGTAATGTTGCCTCGATCTTTTTGATCGCGTAGTTGGCACTTCTCTTGCATTGATCTGTCCATGTGTATGTGACGACTAGAAGGGGTAGTTTTTCATTGAGAACTAGCAGGTCATCACGAACATTTTTTAGTGTTCCATCACTGAATTTATGCAATTCAGAAAATCTCATATATTGCATCACTCCCGTTACGTTCGGATAAAAAATTCCTGCTTCAGGTTTCAGAGTTCCCATGTAAGGGAATTTACCCTTGTGGTACTGATTGAGTGGGGTTGTGTGAGGACGTTGCAAGTTTAGTTGTTGTTGGTAACTCTCAACACCTAGTTGAAGATCTTCTACCCGGTTTTTGATGACAATCTTGCGTGTAAATTGACGAATGTTGGAACTTAGTGCTATTACTTCGTCAGTGTCCAAGTGAGAAACCTTTTCTTGAACCAGTATCAGAAGAAAGTCTTCAATGTCTTCAAGGCGAAGGTACTGTAGGTCAAGTAATCATAGCCAAGTATTGTCCTAGTTGTGACTCCTTGGATGCTCATAATTCTATGATCTGAGATGATAAGAGACCTGGGTTTTTCTTTGTTGAAGTGTTTACACGCTAATCGCTTCTTTGAATTCCAATGAGAAACCCCCAGTTCTGCGTAGGGATCGTAGACCTGTAACAATTCTCTTCGCCAAATAGCATCAGGTACTTTGTCTTCAATCCACGGTACATTCTCCAGATTTATAGCCTTAACCATGGTAAGTGAGGTAGCGTATTTCTGTGCCCCGTTTTCTAGATACTCCAGATCATGACATACGAAATGTTCCATAGGAATAGTCATAGAACTGGCAATTATTGTAGGTGTAAGGGGCTGTAACACTGGAGTTTGAATCCCGGCAGTAGTCGCTTTCATGGCTTTTGCCAGCTCATTCATGTGATATTCAGCCTCATTGTGACTGATCTTCATTGAGTCAAAGAAATTGACATCTGCGGCTGTCATTGTGATAAGATCTTCAGGCATATACATGGTAGGTTCTTCTTCCTGCATTGGTTCTACATGTTCTATAATAGAGACAGTAGTAGAAACCGGTGTAGTAGTCATACCTGTATCTGTATTTTGAGGTTCTGAGACAGTAGCATCCACAATCTTCTCTGACGTTCCACCGACACTTGCGTCTTCATCCTTATCACCTTTCTCAGTTTCTTTATCACCTTCACCCTTGTTAGACTCATCACCACTTTTACCCGGATCGTCAATCGTATCTCCCTTTCCAGTTCCATTCCCGTCACTGTCATCATCATCATCATCATCATCCTCATCCTCGTCAGTATCTTCATCCTCGTCGTCGTCCTCCCTGTTATCCTCATCCTCTTCGTCTTCGTCCTCGTCCTCTTCCTCTTCATCCTTTTCATCCTCCTCTTCTTCTTCATTTTTATCAGAGTATTCTTCCTCTTCCTCATTCTCTTCCTCTTCTTCCTCATTTTTTGCCTCATCTTCATTTGCAGTCTCCTGACGGTCAGATTCTTCTACTGGTAATGTGTTGGAAGCTTCAATTATGACCTTACTAAGAGCTCTTTGTAATTCGCGTTGAGCTTCTATTATTGGTGACTCACTGTTGGTTAACCGAGTCTACAAAGTCTGCATTAACTGTAAGTTAGTAAGGCCATTTGTGAATAGTGCTGGAAGCTCCTGATGTACACATGACCTAACTTCACGCTGAATGATGTTAGTCATGGAATCATTGATGGAATTGAGAAATGCAGCATTTTCTTTGTCACGTGCGTCCTTTTCAGCAAGAAACTCTTTGTGTTGCTTTTGAAGTCTTATGACATTTACGAATGTTCCTTGAAGTTTGGAGTCATCACGTTTTTGTGCTCTTTCTGCACGTGACTTACTAGGAGTTATCCTTGCCTCCAGTGACGCAATATGTTTTGACTGTGATTCCAGTTGTTTTTGGAGATGCTGAATGAGTGGATCATTGATTGTGAGAAATGGAGTGGAACTGGATGGTAGTTGTAATGTTGTTGGTGATGGAGGAGTTACCATAATTGCTGAAGAAGTTGTGGATTGGATGGTGGTTTGTACAATTTGTTCGAGGATAGGTAGCTGTATAGGTTCAGATGTTTGGGTGGTAGTTGGTACAGGTTGTTCAACAGGTTCAGGTGTGGGTGCTGGTGTGATGACATTTGTGATGGCCGGGAGGGTTAATGGTGGAATGGTAGTTGTTGTAACTGAAGTTATGGGAACGTCCACCATATTTTCATTTGTCGATGGATCAGTATTTGAGACTTCGACGCCCTCCCCTTCGAAATTAAGATATTTCATGACATCATCAGAACTAGAAGTAGACTTACTTTGGAGTTGAGTACTTGGTATGAGAGTTGCATGAGCGTCATCGTTGATTACAGTGAAAGTTGGTTCCGGTAATGATATTGGCATCATGGTATAATGTTGCTATATCTGTATTGTCACTGCCACCACTCCCCTTAGTATGCTCACTGGTTTCAAAGATGAACGGTTCATAGTGTTCATCATTAGGGTCTTCATAAGTTTCAAGGTTTGTGATTCCTTGGGTTTGTTCTTCCTCAGTTGTAGTAGCTTTATCAAGAAGGTGGATGTCGTCATCAGGTTCACCAAATTCGTCTAAGTCGTCTGCTGGTTTGGAACCGGAACCCTTGGATTTCGCAAAGGACTCCTTTTTTCTTTTCCTAAGGATGAGTCGCAGTTGTTTGGCTTGAGAAATATTTTCCGGAGTAGGTTCATTCTCAAGAACAAGTGCTTCTTTACCTTTATCTTTCTTTGCCTTCTTTGCAGGTGACTTTGACTCAATATGTTTAGATGATCTCTTCTTCCTTTTGCCTTTAGGTAAGTCTGAAAAATCCCCAGATGCAACTCGTTTCCTCTGAATTTCAATTTCTGTCAAGACTTCACGATATGCATCACTGTCCTTAACACCTTCATTCAACATGCATTCTGGAATAAGAGCGGGAACCTTCTTATATTTACCCACTGATTCTTGCTTCATGGAATCAAAGATGTAATCATGATCGGCAGTGTGGTAAGAAAAATTTCCACGTCGACTAATAGTTGAGGGATTTGCCTTCATGAAATGATCTATAGTCAGCTTTGTGAATCTTGGAAAGATCAGATGATTGGACTTTCTTCTGTTGTTTTTGAAACCTTGAAAGTAAAATTCTTCCCATAGAAGACCACCATAGTCAATTGGCTGTCCATTGACAATCCCCCCAGAAGATAGAAGCTTGAGGAGGTCTAAAAGTGTCTGCTCCCCTTGACTTTGCGGAAAAACATTGAGTGATGATGCTAATAATTGCTTTCCAAGGTTGTCCAATGTGTGCTGTATGAAATGAAGACAGGTTGGATAATTCACCATCATAAGATTTATTATCATCTCGATCAGTTGTTCCTTAGTCGGAGGGGTAGCATATTCACTTGCAGGAGGAGGAAAGCCCAATATAGTCCGAAAGAGATCAAGACTAAGTGTCATTCGCTGACGATCTAGGGTGAAATCAATCGTATTGACTGAAGTAGAAGCCGCTGATCTCCAGAATTCATGCATGTATATTTTTGGTACTGACTTTGTGACCCTAATGATTTTGCTGATTGGTGAATTGTCAAGGAGATCCGTTGCTAATTTGAATGCTGGCTTAGGTGGATCAAAATCTTCCCTTAGTCGGAAATTGTTCTTTGCGAATGGAAATCGTTCTCCTTTTGGAACAAGTGCTTCATCAAGTGCTCTTTGTTGCTCTTTGGTAATTGACATAATTCCTGCTCATAGACACAATTTGAAATATACAAACATATATATTTCATTATCCATAGAAATCCATAGCATAGCAAATATATCACAACACATGTTCCCATATTGAATTAAACCAAGCAAGATAATACAAACACGCGTCATATGAAATACAAACATACATTCAGATAAAATTCTAAACACATGGCAGTATAACACGAACGATATATTCTAAAAACATGACGACCTAGAATAATCCAAGAAATCATTTAAGACGAATGTAATAGAATTGAATGAATAATATTAATTAATTTTAAGTCTAAGTTGCAAAGTGGAGAAAGGTGGATTACATTACCCTAATAAATAACAATGAAACAATATGAGTCCTCAAAGTTATGCATCACCTGAATTCTCAACTACTTTGTATATATAAATACTGCACATTTTCGCAACTTTTGAAAAGAAAAACAGGATGTCGCAACCTAGTAAATCCAAGATTTCGCAACTATAGAAAAAAAACAGAATTTCGCAACTTAGCACATCCAGGATTTCACAACTTTATAAAAACTGCATGATTTCGAAACATTGAAAGAATCCAGGATTTCGCAACTTTGCAAATCCAGGATTCGCAACTTTGAAAGATTCCAGGATTTCGCAACTTTGCAAATCCAGGATTTCGCAACTTCATAAAACAGCAAGATTTCGCAACCTAGGATTTCGCAACTGCAAGAATCCGCAACTTAGGCAAAAATTTCGCAACTTATCAAATGACATGATTTCGCAACTGGTTACAGGTCAAGATTTCGCAACTAGGCAAACCAAACAAGATTCCGCAACTTGTGGTATGGTCAAGATTTCGCAATTAAGCAATAACACAAGATTCCGCAACTTTGGACAGGTCAAGATTTCGCAATTAAGCAATAAACACAAGATTCCGCAACTTTGACAGGTCAAGATTTCGCAATTAATTATCTATGCCTAATTCCGCAACTGGCGGATTTACCAATGAAAAATCATTTGGGTTGAATGATTTCGCAACTTGCAGACAGGTAAGATTCCGCAGTTGGCGGAGATAACAAGAAACATCTGGGTTTCCTGATATCGCAATTAGGAGAGGGCATAATTCCGCAACTATGGCGGTTTGACCAAAAAACAAGATCTGGGTTTTGTCTGTGCATATTTTACAGGCCATGAAAGCTCAATCCTAAGCAGCCCTATAGCAACACGAATTAAACTAAGCCCTAGGGGATTAAAACACCACTAAACTCATCATCTAATAGCCACTTAATCGAAACCTAAAATCAAACACCACTAAACCGCAAGAACTGGGGATCGGGGTTTAATAATCCAGTGGATATGGGGCGAGATATAACATATGCGAAATCTTTCAATGGGGCGAGATTTAAACACCACTAAACCGCAAGAACTGATTGTACCGGTTCCCATTTAGTGTAACGCGGGTTTATAGCTGTGTTGCTCAGAATCCATAGCTGTCAGCTCATCAAAATCGACATCCAAAGTTTCTACTATCTTGCCAAGACGACGGTTATAAATTCGGTAAGCTTTCTTTGCAGGCGAGTTACCAATGAAAATTCCAATATCAGCCTTCGGTTGAAGTTTTCCCGGATTCTCACTATTCGTATTTGGATAGCAAAGTGCACCAAACACATGAAGATATGAAATATCGGGTTTGTGTCCATGAAGTAGCTCATATGGAGTTTTACCATGACGTTTGCGAATGATAGAGCGGTTTTGGGTATAACATGCGGTTGCCACTGCGTCAGCCCATAAGAATAAAGGAGCATTCGCATAAATCAACATAGTTCGAGCAACTTCCATAAGTGCACGGTTACGTCTTTCAACGACACCATTTTGTTGTGGAGTGCAAGCCACAGATGTTTCATGAGAGATGCCAACCTTTTCATAATAATTGCGAAGAGTCTGATTAATGAACTTAGTGCCGTTATCAGTCCGAATGCGGTGAACAGTAGCATTACGACGTACTTGGATCATCTTTAAGAAAGTAATGATATACTCTGGTGCTTGATCCTTGGATGCTAAAAACTTTACCCATGTAAACCTTGAGAAATCATCCACTATGACGAGGATGTATTTTCTACCACTCACACTAGCCGTACGCATTGGCCCGCAAAGATCCATGTGCAAAAGATACAGTGGTTCTTGGTTGGTGTCTTCTGCTTTAGGTTTGTAAGATTTCTTGGTGCTTTTCCCTAATGAACACGCGGAACACAAGTGATCCTTGTCGAACTTAAGTTTTGGAAGACCACGAACAAGTTCGTTTCTAGCCAAATGGTTAATAGCATCAAAGTTAAGATGAGATAACCGTCGATGCCACAACCATGACTTGGTCTTAGATGCTTTGGAGAGTAGGCAAACAGGAGAGGCGGCCATCATGTTTTGAATAGACAAAGTATAGAGATTATGCCCTCGAGAACCCTTTAACAAATCATTTCCTGCAAGATCGCGAATGAAGCAAGTATGTTGTCGAAAGGCTACTTCATGTTTTGAATCGCAAAATTGTCCTACTGAGAATAGATTGTGACCAAGTCCCTCCATATAATAAACCCTAGAAATCGTGACATTCCCAATTTGGTATTCACCATAACCCATTATCTTTGCAATATGGTCGTTGCCGAATTTAACCGTTCCTAGAAACTTGCTGACGAAATTTCTGAGCATCGAGCGGTCTCCAGTCATATGTTTGGAGCACCCCGAGTCCAAATACCAAAGAATAATTTGGACGACCTGAAAATATTACCAAACACAGACGATGTATCGGATTCTAATTGTTCTTCTGAGTTAGCAGGTACAGATATAATTATCTTAGATTTGCTATCAGACGAAACTTTAGGCTTCCAGATTTTCTTACTAGTGGTTGGCTTAGATTCTAGTTGTCTAGTATTCTGAGGTACTTTTTGACTGGGGACATTACCATTGGTAGGCACAATAGTGGGGGCAGACCTAGTTAAAGGGCGCTTTTTCCATTTCTTAGTGCTAGTGTTCCTATTTAAAGGACGCTTAGACCTAACTTCCATGGATGTGATCCTAGTTAAAGGGCACTTAGTTCCATTAGCAGTAAAGGTCCTACCAGTGGGTTTCCATTGCCACCCAACTTGGGTGAATTTTTTCCCTGTTGGAATCCATTCAAGATTGTTCTTAATAGCATACATTTCATTCACGTGATCAACAAGGCATAAATCATGAGGCTGAGAAAACATGCATTCATTACAATTCCAACATTTCGCATTAGAATTTACATTTTGCTTAGGTTTCCACTCAAAAAGAGAACCTTTTGTCTTAGCTACATGATTCTTTTTATTTAAAACTGAAATAACGTTCCTAGGGTGCACTTCTACTTTCTTCTTCTCAGTCCTATTAGTGGAAGGCTTGATCTTATCTTTCTTGTCTTGAGATCCTTTAGCCTTAGTGGACACAGTTACTCCTGTAGAAGCCAAAGGAACATTAGTTACAGATTTTGACTTAGCCTTGATGGGTGTGTTTAAAACGGGCTTAGCTCTTGGGGTCTTGTTAAATGGAGTAATGGCAATGGTGGTTTGTTGTTTAGATGGTGCAGATATCGGTTGCCCAATGTACTCTAAGTTTTCTAAACAATCCTGAATGCGATCCACATATAATAAAAGCTCATATACACTATGACTTGTGGGATCACGTTCACGCATTTCATCAACAATCTCTCTAGCTAGATCAGCATGTTCTAAGCCATTTTTCATATATGTGGCAAACTTAGTGGGACTTTTCTTAAATTTTGGATCCCGATATAGAAAACGTGGGTTGGGTTTGGGAGCACTAGAGGTCGAGGCAGAGACAGTAGCTGGATTATCAACACTTTCTCGTCCTTTGAGTTGAAGTGTCTCCTTTAATTCTGCTAGAACCATGTTTTTGTCTATGAGTTGAATTTTTAGGTCAGAGGTTTCCTCACATTTCTTGTTCAGTTTGTCAATTAAAGACTTTTGCTCTGTCGCATTAAACGCGAGTTGTTCTTCTATTGAACCAGAAATTTGTGAGTCTCCCTGCCTTACTTGTTCACGCTCTCCTAGTATAGAATTAATTCTATTTTCTAGGACATGATTCTTAGTCTCTGCAGCCTCTAGTTCCGTTTTTGTTTCTAGTAATTCTCTCTTAATTCTCATCATCTCTTCTTCTAAATTCTGAACCATCAGAATCATCTTGTCACTTGTCTCAACGGAGTTTCCATCATCATTTAGTTTTGAAAGAGTTTCATTTTTAGATTGATTCTCAATTTCAAGAGATATAGAACGTTGTTGAAGCTCATTAAAACTTTTTGAGAGTGTATTATATGAATCATGAAGCTTTAAAAATTCAGCGTTGGATTCATGACAAGAATGATTTTCTACAGTATTCACATGTTCAACAGTATTCACAGATTCATGCACATCATCACAAATATTCACAGTAGATGAAATTTCATGAGTATATTTAACAGTAACAACTTGCATCACTTCGAGAGACACCATATGTTCTAAAAACGGTCATATTTTGATAAAATCTTTTCCTTTTCAATTAAGTGTTGTTCATAAGCATCGTCCATTTTATTGAAAACTTTTTGAACTTCACCAATTTCAAAGCTTAAATTACACGCTAGATCATAGACTCATAGTTTAATATGGTCCACAAATGGAACGATCTCTTTCTCAAACACCGTTTTCATGTGTTCGAACGCCCATTCTCCAGCGGTTTGAGCCGTTGAAGTCGTACATTCCAAAATGACCTTGTCAAAATCGATAAGGTATTGCCCAATCTCTTTCAAGCTGAGCTTTACCGTACTAACCGGTGGAAGATTCTTAGGAATTTTCTTTGGTTTGTCCGAGTTAACGAGTGTAGGAATTATACTAAGGCATTCTCTAGTAGGCATGAAAGTGGATGTTTGGATAGTTCTCTTTTTCATATTAAAACGAATTCTAAGATCTATTGTGGCATTTTTTGCATTCATTTGAGCATAATCATATTCAGGATATGTAGAAAGTAATTTTAACTGCTTCTCATCATATGGTGACATACTCGCAGAATCACTTGAGAACACAATCAGATCTAATACCAATCCTAACTTTGTTGCATCATAAAGTCGTGGGTTGTGGTTAAGCGCTTGCTTTGCATACCCCGGGTCCGGTGGTAAGTCTATAAGACGCGATAGATTGAACTCTTTAAATGATGCATGAAACAAGTGTACTAGATGTGAAGCAGCATATTGTTTTAAAAGCTTAATTTCCGTTTCTTTTATTATTTCAGACGTCTTAATTTCCAATTCAAGCTGTTTGGACTCAAGAATTTCAAAACCCGTTTGAAGTTGTTGAAAATTAGTAACGACTGACTCTTTTTCTTTATGTTCATTTGAAAGATTTGCTCTTAAACTCTCAATTTCTAGCAGATTGTCCATTTGAACTTTCCTAAACCTATCAAATTCAGGATTGGTTAAGGTAGTGGACACAGGAGTCATTTCTAATGTTTTAACCTTGTCCTTATGCAAAGCAAGCTCGGAAGATAAAGTCTGATTAGCATTAAGGGTTTCAAGGACCGCATTATTCATTTGGCTAAGCAAAGATGTAGGGACCATAACCAAATCAGGTTGAGCAGACGGATTGGTAGTCGTAATAGCTCCTGGTTGTGGTTCACTCAAAGTCTGAGGACTTTCACTGATATTGCTATCATTGTTTGTCTCGTCGATTGAGTTACTAACCACCGAAGGCTGTTTTGAATACTCAGACTTTTGCTCAACTTAATAAGGTATAATACTAGTATCTGTAGAAGTATGTGGTACCTCAGAAATGGTATCAGCTCCATATAGTGAAAGGTTTTCCATTAGAGCTGCTTTGGCGGTGTTAAGATCATCACAATCAGAGTTATATGCATCCAAATCATCACATTGATATGCAGCATTGTTGGTGATGACTGTTGTGAGACCATCAGTTTCCGCTACTCCCGGATCTGCAAGGAATGCCAATTCTTCTTCATCAAGCTCACGACCTTGGGCTTGAGCATTCACCAGGTAAATCTTTTCCTTAAACCATGTGTCGTCCCTTTTCCTCTTAGGCTGCTTGCACTCTCGGGCCATGTGCCCTTCCCCTTTACAGTTGTAGCAAATAACCACCTTCATTTTACTAGTGTTGTTCGCTCTTGTAGCAGTAGTAGTGGATGAACGTGCACCAGCAGTAGATAAATTTGATCTCCCTTGAAGTGGTTGCACCATGACCCTTCCGTCCTGAATTGTTGCCTGTTGTCGAGAGTTAGACGAGTTCCTTAACTGATTGTTAGTTGTTGCTGGACCTCGGTAACCTCGTTTGTTCAAAGTTTGACTTAAATAAGCAGACATCTGAGCAAGGATTTCAGTAGGGCTATCTCCTTGTCTAAATTCAGGGACAGGAATGTCATCTTCACAGTAGAATGCTGATGCTGGTTGAGCAACAAACTGATTGGTTGGAGCACTTACTTGATGTGAGTAATGAGGTTGAGGAGCCTCAAGTTGTGGATAGGTACTAGCAAGGTTGGTGGGAGGTTGATACGGTGAATACTGGTGTGAAGCATAAGGTAATGGGTGTGAATCTCCTTGTGATGATGATGTTGCTGGTTGGTGATAAGATGTAGGCGGCGGTGGAAGAATCGAGTACTGTGGGAAGCTTGGTGTTTGATACACAAGTTGATATGATGATTTGTGTCCTAAAGCAAGCTGAGAGTTGTGGTATGACAGTGTGGGATGGTTTGCCAATAATGCCATTGGTTCATGATAAGGTCCTTGAGATATTCGGTTTTGGATCACATGCTTCTCATGTTGTTGTAAGAAAGCATAAAGTTGATCTAAATTGGACTTGTGTAGATCACGAATCATCTTGACATCAGTCGCATATTGACTCCATTCAGGGGGTAGTTTGTTCAAAAACTTGGTGTTTAATTGAAACTGTTCAATCCTTAGATTATAGACATTCATGTCATTCATCAAAGTGGTAAAACGCCAATAAAAATCATGAAGTGTCTCCCCTGGAAGGTATGTGAACCTATCAAACAAATCATACAGTTAACACTCTCGTTCTTGCTTAGTGAGAGATGTCCCTTGTAGCAAAACCGCAAGTCGATCCCAAAGATTCTTTGCTACTGTATGTTCACTCACCATTCGAAAGATATCGGGTGGAAGGGCTTGAAGAATTGTCTGAACAACCCTTTCATCGGCATCTGCAATGATTTTATTTGCATCGGTTAACTCATGATACTCCCTTGGTCTTGTCACATTGTTGACGATAACCTCTCCCCAATCTAATGGTCCTTTATCAATTGATTGAAGCATAAGTCGACCATTTTGTTTGCCCATGATATATGTTCTCATACGGCCTTGCCATGCTTCAAATAGATCTTTGATGAGCAAAGGCGGGCGAGTATCGGTACCCGAAATGATCGATATATCGGTGAGTGAAGTCATAGTTGGCATAAATGAATGTGAGTTCATTTTGTGATCCCTTGACAAAAGATTATCAAAGATCGTTCGATGAAATAAAGTTGTGACAATTGTATTAGTAACGTGAGAAATATTTAAACAAATAATGCCTAAGTCCAATACAAATAAGTAACAAGTCCTCAATGTCCAAAGCAAAGTAACACAATTCCTCAATGTGCTAAAAGGATTCAATTTCGCAACTTGCAAAAAAATTGATTCAATTTCGCAATTTGCAAAAAAATTCAATGTCGCAATGTCAGAGATTGATTCAATTTCGCAATTGTGCTAAAAAAGGATTCAATTTCGCAATTGTGCCAAATGTCGCAATATGAATCAGAAATACAATTTCGCAATACGAATCAGAGAGACAATTCGGCAATACGAATCAGAGACACACTTTCGCAATACGAATCAGAGACACAATTTCGCAATACGAATCAGAGACACAATTTCGCAATACGAATCAGATGTTGCGATTTCTTCCTAAAATTGTAGAACACGGATGTACTTGTTAATTTTCGAGACTTTAGGCCAAAAATGAAGCCAAACACCCAAAATTTTTGCGTTTTTTACCAATCCAAGTATCACCAATCTCTACCACGGCTATGTAGACGATTTATGAACTATCTAAACACCACAACACGCAAAATTTTTTGATGATTCGATCTCTTTAAGAATGAAATCTCACGAAACCAATAAAGAATCAAGAACACTAATCAAGACGACTTTATTTCACCCCATAGCTCTTGATACCAATTGTAGAACAATGATAATCTTTGTGAAACAAGGGGGTTGATGTTTTTCTAGAGAGAGAAAGTTAGAGAGAGAAGTGAAAGAAAACTTGTATTATGTCAAATGAGAAATAAACAACCAACACCTCTTTCCATGGTAGAAAGAGGTTTAAATACCCCAAGTCCTTAATGGACTTGGGCTTCCGGCCCATGAACATGCTCATGGGTCGGGCTATTTAATAAATGAAACTAAACATAACTACGAGCCTATAACTACATTGTTGGAGTGACCGAGACTTTCTAAATGCGTAAAACGTATTTCCAACAATCGCGTCATTCGGCACATCTCTAAACTTGAGAGTCGAGGTAATTCGAAGAAAATTCCGAATGTGAGAATGCGGGCTATCGGTCTCATTACCATAAAATTGGTCGGCACGAATGAGCGATAAAAGACCCGTCTTTATCTCAAAATGATCCGCCAAAATAGCCGCACAACGATTGCTTCCCCATACCCTTTGGTGGGTGCACGGAGCAATTCCTCCATTGTTCGGTTATCGGCCATCTCTACAACCATAGGTGGAAGCTCGGGTTCCACTATTCGTTGTTGACGATTTCTATTTCTACGAGGAATATTTTCAAGCCTATTAAAATCAATCACAAGACGAGAAGAACGTAATTGCATACACTATAAAGACGAGAATTTAGAGGATTGAAGAAAAGAAATTAGACAAGAAGAAGATTATTTTTGGTATTTTATTTGGTATTGCTCAATCAAAAATGATCGATAAAAAATAAGGAATAAGGATAACTACTATGGAAGTAAATTACCCTCGGTCTACTTTGAAACGATAGGTGAAAACCTAAACGTCTCGAGGTTCAATAAGTAAACTACAAAAATAAGATTTATTACTACTTGAGTCGGCAAACCAATAATAGGTCGTCCCTCTCAATATACGCACAAGCAAGCGGGGAAACGAGGTGGCACAAAGCACTTAAAAACCTTTTTCCTTAGACGGCCTTTTATAGCTTGTCGCCTTATACCCACCTTATAGTTTTTATAAATTGAGTTCAAACTTCTTATTAGTATTTATCTATTTTGCCTTTTATTTTTGTTTTGGATTCGACTACAATAGCTAGGTGATGAAATCTCAACTAAGGCCTTATTTGAAAAGTATGTAAATTTATTGTTCTACGTAATACAATATATTATTCACAAAAAAACGAGAAAAACCGATACATACTATATAATAGAAAAATAACAAAACTTTTCTAGGACGGAAAGGGTCTTCAAATTAACGATCAACAAATCTCCACGAAAACGAATCGTACACAAGATCCCCGACAGCGGCGCCAAAATTTTTGATGTGTCGAGATATGTATAGTGATAATTATGATACGTTATAGGGTAAATTAGAAAATTACCTTTAGGAAAAAGTAATAGACTAATATTACCAATGACGAATTCAATTAAACACGTGATGAACCAAGTTCGTTGTACACGAAGATCGAGTGAATTTGAGACGTTTCGTTTCGTTTTGGGCAATTGATTTGAATTGGTTTTCGGTTTTTAAACTAAAATTAAAGTCTACAAATTTAAAAACTTATTTTAATCTTAAAGTGCATGAATCGTAAACCCCGAAATTATTTAAATCTAAAATAATTAATTACTTAAAAATTAAAACTATTTAAAAATTAAACTTATTAAAAATCTATAAAAATTATTCTATTTAATAAAAAATATTCTATTTAATAAAAATTACTTTTAAACTATTTTAGAAATCTAATAAAATTTTTTAAACTAATTAAATTTATTAAAATTACTTTTGAACAAAATCTATTTCTAAAACTATTTTTATTAAAATTAAAAATAAAAGTAATCTAAATATTTAAAAAACTAATTATACTTTTAAAATTAATAAAACATTTTTTTAATTTTTTTTATTATTATTAAAACTGAAAGTATATAAAAGAAATAAAACTATTTAAATTTTAAATGAAATTAAAGTATAGGTAATTATACTACAAAATATGACAGATTTAAATCAATTTACTATATTAATAAACGTGACTATTAATAAAACCAAAGAAGCCAGTTAGCTCAGTGGTAAAGCTTGAGGCCCATGACCAGGAGGTCATGGGTTCGAGTCCAGATTGGGACACATTTTTGGATTTATTTTTGAACATATATGATTTAACAATGTCACAAGAGGTGACTTTTTTTAACACAAATCTTATGGTTCAGCTGATAAGGATATCATTACTATATAATTCGAAAATGAACAGCAATCTAAAACTTCTAAAAATCAAGCAGACCAAATAACATCACAGGTAACTAAACATCTGAGAACAAATAAAAAAACAGACTTAGATCTATCATATATCCACTACTCCTAAATCTTGCAGAAAACTCTTATATTACTCAGCAGCTTCCTAATAAGGAAGAATTAGCAACTATAATAAAACTATGAAATCATTTCATCAGCTAACACGAAACAGTAGAGCACCTTATAGTCGTTGAAAAGTCCTATTATGCAAGCAGATTTATAAAAAAAACAGATTCTAATTCCTAACATATCAGCAAATCCACTCAGTTCCAGTAAATCCAAACAGAACTAAAGCTTATGCCTCAAACAGATCTAAACAGAACAATTGTAACATCGAGTCAGAAAAGTCTAAATCAGTCTCACACAACCTAATCCATTATACAGCTACAAAAGAATAACAGTTCAATATTCTATCCTACAAAATCTTACAGCAACTAAATAGTGAGTATAAATCGTCACATACAGCAAATCTATAAAATAAATTCAAATAACTCATATTAGAATCACACTTATCAGTTTAACCAATTAACTCAAACTAGCATACCACAACGAAAAATATATAGCAAAGCAAACTCATACAGTAGAATGACTTAATCAGATTAACATAAGCATAAAAATAACTAGTAATAAAACCTTATGAAGAAAGCCGTTGAGATGTAGAGCGGCGCTGAGCCGTCTAAATACCCGAATCAACACCAGCATTCAACTCACCATACAAACCATCATCATTCATCGGACCAAACATTATCATTTTTGATATATTTATCCAGTAGGTATAAATATTAATCCAATTGTTTACTTATAATATTAAACTTAAGCTATTAATTAGCTTAGATTTAACATCACAAACATTATTATTGTGAAATAGTAATAAGAACTAATTTGTAAAATCAATTTAAGTAGGAAAAACAAGATACGAATTTAAATGAAACGAATGAACTTTTATTAAATTTCCAGAAATATTACAAGATTTGTTAAAAAGAAATACAGAATTAAACCTAGTACTATTTCTACATATTAACTTTAAAGTAAAATTAATGGATGAAGATTACATAATAAATGGAGGGTTTTTATAGCCATCCCAAAGGCTTCTTGGAGAGAATATTCGGATCTTCTAATCAGCATATTCCATCTTCAATCTTGATCTTCTCTCTCATCTGATGCTCTACGGTTGATAAAAGCCTTCTAGCACACGGATTGCCAACGTGGGAATCAAGTGTGCTAGTTGTGCTAGTTTGATGCTGAGGTGGCCACTCTTGATTGGAGGATGGAGAATGGTGAGGTGTAATCTCCAATAGATGGTTCCCACGTAGCCTTGCTCTCCACTATTCTCTTCCTTAAACATTGGGGAATTTATATTTATACGTGTGAATCACACGTACGAACCAAAACCCCCAATTAACTTGACTTTTTGGGTAATTAGGGTTTTATGGGAACAGTAAGATTTGCAGGTTTTGTGGTGAGGGTGAAAAAGTGGTAGAGAAAATGCATAGGTTGTATCGACTGTTTTTTATTATTGTGTGGTTGTGAGAATTGTGAGTGGGATAGGATAAATAAAACGTGGATATCTTTTCACTAAATATCGTTCATTATACTTTATTTGGGAGAAGCTTTGGGCTTGAGGCCCAAAAATGAATACTTCCCATCTTAACAATCCGTTTCTTTGAAAAATTGATTTGGACATTGAGTCCAATTTAAACTCGTTTATTATAGCAAATGGTAATGGGCCTGGATTTGGGCTTGTAAACCAAAATTAGATAGTTCATTTCCTCAAATGGGCTTTTGGGCCCATTTTCCCAAATGTGGGTCCCACTTAGCCCATTAGCTTCATAAAATATCAAATCCGCTAGAGTCGAGCTCGAAATTGGCTTTGTCGATCTTTTTCTTCAAACTCGTGCCGGTTTTGCCGATTTTTGCAAACTTGGGTACCTACACACAACAAAACAAGAAACATACAAATACAAGGAAAAATTCATACATTTCATGCATTATTTTATTGTTTTTAGATAATATTGATATGAGTAAAATCACTTATATCACCCGGTAAAAAGTGCCACTAACCAGATTTGAACCTTAGTCTCTCCCTCAAAACTTAGCACCACTCAGTTTACCGACCCCGATATGCATAGCTTTTTAAAAGAAAGAGATGGCTTCGCCCGTGTTCGAACCGGAGACCTTCAAACCTGAAAAGCAAAGCAATATTTATAAAATCTTTTGACTAAAAATCCGAAATATTTATATTCTATATATAAACCTGAGATTTTTAATATTTTAGATATAAACCACAGGTTGTAAAAAAAATAGACATAATATAAATATAAATAGTAGTTACTATTAATCCTGATTTACCGCCAATTACCTGATTTACCTCCATATAGTGTACTATAAAAACCCAATTATTCAACAAAATCAATCATCACTTCACTCATTCACTTGCTATTGCTGCTGCTACTAAATATCTAACACATATAAAAATGAACGCACCAAACCCGAACAATGCATTGCTTTACCTGCTTCCATTCAACATTCAGGGTGGTGCACCCGTCATTCCAAACATTGTTCACCCAGTAATGGTTGCCCCTATCTTTCTCTAAATCCATCATGCTATCCCTGAATAAATCAAAAAACATAATTAAGCATGTACACTAATCACGATGAACAAGATAATTTTGGGATTTATATTAACTTTTAGATTTTTACATTTCAGGTTCATCAGGACGCTCGACAACGGCAAAGAGAAGAAAATCTACAAAGTCTTAAATTTATAATACCTAAACAACAAACATTCCCCGCAAGTTCAGATGTGAACAAGATAAACTTACATAAAATTTAAATTAGTTTAGCTAAATTTTCAAAAACCACAAAAAAACTACAAATTCCGTATTTCGAAAAAAAATAAGTAACAATCAATCACTCACATCCCATCTTAAAACTAATTAATCACTCACATGCAAAATATCATCATCTAATAAAACTTAATCGAAGAAGACAAAAAAATATAAAGATGTGTAAGTCGCTGGTATTACCTTTTGAAACCATCTTGGATTTGCAATGGGTTGAAAACTGATAACGGTGAGCAGAGACGGAGCCAGTGGGTGGGCTAGCGGGTTCTCCGCCACCCCAACTAGGCTTGATTGATCCAATTTTAACCATAAAAAGCAACCTGTGTTGGGAATTATTTGTTAAGTGTCAAGTACCGTTAGTGTAATTTAAGTACTGTTAGTATCTTTCAAGTACCATTAGTGTTAACGCGGTACATAGTAAGTACTGCTACTTATAAAGTAAGTACTGTTATATTGATTAGGACGAATATATCTTTTTAAAAGATATGTCATAGTTATAGTTAGAGTATATCTTATGTGATATACTTAAATAGTTAGAATATTAATAATATATCGTCTGTGATATACTTATCTTTATAGAATATTCTAAGGTTTCTAGGGTTCCTTACTATAAAAGGAACATAGGTACGATTTCATTCATGTACCTCATTCAAGTAGATTAATAAGAGAATCAAATAGTTAAAAGTAACTCTGTTCTTCTATGCTTTATAAGTTAGATTCCGCATAACTTATTTAGCTTAAGTAAGAGTTCTTAAAGTGTTTTAGTTTGATTACAAACTACTATACTAGTTCTTAACAGAATATAGATCCAATCAAAGGGATCAACAAGTGGTATCAGAGCTTGTTGAGAAACTCTAAAAAAGAAGAACACAACCCTAAAAACTCCACTCACACTAAAAATCAATCTCTCAACCTGGTGATGACCCTCACTTGGAAGATATTCCAGATCCTGATCCAATACCACAGGGACAGCCTCAAGTTGTGCATCCTACACCACCACAAGGTGTTCAAGCCATAGATGTTGTAGTTACTTATACAACTACAACAACTTCCCATACTCTTTCTGGTGTCAAACTCCTAGTTCTCAAGGGTGATAACTATGAGATATAGGCTATACAGATGGAACATTACTTGAATCACATAGATCATACTCTATGGCAAGTTATCAAGAATGGGAATACACCTAAGAAGCTACATTGGTTGCCTGATGGTACATGTGATGCCTTATCTGTTGTGACTGTTGAGGATGTACAAGCAGAGATCATAGAAAGAAAGGCCAGAACTGCTTTAGCTATGGCACTTTCAGAGGACATCTTACCTAGCTTTCATCACTATAAGGATGCAAAGGCTATGTGGGATGCCATCAAACTTAGATTTGGAGGTAATGACAAATATAAGAAGATGAAGAATATTGTTCTGAAACAAGTATTTCATAACTTCTCAGTTTCCAATATAGAAGGAATCCATGGTGGCTATGGAAGGTTCAGTAAGCTGCTTATTCAATTGGCATTTTATGGAAAAATAATTCCTAATGAAGAAGCTAATCTGAAATTCTTAAGAAGTGTTCCACAAGAGTGGAAAGCAATGGCTATGCACTTCATCACAAGGGATGATCTGGATACAATTCCTTTTGGTCACCTCTAGAACAATCTTAGATCTTATGAGATGGATGTTAAAGGCGTTGAGGTGACCAAAGCAGCAACAACAACAATGTCTAACTTGGCTTTTGTGTCAGAAGGTAACGGTGGTACTTACTTTCCAAATAATACTAGTGGATCAAGCAGTGGTACTTACTTCCAAAATACACTGGGGGACTTACAAGTGGTACTTACTCACAAAGTACTAAAGGCAGTCTTATAGTCTCTCAAAATCCACAAGGAAGATCTTCACCACTGTTTAGTGACAAGGATGCCTTCTCATTCTTTGCTGGACAAGCCAACAGGACAAGACTAACGCTCAATGACTTGTTCCAAATGGATGATGTTGATGCCGAAGAGATAGATCTCAAATGGAAAGCTGCTATGGTTTCTGTGAGATCTAATAGGTTCTTTAAGAAAACTGGAAGGAAGACGATAGTTGATCCTAATGAGCCATTAGGATATGACAAGTCTAAGGTTAAATGCTATAACTATGGAAGGAATGGACATTTTTCAAGGGATTGCACTAGAGACAAGGCTGAGAGTAGCAGACATAAGTCCAAAAACAGCTATAGAACCAGTCCAAGGATTATTGAAAGCTTTCCAAACGGAAACAGTAGGAGTCCCAAAGGAACCAAAGCATTGGTAACTATAGATGAAGTGGTGAACTAGGCTGGTGATGATGAAGAAGAAGAGCTTGGTTTGATGGCTCTCTCACATGAAGATAATGAGGTACATCCTTGTTCTAAAGATTGTGTTTTTAAATTTTATAGCTTAAAAGTAGAAATAGATGAACAGTATCAAAAATTCAACACATGCACTATAGAATCAAATGCTTTTAAACAGGGTGTTGCTAAGCTAGAGGAAAATATAGTTTTGTATAAAAAGGGTCAACAAACTATGAAGAGAAAATAAGAATTTAAACTCTTCAAATAAGGGAAAAAGATGTGGAAATTAAAGCTTTTGAAAAACAACTTTTGAAAGAATCAGCAGAAAATGAAGATTTAAAAGCCAGTCTTTATAATGAAAGGGAAGTGATTAATCATTGGCAAAAATCTTCTAAAGGATTGGGTAAACTGATTAATTCACAATTGGGGTATTATGATAACTCATGACTAGGATATACTGAGGACCAACCTGGGATAAATTAAACTGACAAAGACTTATCAAAGGGGATTTTTGATAGTTCTAGTGAGTCAGATAATACAACTGAAAATGATAGATATGCTAAAGGAATGAAAGCAGATCCTCCACCATTATTAGGAATTTTC
This sequence comes from Glebionis coronaria, assembly GCA_025667525.1. Lineage (NCBI taxonomy): Eukaryota > Viridiplantae > Streptophyta > Magnoliopsida > Asterales > Asteraceae > Glebionis > Glebionis coronaria. Next base: position 95,923 of record JANFOE010000400.1, read on the forward strand.
ATGCCCCCTAGTAATGATACAGGTATAGAGTTAGATGAACCAAAGGTTTTTAATGATTCAAACTCTAGTACTTTGACCCCAGATAAATCTGTTGTGACCAAAAACAATGTTTATCCACCTTTAGTGAACAATCTTGTTTCTGAAGTGTCTAAAACTAGTTCTGCTTGCAAGCAAGTAAAAACTCCTAGTAAGGCGTTGGATAATAATGTAAAACATAATAAAACCAATAAGGGTGGGATAGGTTTTGAGAAAATTAAGTCAAAACAACCTTTTGGGTCTTCTTTAAGAAGAAAAGAATGTTATGTTTGTGGGAGTCTAAGTCATTTTATCAAAGATTGTACTTTACATGAAGATAAAATTGTAAAACAAAAGGCTGCACAAAAGGCTGCACAAAAGGCCACAAGGAATAGTAATGGGAAAATGCACAGGTTAATAGGCAATAGAGATCTAAAGATGACAAACCTAAGTTTGATCATGCTAAAGGGTAGCTAAACCTCATAAAGTTATAAATAGCTCAACCAAGAATTTTGTTCCAAGAGCAATACTTATGAAACAAGGTCTACTACCTTTGAAGTCTGGTAAATCAAGTACCGGCAAGTCTAGAACTGCAAGTACTGCTGCTCCAAACTCAAATACCGCTGGTTCAAAGTCTGTCAAACCAAAGTCTCACAAGACTTCTAAGAATGTAGTTGAGAAATCTAGAACATCTAGAATTAAGTCTAATAACAAACCATTGCAAATGTGGGTTCCTAAAGGTGAAAACCGTGTGTTCAAGCAAGTACTGCTAAAACAGTATTTAGGCCAAAAATGTACAAAGACAACAAACCTACCTATTTCTTTGACTATTTGACTAGAACCATGAAATATAAGAGTGTATATAGTCTTACTGGAAAAACTACCTACCAAACTCTTAAGTATCTAGGTCCCACGAGATCCAAGCCAAATGTGGCTTGGGTCCCTGTTAAAAACGAATGAGTTTTGTGTATGTGCAGGGGCATCTAATTGATGAATTAAAAGATAAAGTTACATAATAAGTGTGTAAACAATTATCCTTTTACCACTTAAAACAATGAAAAACGAGACCAAAATGTGTAATTAATATTGTAAATGTCAGAATTATGCGTGGTTTGTGTTTTTGTTGTGAAATAGGTACAAAAGATCAAAAGGAAAGAAAGCACAGGATTTCACGGTCATTTATCGAAGAAAAAGCCAAAGATAAAGTCAAAGGACCAAATAGTGCCAAAAGAATGAAGATTGAGGGCTAAAGATGAGGATTTGATGAAGATTTTACCACAAGGACCATTTCTTCCACTCTCCAAAGTCATTCACTAATAAACCACATTGAAGAGCAGAAAATTACGAAGCCAACGGTCCCGACCTCGCGTCGTAACTCCTCACGGTTTATTTTCTATGAATTTTTTAGTGTTGGACTTCCCAGCGCGTCACCCAGGCTAGTACTACTCTCGCCCAAGCACGCTTAACTGCGAATTTCTTATGGGATCTAGTGCATTAATGCTGGTACGAGGTGGCAGAGAATGACGAGGTGGCAGTTGACTCAGCTTTTCAGACCTATCAGGGGATGACACGTGGCATATGGCGCATGTCAGTACAAGTTGGGCGTGTGTCAGGCTTATGATCAGAATGTAAAGGCATGTGATCCCTTAAACTTAGCCTCCAAGCAAAATTAGCTAGTAAATGACTAAAATACCCCCAATGTTGGCTCTATATAAAGTCCTCCTTCCCTTTATTTGTCACTAATTTTTCTTTCATCAAGTTTTTTTCATATTTAGTTTTTACACATAGTTAAGTTGTATTTTTCCTGTCAATCTTGTAATAGCTTATTCATTAAGCTTTTTCATCTTTTAATAAAATTAATCTTTTAGCTTAATCTCTTTAATTAATTTTCATTCTTCCTTTCTTTTTATTTATCTTTATAATCTAGCTTATTATTTGGAATAAGTTTATATAACTTTTTCCTAATAAGTTAGATTTATATACAAGCTTATTTTAAGCTTATTGTTGCCTTATTTTAGTAGATCTAGCTTATTGTGGAGTAATTATTTAATTAGCTTTTTAGCTTTTTAAATCTCATAAGTTCTAAGCTTTGGCTTACAACTTATTTATAAGCTAGCTTTTTGTTTTAGTACTTTTAGTTTTGATTAATTAGTTATTTAGATCTATTAGATTTAAGTTTTGAAAATTAAAAATACTTTCAAAACCCAAAAAAATAGTTAGATCTATTAGTTTTTTATATTAAAATGTTTAGATCTATAAGTTTAGAGTTTAAAATTTAAAATATTTTTATAAAACCTTAAAAAATAGTTAGATCTATTAGGTTTTTAAATAGATTAAGTAGATCTATAGTTTTTAGCTTTAAAATTTAAATACATTTGTAAAACATAAAAAATACTTTAGATCTATTAGTTTTAATTAAATCTCTTTAGGTTTTCTTTGATCTTGGCGTATCGATCTATCATTTTTGAAGAAGAGCTTATAGTTGATTAATTTGGTTCAAGTTTTATATGGTTGATTAATTTGGTTAGAGATTGATTTGGTTGGTCGTGTACTTTACGGGCCGGATTACGCTTAGTTTTGGTTTGATATTGGTTGGCCGTGTACTTTACGGGCCGTATTTTGTTGAAGTTGTTGATGTTGTTTATTTAGAGCGGTTATCTCGGACTACGGTTACTAAAGTTCTCCTTTTTATTTTTCTAGCCTAATCGCTTTAGTTTTTATTAATTAGATCGTTATAGTTTAAACTGTTTTTAATAAAGTTATATTTTTCATAAAAAACGGTTTAATTATTTTTAGTTATTATTATTTGTGTTAAAATATAGATTTAAAAGTTTTAAAAATTAGATTTCATTTAGATAAGCTCATAATTAGTAAAAAGTTTACACTTTTTTGTGATTATTAAGCTTATTAGTATATAAAGCTTGTAGCTTTATCATCTAAATAGATTAATAAGCTTAAAAGGTTGAAGCTTTATGCTTATTTTTAAGTTTATCTTTGTGATTTCATTTTCCGTCACTTTTATTTGCTTTACATGCTTGCATTAGATTAATTTCGCATTTAGAATTATTATTATTTTTTAATAATAGTTTATTTTTGTTGCATCTAGATTTATATTTGTAATTTAATTTTTACGTTGCATTTTAGAGTAATTTTTATGTGAATTAATTGCTCTTTTACTTTTATATAGTCCTTAGCCTACAGTTTTCCCCAATTTTAGCTTAAATAAACATAAATTACCAAACAAGTATTATTAACCAAGAACAATTAATCTTGTGATAAAGTTGTTAATCAATTTGAGTCGAGTAGAGGACAAAACGATATATATATATAAAAAAAAGTATATTAGTATAGTAGATAGTGGATGCTCAAGACACATGACAGGGAATAAAGATTTCCTTGCTGAATTTGAAGAATTCAGAGGTGGACTAGTAGCCTTTAGAGGTAGCAAAGGTAGAATCACTGGCAAAGGTAAAATGAATATAAGGAAGTTGGTATTTGAGGACGTGTTCTTTGTAAAAGAATTGAATGAATTCAATCTCTTTTCTGTGTCACAAATGTGTGATAAGAAGAACAAGGTGCTGTTTACAGATACAGACTGCTTGGTTGTAGGTCCATGTTTTCTTAGGATTATGCAAGTGTTGTTAAGATCTAATAGAGGGAGGGAGAGATGAAGATCTTGAGATGAACTAGAGAGAGAGAGGAGAGGAAAGGAGAGGTAGGGAGAGAAAGTGATATTTGATTAATGGAATGTGTGAAACAACTAATGACCAAACCCTCCTATCATTCTAGGAGGGTGTATATATAGCTCACCGTACATGTGGGCTTGATGGGCTATATGTTTACATATTGGATCACGAGCCCAATACTTGAATATATCGTTGGAGTGACCGATCCTTTCTAAATACGTAAAAACATATTTCCAACAATCTCCCCCTAAGGGAGGTCACTCCAAGTTACAATGTCCTAAATAGTCTATAGCTCGTGATCTATGCTAACAATGATGTGACCGAGACTTTCTTTGGAAAAACGTATTTCCAACAATCTCCCCCTAAGGAAGGTCACGCCATTTTACAAAATCTTAAACCTAGCATGCTATGCTTGAGTCTTCGATCTTGTTCTTGTGACTATGCTTTATGTGATCTTTGACTTTAGTCTTGAGCATGTTTCCTTGCCTTGACCTTGTGCATTCATCACTTGTGATATTTGCCTACTTTGTGACTTCATGTTCCACATACTTATACTTTAATAAATTCTTGAAAGCTTCAGAGTTTGATACAACGGAAGACTTGACTTTTAGACTTTCTTGAATTTGTTGAAGTATTAAGTGCATATAGTATAAGCATGTGGTGACAAATTCTTCTGGATTGTACACCGCAATGCCACCTTCTTGTTATGCTGCATAAGACAGCTAGCAACAAAACATATACACGGATGAAATGGCCTTGAACATTTCATTCTAATTCGGTAGCATTTTACCTCCGGTCAGTTTGGTGTTCGAGGCTGTAACACCCCATTTTGATAATGGAAATGTCACATGCAATTATGGCGTGTCATCAAAGCATACAAGGAAAAATGTTTAAACATTACTTGACCATAAAAGGAAAATCCGGAATCAAACATCGGTAGTCCAAATGTAAAGCTCATTACACACAAACATAGTATAATAAAGGAAAGGACTAAACAATGTCCATAGCAAATGTATCATAAGAAAGGAAATGCATAAAGTAAAGAAGGCTAGAAAGCTTCCAGTCCATATACACGTACTCTTAAAGTCTACGAGCGTCCCTGAGTACCTGCCGTTTAGGGAACATAGAAAAGGAAAACGGCTGAGCAATACGCTCAGTGCACGGATGTACAATAAAGCATGAATAGGATAAGCATATAACATATAACAGCGGAAGAAACTAAGTCCCGAGTAACCTGGTTAAGTATTGATAAAACTGGTTTTATAGTTTGAAAAGCTTTATGTTTATCTTGTAAAAACTATTTATCATATTTTACCATTAGCCAATATAGGTCATGAAAATCCACCGTGCATGAATACTTGGAGGGGTGACCTCATCATGCAAATTAGAGGGGCTGCCTCTAATTTAATATACTGGTTTTTGGGTAGGAGGGATCATCTCCTTGTGAAGGATGCAAGGCACACACCACATTCACCATGAAATCCTGACTGAAAACATGTAACTAGGATGCACCCAGACGCCCCACATGATAAATATAATATTAATGGCCAAAAGCTGAAGGGACGCCACGAGCAATCACTCCGCCGTGGTGAAGTCATAACATCAGTGCCTCTAATGTTATGGTTATGGTACCTCCATAACTAGTTGAATCTGGTCATGCATGTATATGGCTATAGGTATTCTATATTAAACATAAGCAATTCAAACACATACTTATACTACGGGAAAACATTTTGCTGCATACGGGGAATCCTAATAAGGAAAGAATGTCCATACTGAAAGGACGGGAATCCGTACCTTATGTCCAGTGAACGAAGAAGATGAACTGAGAGGAATCCTACTTCCGTATCACTAATGCTACATAAATACATACATGAATAAGTATCTGCTTACTAAATACGTAGCTGGTTTTTATGTCATGTCTTATCTTATTTTATATGTTCTTACCATGTTTTACTATTTAAAGCCTTAAACTGTGTTTATCTTATATTCTGTTTAATCTGATTAAGTATTTCTGGTATTTCGTGTATTATTATACTTACTGTGTAATAATAAGTAACTTTCCAAAAATAGCAGGTTTCCTAAAATAGAAAGTTTCCAAAAATAGAAAGTTTCCAAAAATAGAAAGTTACCAAAAATAGAAAGTTTCTAAAAATAGAAAGTTTCCAAAAATAGAAAGTTTCTAAAAATATAATTACTGCTAAAAATAGATAAGTTCCTAAAAATAGAAAGTTTCCATAAATAGATTAGCTGCCTTAAATAAATAAGTTTCCATAAATAGATTAGCTGCCTGAAAAAAATAAGTTTCTAAAAATAGAAGGTTTCCATAAATAGATTAGCTGCCTTATTCAATTAAGTTTCTAAAAATATAAAATTTCCATAATTAGAAATAAGCTGGTTAAATAAGCTAAGTATATAAGCCTAAGTGTTTTCATGATTATATTCTAAGTCATATGATATAGTGTATAGTTTATTAATTATTTCATGTAATTAAAATAAACTATAGGTTAAAATATTTAATTAAAGTATAACATGTTTTTAATTAAATAAAGTTAAATACTTAGGTTAAAACATGTATTATTATTTATTAATAATATAACCTAAGTCATGTTAATTAATTAATTATAACCATGGTTTTTAAATAATTAATTAATTTATAAGTCTAAAATATGAAAATACTTAGGTTAATAATTTCATGATTATTAATAATTAAAATAACCTAAGTCATGTTATTAAATTAATCATGTCATGTTATTAATTTAATTTTAACATAAGATCATAAAAATTAAAAACTAAACATACACCATGAACCGGATCTTGACTAAGAACCATGAACCGGACATGAAATCGACACCATACCCCGAACCAAGTTGGGGTACCCCTTGTCTTGATGCTGCCATGGGACCCACACCAACCAACCGGGACCATATGGTCTCGGTGGTGTTCTAGTGGCCAAACCGAGACCCTCTCGGGTTCGGGTTAGGCGCGACCAAGAATAAAACACCCCTAACAACCCTTTTGATTTTATTCCAACCCAAATTCATGTTAGATCTATGCTTTAATTAGGTTTTATAAAAAAACATAACATGTTCTTAATTAATAAAAGATTAAATCAAAAGAAAAATGGTTAAATGATTTACCGAATACGTGGATCTAAAGAACGATGAACAAACACGAACACCAACAACAATTCCAAGATCCAAGATCAACAAACACCCCTTTTGGTGTGTTTGAAGGTGGCGGCCAAAAGAGAAAAAGAAGGAGGAGGAGGATTTTAGGTTTCTGTAAAATTCTTCTGTAGAAAAAAAAATGAGTAGTGTAATTTTCCTTAACCTCCTTTTAGTGAAAAATTGAAATGGGCTTGGCCCATTTCTTTCTTGTAGCCGCGGGTAGGGGCCCCACATGGGGTACCCGTACCGTTTTCCGTGTCTCGATGTTTAGTTACTCGTTCGTGATTATTTGTGTTCGCGTTTTATGTGTTCTCGTTACGTAATTATCGTGATCTAATATATTTATTTACGCTCGTAATAAATATATATACGTAATTAATAATAGTTCGTGATTTAATTACGTTCATGATTTCATGATCGCATGTTCGTGATTAATTATTGTCAAATAATGATTATGTGCTCGTGCGTAGTAAATACTTATCGTGTTCTAACACGTACGTAATACGTAAAATCCTAACACGTCATCGTAATCATGCTATAATAGGAAAGTTTTAATCTAGTACGTACGATCTTAAGGGTACTATTCATGGTAAAAGCATGCGGGTTTTACAACTCTTCCCCCCTAAAAAGAATAATTCGTCCCCGAATTATAGATAAAGTAAACTGGAAAAGAGGAACATACCCGAATTCAAAATATGAAATGAGGGTAAGAAGCCCGGATAGACTCCTCTGTTTCCCAAGTGGCTTCCCGCTCGGTATGATCCCTCCATAGGATTTTGACGAATGGAATTGTCTTCCTTCTCATGACTCGTTCTTGTCTGTCAAGAACTCGTTCGGGTTCTTCAATGAAAGTGAGATCTTCACGTATCTGTTCCAGTGGATACTGAACCATGTGAAGGGGATGATACTGGTACCCTCTGAGTAAGGACACATGAAACACATTGTGCACATGCGAAAGCTGCGGAGGTAACGCCAATCGGTAAGATACTTCACCGACTCGTTCAATGATATCAAACGGTCCGATGAAACGAGGACTGAGGTTACCTTTAATCCCGAAGCGTCTAACACCACGTGCCGGCGAAACCTTAAGGAATACGTGATCTCCTACATTAAAATGTATGTCCCTACGATGCTTATCGGCGTAACTAATCTGACGTGACCGTGCTTCCTGAATTTTCTGCTTAGCTACTGCGATCTTTTCATTGGTCATCTCTATGATTTCTGGTCCTTCAAGTGTCCGCTCACCAACCTGATCCCAGCAGATTGGGGCGCGACACTTTCTGCCATACATCATCTCGAAAGGAGCACACTTGATACTTGCGTGCCAGCTGTTGTTGTATGCAAACTCCACCAAACAGATGTAATCGTCCCAATCACCCATCCATTCCAACGCACATGACCTCAACCTATCTTCCAACGTCTGAATGGTTCGCTCTGACTGTCCATCCGTTTGAGGATGAAAAGCCGTGCTAAGCTTAAGTTGTGTACCCCAAGCTTCCTGCAGACTCTTCCAAAAGCGCGAAGTGAATCGAGGATCTCTGTCTGAGACGATGCTGGATGGTGCACCGTGGAGTCTCATGATCTCTCTTCTGTACGTATCGGCGAGTTTACTTACCGGATCTTCCTTGCGGATCGGTAAGAAATGAGCTGATTTGGTAAGTCGATCTACGATAACCCAAATTGCATCGTGCTTCCTCTTGGTAGGCGGAAGACCAGTAACAAAATCCATGGTGATTTTGTTCCACTTCCACTCTGGAATATCTAACGGTTGAAGGAGACCGCCAGATCACTGATGCTCGATCTTAACCTGCTGGCAGGTAAGGCATTTGGAGACGTAAGTGGCCACATCCTGTTTCATACCACTCCACCAAAAGTACTGCTTGATGTCATGGTACATCTTAGTCGAACCATGATGTATAGAGAATGGGGAGACATGAGCTTCAGCTAACAAGGCTTCCCGGATTTCTTAGTTATCAGGAACACAAAGTGTCGTGCCCTGCCATACGATACCATCTGCATCTACTCTGAATTCTGTCCGTTTCTCCAAATTCTGCACTATCGCCCAGATTTCTCCGTCATCCTTCTGAGCTTCCTTGATCTTAGAGAGTAACTCGGGTTGTACTCTAAGATTAGCCCAGTAACCGTTCTTTCCACGTACCATGATCTCGATGTCAAGTCGCTGCAAGTCTCTTATGATTTCCTCTTCGATTTTTATGCCGTTGATCATTCCGGACTTTCTGCTAAGAGCATCTGCTACTACATTTGCCTTTCCGTGATGATATTGCAGATTAATGTCATAATCCTTCAACAGCTCTAACCATCTCCTCTGCCTCATGTTCAATTCACGTTGAGTGAAGATATACTTCAAGCTCTTGTGGTCCGTGAAAATGTCACATGATTCTCCATACAAGTAGTGCCTCCATATCTTCAATGCAAACACCACTGCTGCAAGTTCCAAGTCATGCGTTGGGTAATTTTCTTCATAAGGCTTAAGCTGCCGTGAAGCGTACGCGATCACTTTCCCATGTTGCATGAGAACACAGCCAAGTCCCTTCCCCGATGCATCACTTTAGATTTGAAATCCACCCGTACCAGATGGGAGAGTAAGAATAGGTGCAGATACTAGCTTCTGATTCAGGTCTTCAAAGCTCTTCTCTCGGTCTTCAGTCCAGACGAATTTCTCTCCTTTCCGCATCAATTTGGTCAATGGTAGTGCTAGGCAGGAAAAGTTCTCCACGAACCTACGGTAATAGCCAGCTAAGCCTAAGATACTGCGGACTTCCGTCGCTGATGTCGGCCTTGGCCACTTAGTAATGGCCTCAACCTTCGTTGGATCCACATGGAGAATTTAGCATACAGCTGCTTCTGGCGAAGAATCTGTAGTACTGTACGAAGATGGTCTTCGTGTTCCTCCTTGGACTTTAAGAAAATCAGGATGTCATCGATGAAAACAATGACGAACTTGTCAAGAAATTCATGGAAGATTCTGTTCATCAAGTCCATGAACACTGCTGGAGCATTTGTCAGGCCAAATGGCATAACTACAAACTCGTAGTGGCCATAGCGGGTATGAAAATCAGTCTTAGCGATGTCCTGCTCCTTGACCCGTAGCTGATGATAGCCTGACCTAAGATCAATCTTGGAGAAGTGTTTGGCCCCTTGGAGTTGGTCAAACAGATCGTCAATACGTGGCAGTGGATATCTATTCCGGATAGTAATCTTGTTGAGCTCGCGATAGTCTATGCAAAGACGCATACTACCGTCCTTCTTCTTAACAAACAAGACCGGTGCGCCCCATGGAGATGCGCTCGGTCGAATGAAACCTCGTTCAAGAAGTTCTTGTAGTTGATCCTTCAGCTCCTTCAGCTCTATGGGAGCCATGCGATAAGGAGCCTTGGAGATTGGTTCAGCTCCTAGAATAAGCTCGATACTGAATTCTACTTCACGTACAAGTGGTATGCCTAGAAGTTCTGCTGGAAAGACATCTTGGAACTCCGACACTATAGGTTGATCCTGAATTGATGGGGATTCAGCATCCATGTCGTGAACCGTAGCTAGGTAACCCTCGCAGCCATGTGACAGTAGTGCACGCGCTTGCAGGGTAGATATGACTTGTACAGACCGTCCGGGTATAAACCCGTTATGAATGTACTCGGGTGCATTAACATCACCGAAGATAACTCGATATGAATGGCAATCTATGGTAGCATGATGCTTGGATAGCCAATCCAATCCCAAAATCATGTCGAAGTCATTCATGTCCAGCGGAAGTGCGTCAACAGGTCGAACCTTATCGTCAAATTCTAGGGGAAGACTCTTGTATACATGAGTGATTAATACAGAGTCCCTCAAAGGCGTGGAAATAGTAAGCCTATTTTCTAGTGGCATGGTGAGCATCCTAACGTTCTTAGCATAAGAAGTAGAAATAACCGAGTGAGTAGCACCCGTATCGGAAAGAACGCATGCAGCTTGACCATACATATACAAGATTCCAGTGATGGTACCTGTAGACTTGTTTTCCTGGTCTCGAGATGTCGTGTAGACACGTCCGGTAGTAGGAGGCGGCTTGGTATCAGCATGTCCCGATGTACCCTCCATCTCGCCCTTACGGCAATCCTTCATGATATGGCCAGGAAGACCACACTTGAAGCACGCGTCAGTATTACGGCGACATGGCCCTGGGTGCCTACGGTGGCAAGTAGAGCAGAGAGGATGAGTAAATCCTCCAGCAGGTGCTCTGGCTGGCAGGGAACCTGATAAAACATTTTACATAAGACATGATAATTGGGTACAAAGGACAATGCGGAAGGTCGTAAGATTGAATACCAGTGATAGCTAGACGGCTAGGCTGTGAACCTCTCTGGTTCTGGTCCCTACCGTTTCCATGGTTCCTGGTAGAAGTTTTGCTGAAGTGTCAGAATATGAATTATAACATGAAATCATAAGGAAATGCGTAAGTATTAGGACCTGCTGCTGTTGGAGTGTCCAGCGTTGTTGCGGTAATTATCATTACCACCACACCTATCCGTAGCATAACGGTCGTTAGTCTGACCGTTTTCCTTGGGCTGATGAGGCTGCTGCTGAGTAGCCGGCTGAGACCGGTCCCCAGTTTTCTGTCTGGAAGATACATTTAAAGAGATGCATAACTGACATATATGGAAAGTATACGGATTGATCACCGCTTGAATACGAATGTTTACCTCTTGTCGGGTCTTTCAGCTTCCCCGAACTCATCTCTCTCCTGCAGCATCTCCAGTCTACGTGCTGCATCAGCCACTTGTGCTACCGTATCCAACGGAGCACCAGATAAGTTATTGGCGATCCTTGGATTAAGAGCCCAACGAAAATGTAGTGCCTGTTCTTCAGTGGTGCCTGCAGTTGTTCTCAGGACACCAGCGTAGCGAAGGAAGCGATGCATGAAGTCATTGCTGTCTTCGTCAGGTCGCTGTCTAAGGGTATAGTATTCCCTCATGAGCCGATTCCTTCCTTCCATGGGAAAGATGTTAGGCGGGGGAGGATAGCCGTCGTTCTGATGAAGGGCGTCTTGCATCTCTGCATCAGCAGCTGCAAATATCGTCCAGAGATTGTCTGTGTTTGCCATCTGACAGTATAACATAAAACATATGATTAAATAGATCGAAACATACAATATATATGCATGAAAAAAATTTATACCAAAATTTCACGAGAAAAATTTTATGCAAGAAAATTTTGTGTATGAATGCATGATGCAGTTTTATGAAAACTTTTGTATGCTCGAGAGTGAACGCCTATGGTCATTTCACTCAAAACAAAAGACACGGAGAGGGGACGCCTATGGGTCGGTCCCAAATTTAAATGTTTCGATAAAACACATGCGACTAAATAGGGCCAGTCCTGTACCAACCATTACTTAGTCAAAATCTGCGACAATGACATGTATATGTATGCTTAAAAATGATGAATGCATGAAAACAACTGTCAGTTCTAGGAAGACCGTAGTGACTACCCACTAATCACAGGTCATATTTGAGAGCCTACAGGTCGAAGCCTTGGCTCTGATACCATAATTATAACACCCCATTTTGATAATGGAAATGTCACATGCAATTATGGCGTGTCATCAAAGCATACAAGGAAAAATGTTAAACATTACTTGACCATAAAAGGAAAATACCGGAATCAAACATCGGTAGTCCAAATGTAAAGCTCATCACACACAAACATAGTATAATAAAGTAAAGGACTAAACAATGTCCATAGAAAATGTATCATAAGAAAGGAAATTCATAAAGTAAAGAAGGATAGAAAGCTTCCAGTCCATATGCACGTACTCTTAAAGTCTACGAGCGTCCCTTAGTACCTGCCGTTTTGGGAACATAGAAAAGGAAAACGGCTGAGCAATACGCTCAGTGCACGGATGTACAATAAAGCATGAATAGGATAAGCATATAACATATAACAGCGGAAGAAACTAAGTCCCGAGTAACCTGGTTAAGTCTTGATAAAACTGGTTTTATAGTTTGAAAAGCTTTATGTTTATCTTGTAAAAACTGTTTATCATATTTTACCATTAGCCTATATAGGTCATGAAAATCCACCGTGCATGAATACTTGGAGGGGTGACCTCATCATGCAAATTAGAGGGGTTGCCTCTAATTTAATATACTGGTTTTTGGGTAGGGGGGATCAGCTCCTTGTGAAGGATGCAAGGCACATAGCACATTCACCATGAAATCCTGACTGAAAACATGTAACTAGGATGCACCCATACGCCCCACATGATAAATATAATATAAATGGCCAAAAGCTGAAGGGACGCTATGGGTAATCACTCCGCCGTGGTGAAGTCATAACATTAGTGCCTCTAATGTTATGGTTATGGTACCTCTATAACTAGGTGAAACTGGTCATGCATGTATATGGCTATAGGTATTCTATATTAAACATAAGCAATTCAAACACATACTTATACTACGGGAAAACATTTGGCTGCATACGAGGAATCCTAATCAGGAAAGAATGTCCATACTGAAAGGACGGGAATCCGTACCTTATGTCCAGTGAACGAAGAAGATTAACTGAGAGGAATCCTACTTCTGTATCACTAATGCTACATAAATACATACATGAATAAGTATCTGCTTACTAAATACGTAGCTGGTTTTATGTCACGTCTTAGCTTATTTTATATGTTCTTACCATGTTTTACTGTTTAAAGACTTAAACTGTGTTTATCTTATATTCTGTTTAATATGATTAAGTATTTCTGGTATTTCATGTATTATTATACTTACTGTGTAATAATAAGTAACTTTCCAAAAATAGCAGGTTTCCTAAAATAGAAAGTTTCCAAAAATAGAAAGTTTCCAAAAATAGAAAGTTACCAAAAATAGAAAGTTTCCAAAAATAGAAAGTTTCCAAAAATTGAAAGTTTCCAAAAATAGAATTACTGCTAAAAATAGATAAGTTTCTAAAAATAGAAAGTTTCCATAAATAGATTAGCTGCCTTAATTAAATAAGTTTCCATAAATAGATTAGCTGCCTGAAATAAATAAGTTTCTAAAAATAGAAGGTTTCCGTAAATAGATTAGCTGCCTTATTCAATTAAGTTTCTAAAAATAGAAAATTTCCATAATTAAAAATAAGCTGGTTAAATAAGCTAAGTATATAAGCCTAAGTTTTTTCATGATTATTTTCTAAGTCATATGATATAGTGTATAGTTTATTAATTATTTCATGTAATTAAAATAAACTATAGGTTAAAATATTTAATCAAATTATATTATGTTTTTAATTAAATAAAGTTAAATACTTAGGTTAAAACATGTATTATTATTTATTAATAATATAACCTAAGTCATGTTAATTAATTAATTATAACCATGGTTTTAAATAATTAATTAATTTATAAGTCTAAGTATGAAAATACTTAGGTTAATAATTTCATGATTATTAATAATTAAAATAACCTAAGTCATGTTATTAAATTAATCATGTCATGTTATTAATTTAATTTTAACATAAGATCATAAAAATAAAAAACTAAACATACACCATGAACCGGATCTTGACTAAGAACCATGAACCGGACATGAAATCGACACCATACCCCGAAGCAAGTCGGGGTACCCCTTGTCTTGATGCTTCCGTGGGACCCACACCAACCAACCGGGACCATATGGTCTCGGTGGTGGTCAAGTGGCCAAACCGAGACCCTCTCGGGTTCGGGTTAGGCGCGGCCAAGAACAAAACACCCCTAAACAACCCTTTTGATTTTATTCCAACCCAAATTCATGTTATATCTATGCTTTAATTAGGTTTTATAAAAAAACATAACATGTTCTTAATTAATAAAAGATTAAATCAAAAGAAAAATGGTTAAATGATTTACCGAATACGTGGATCTAAAGAACGATGAACAAACACGAACACCAACAACAATTCCAAGATCCAAGATCAACAAACACCCCTTTTGGTGTGTTTGAAGGTGGCGGCCAAAAGAGAAAAAGAAGGAGGAGGATTTTAGGTTTCTGTAAAATTCTTCTTTAGAAAAATAAATGAGTAGTTTAATTTTCCTTAACCTCCTTTTAGTGAAAAATTGAAATGGGCTTGGCCCATTTCTTTCTTGTAGCCGCGGGTAGGGGCCCCACATGGGGTACCCGTACCGTTTTCCGTGTCTCGATGTTTAGTTACTCGTTCGTGATTATTTGTGTTCGCGTTTTATGTGTTCTCGTTACGTAATTATCGTGATCTAATATATTTATTTACGCTCGTAATAAATATATATACGTAATTAATAATAGTTCGTGATTTAATTACGTTCATGATTTCATGATCGCATGTTCGTGATTAATTATTGTCAAATAATGATTACGTGCTCGTGCGTAGTAAATACTTATCGTGTTCTAACACGTACGTAATACGTAAAATCCTAACACGTAATCGTAATCATGCTATAATAGGAAAGTTTTAATCTAGTACGTATGATCTTAAGGGTACTATTCATGGTAAAAGCATGCGGGTTTTACAGAGGCGGTTCATGTTTGTTGTGTTTGTATGATATAATTAGTGGATTATTCGTTTGTGGTGATGGGTTCCAATGAACAGGAGGTTATTGTTATCGTGTCTGGTTATGAGTTGATAGAAAAAAAATGGATGTAAAGCAGATCTATTATTTGTTGGATGTAACTGTGGAAAGAAAAGAGGCGGAGGTTATTATGTTTTATGTTGTGGCTGATGATAGGTTTAGTGTGTGAGATTGATATCAGGGTTAGGACCACTTTATATCACTAGTGACTTGGGTGGACCGGGTTTCTACTATCAAATACACAAACTCATGTATAACCGTTTAACATATAACATTATGGCTGGTGTTGGATGAGCCGACTGCGTTTGGTTTATAATGGGCCGTAATTGATGGAGTCTGGATTTTCATTTACAAATGGAGTTTGAGTCTTCATGATGGGCCGTGTGTTTTCCTTGGCTTTGGACTGGATGGATTGGGCTGCGTCCGTATGGATTCGGTTGTCCGAGTTTTTGGTTTTATATTCGGATACCGTAAGGACACAGTGACGAGACAAAGTGACGAGACAAAAAGACGAGACAAAGTGACAAAAATTTATCGGACGAGACCGAGAAAAATAGGTATATATTTAGTGGCTATGGATTTTTTGATCGGGTATTATTATTTGAAGTTGAAGACGGATTTTTCGAAGGCGTGCACTTATTTTATTTTTGAAAGATAACTTGTTCGTGCTTAATCTTAGAATGAAGACTTGTTTATCTAGTTTCCGGGTTCGGGGTGGTTGGTTGATGACTTGGATAACTATTACTTAAAGAAGATACATTGTTGTACTAAGTGTCACGCGCATAGTCGATGTGGATAATTTCAAGAGGTGTTGTGCTTATAAACTTCTTTCGGAAAGGTATTGGGTACTTAGATATTTCTCCACCATTCCTCATTCAACAATAGTTTTGCAAGCTTAAGGCACAAGATCGAAGGATTTTTATTCAGTTTCACGTTTGGTATATCTGGTTTATTCCATCAGTGGTCACTTTAAATTACCTACAAGAGGGTTGGTAAAGATAGCCATGGAGAGTTTATGAGTAGAGAATTTCGATCAGCAGCTGATTCTCATAAAATATATAATTCAGCTTATTTATTATTCTCACGAGATTTCATGTACATGTGCCTACGATTTATTGCTAGTTCTAAAGTTTCGAAACCATCAAGGGGAAGAAGAAGAAGACACACTGAACGTACAACGAGTACACGTGATGAACTTCATACCTTCTTTTGATTTGAAGACATTCCGGGAAGACATTTGTCATAACCGCAGAGAATATTAGTGTTTTAACTCGTGGCGTTATCAATCTCTAAACGATACACTATTGTTTGATGTTTAATTGTTTTGAGGTTGCAATTATTCATCATCATTATCCTATATGGAGAGATATGCACTTCCGGGACTTAATTGACTCTGGTGCATCTCCGGAAGAAGATATGTGCATTTCCGGGACTTAATTGACTCTTGTGTTATGATGTAAACTTCATGAACGGGATAAAGTGTCTACTTCAGTATTTGAGCTTTATACATAGGATTGGTTTACTTTCTTCAACTACGTGGGGGAAGAAATGTATTGATTCTTTCAAGTATGCATAACTTGAACTCTCATGGCGAAGAAAAATTCAGAAGAATTATTCAAGCGTGCGAAGAGACATTGTTGATCTACTTGGTGTGCCCCAAACTTTCAATCACTCATAGCAACATTATCATTTCATATGATGGTGTTTGCTTGTTAAATTCCGGTATGCGCTTAATCATTCTAAGCTTTATTGAAAGCTTCGAAATTGCTCATAAGGATTGTTGGTTTAGGGGGAAGCTATTAAAAGATTCTACATCAAGATTATGTGGCATGAATTAGGGTGAAGTTAAATCAGAAGCTTCTCCTTAACCATAAGTATATGAGTTACTTAGCTCGTGCCGTTACAATATTTCTACTACAAGTTACTACAAAGATGAGTCGTTTTGAAGTGAAGACTTGACGTCGTCCCATGGGGGAAGATTGTTGGAAATTCACTTTATGTAACGACATTTAAGAATTCCCATTAGTTATCATAGTCACTCACGCAAGGACTAGACTAGGAAACGATGTATAGTATGTATGCGTGAGTGACTATATATACCCCTCCAAGGCTTCCAAGGAGGGGTTGTTGTTTGTGTTTTTCCTTTTCACATTAATACATTTTCTCTTTCTTTTACACACACAACCTCTCTATCTCCATCCATGGCTACCACCACCATATACCACCCTACTAGACCACCGGATCCATAAATAGCAAACCCACATTTGGCATCAGAGCCGAAGGTTCAATCCTTGGATCATTCGTGTTTTATTGTTCATTTTGGTGGTCTAACTATTTTTTGTCTCAAATTTGGTAAATTTATTTTACAAATCTGTTTCATATCTTGGTGGTTTAGGTCTTTGTCTAAATCCGCCATAATTTTTTTCTCATAGTGGCTTTGTATTATCATTTGTCCTAGTCATGCTTTTTTTTATTTTGCCTCATCAGTCCTTGTCTGGTATTACAAGTGTCTTTTCCACTTGACCTAGTCAAAGTTTGTTGTTGATTCATTGTGGTGTGTCAACATCGTCAAAGCTTGAGTTTACATCGTCAATGTGTGGATCTGTCCATAGATTGAGGCGTCACAGATCTGATATTACTATTTTGTTGGCTTTATTTTTAGTTTTTTTGAAGGAGATGATGATAAGATGCAAAAAACTCAGATCCAGAAAACCCAAATCTGCCAAGAAAACCAGATCAACTAAAACCGGAAAAAGTACCTCTTCTGGATAAGATTCTTGCTATTGCGGAATCATTTGATTTTTTATATTGCGGAATCATTTGATTCTTGCAATTGTGGAATCATTCGATTCTTGATGTTGCGGAATCATTCGATTCTTGATATTACGGAATCATGTGCATCTATAAGGGTTGCGGATTGATGAAATAATAATGGTTGTGGAATCATGTTGTTGATGTGGTTGCGAAATCATATTCATAATGTGGTTGCGGAATCATGTACATAAGTTGGTCGCGGAATCATTTAAATCTCAATATTGTAGAATGATTCAATTATATGGATTTCATAATGTTGGCCAAGACTAATTTTCAACATCAGTCAACAATACTTATGCAATATCACAAACACCATCAAACCCGACTCGATCTATATCCTGCCGCCTCATATCCTAACTAGACTCGAATTAAAAACAGAAAATGAATTGATCTCAGATTATATCTCGTTCGTTAATTTCATGATTCGTCAAAGATCTTTACGAATCAAGATCTATTCATCACAGATCTATAAGAAGCACATCTTCTTTTTAATTTTCGAATATAAAGATTGACCATAACAAGTTTGTCTAGTCCAATCTTTGTTTCGATTTATAAATCAATACATGCAATCTGAATCACTTATGTCAAGGCATACGCCTTAATTAATTTACGAAAACTAAGAACGAATCATAACAACTCTGTTAGATTCGATCTTGGATTCGCTTTAATTTAACACAATCGACATGCATCCATTACCCGAGATCCAATTAAAGGATCTTGAAGAATAATCAATTAAGAACCTCCTTAACAAGATCTCGCGGGTAAACCCGTTCTCTTTACTCGACCATCCAAAGCTGACTGTGAACGTAAAGAGTGAATCATTTGGATAGAATTATCCGCATGATTGAAGCCATCAATTCATGTTCCTGGAACAAGTGAAATTCAATTAAGAACCGCACCATCGTTGCTTTCCAGTTGTTAGGAGCTTGATTCGTATAGAATCTTGCAAGTTACCTACCAAGTGTTGTTTGAGGTTAACACTAGACGAATTTCCACTCATCACTGTGAACACTATAGAGTGTCACTCTAAGTGTTTTGTCAAGATCACTAAGATATTGCGTAGACGCCTGGAACGTGTTTAAATTCAGTTAAGAATTAAACCACTGTTGCTTTCCAGTTATCACAAGCTTGATTCATAAAGAATCGCACAAGTCACCTACCATAAGCTTTTTGATATTCGCTCAAGAAGGATTTCCATCTTCATTGTAAATACTTTCGTATTACTCGGATGTTCAGGCAAGATCATGAAGATTTTGTGTAGGACTCTTAAGATCTTTCTTACTTTTCATAGTGTGTGAAGAAGCAAGGAATAATTAAAGTGTGTCCTAATGAGATATTTGATGATCTCAAATGGCTCTAGACTCGATCGTGCATTTTGGATTTTAGTGATCGGAGGCTGGAGAGGAGTGCCACCATTTCAATACAAATTTATTCGGAGTGAATAAATTAATAGATAATGAGTTGTCTTCGTGTGATTAAAACAAATATATTTTGAGAGATCTCTGAGTTAGTTGGTATGGGTTGTGCATTGCATCACTGGGTCCATGATGTCTTATCTTCAATATCAAGCATCATAAAAAATGATCTCAATAGCATATGTATTGACCCGGTTTCTGCCTAAGGTTGTAAGGAGGGCTGTTTTCTTTTCACTCTTTATCTTTATAATTCTTTTTCATTCTTCAACCCCTTCAATGCTTACCAATACGTCATAACTAGCACCTTGTTGTGATTATTCTAGTGCTAACTTATGTACTTGGTTGGCATTCAGCTACGTTCACAATCTTTCTCCATCTTTCCTAAGGACTACTATTTCTAGCTATGGAATGTCCTTGGGAAGATTCCTCTGGTTCCAGAAGAATCATTAGACTTTAACCTATCCTACCATCCTTATGTCACCACAATCTTCACCGTCGTGAATAGAGATGTTTTGGGTAAGTGTATGTCACCATGAAATCCATTTTTATATCCAAATCCATTTTGCTCCCCCTTAACATATGCCACGATATCCGAAAAAATTTCGCACATGTCGGGATGAGCTATCACGTTAAGTCAAACCATTTGTGATTAATAATTTCCCATATTAAATCACATTTTCTCCCCCATATTAAAAATATTAACCCAATCAATGTTTTTAATATCAATTGATTTAATAGCATTATAAGAAAATTTGGGAAGAAAAATGCAAATCCATTTATCTACATGATTATCACAAGCTCCCCCTCAAATTAATGAGGGTGTACTTGAAACGTAAATAAAATACCTTTTAAACACAAGTGAAAGGTATTTATCACGTGTAAAGATCATATATGATAATGTATTCACAAGATTAGCAATTTACGAGGTTGGACCTGAATGATAGAGAACATCATATGATAGAATCACATGGGTCTTGTTCACGAATGTTGGTCGCCTTGTCATGTCTGAAATTATCTTTTGACACTATGTGTGCGATTGATATCGTTATCTTGACACCAATAAGTAACCTTGGCACTTGCGGCATCAAAGATTCTGAATGCTAAACAATTGCTCCCCCTTAATTGTTGACCCGTGTTCTATTGAAAGAGTTGTAGTAGCCGTTTGAGTAGTCGCATCGTCGAGTATGTAGATATCAACTGTAAATTGTCGCGGATTGTGGAGATGATAACTTCATAAAAAACAAGATTTCTCTTGTTTTAACAAATAAATGCACTGAAACGTACATATATTCGTGTTAGATTGTGTTATTATGTAAACACAATTCCTTACATGGTTATAAAGTAAACCATGCCCGAGAAAATTAATTCCTGTTGTTGAGTCAAAGCTTTCCGGTGAAATGCTTGACTTGAATATGAAAAGCGGGTTACTATCAGAAATAATATAAAACCATATGGAGCATGTTTTAAGTCTTTTTAACTTCTGCTCGAACTTTATTTACAACCACGTGTCATTATTGAATGACATTTCTAGTATCGTAAATATTATCGATTCCAGAAGACATGCACTTTTTATCAAAATATTTTTGAACACATAATTTTGAAAGATTTAGAAAAACCTTTTGTGTTGATGCAAAAGTTGTTTGATCCTTGCTAGACCCGAATTAGGCTTAATTCGGGTTGGCTGGGCTCCGGCTCCTGCACCAAGTGAATCGTTTGGTTGGGATCCTGCACACTAAACAGCACGCGTTAGGCTTACCGTGGGAATGTTTCCCACGATTAGACTCCGGCGTGAGAGTAAGTAATCGATTTAGGGTTTATGTGACTTGAGAATGTAAGTCGTAATACCTTTGTGGAACCCTTGAGGGTTCCTTTTATAGGCAGTGAAACCCTAATGGGCTTTCACTGATGCTTCGGCCCCAAGGAAGAGATAACCACCAGAATTAGAATGATTGTTATCTTCTAATTCTGGTAGTGAATATCCTCCTCCATTGGGATAAAGATATTCCTAGACAGAGTATTATTCTGTCCAACCATATGTCGGCCGCACCGGGCCGTGGGCCGCACACACGTGTGCGGTTACTGTTCATCCAAGCCCATAAGTCTGAATGACATTATTCTACCCATCTGTGATGGGCCAGATACAGGTAGTACCCGTGGGCCGGGTTCGTGACCCAGTTGGGGACTATACGTCATCATGTCCCCCCAGTCTAGTTGTTACAGTCGTAGGCGTAACCTCTAGACTATCAAGGTGCTCTCTGGACATACCAAGGAAAGACCTAGGAAATGAAACATTGAAAATTTATTGTTCTGGCCGCACGTGGCGACCCGTCGTAGGAATATTTTATGAATACTACCTCAGCCGCACGTAACGGCCAAGACAACTTAAATGTAACATTAAATACGGTCTTACGTAAGAGCCGCATAACCTGACACAAGAATAAAAACATTAATGATAGTCAACTATCTAGTCGCATGCCTGTAAAAGTGCACCATTAATGCCCACCCTTGAGCCACGCAAAACTGCTAAGAAGTGACCCGTGGGTCCCCCTCTGATTTTGCAGAAATGTCAGAAATCCTATCCATTGGATAGGCGAGGTAGCTGACACGTGTCGAATATCCATGGTACCTCGGAAACCGAGGCAACCCTATGTAAGAGCTGGCATGCGTGTTTGTTACACACACAACCCACCCCTTCTTCCGCTATTGTTAATCTCAAGCTTTTATCTCCAAAATTTTGCCTTCTTTTCCACGGACTTTCGTCGCCGCAGGTTAGATCATCACGCCTTTAAAAAACTTTTTATAAAACATGGTAAAGGACAACCCCCTTATCACGGATGTCCTTAACGTGATGTCTGCGGAAAAATACCTCGACTTTCTGTCGAAGTATTATGTACCCGAAATCGTACACCCCACCTATCCAGGTGATGGTGAAGCGATTACGGATGCACCGGCGGGGAAAGTAGGCATATATACACGCCTGTTTGACTCGGCCAACTACCGTATACCCTTGTCTAAGTTCTTGGTAGACCTACTGTTATATTATGACTTCCATATAACCCAACTTCACTGCATAGGGGCGTGTAAAATCAACCAGTTTGAGATTACATGCCATACCTGCGGAGTAACCCCCACCGTGAACCTGTTTAGGGCTTTCTACTTTCCATAGTTAGTGAATGGGTGGCTGTCGTTCAAGAAACGACCCGGGAATGCCCCTATGACGTATAGGAAGCCTCTAGACTCCCTTAAAAACTGGTACGACCATTACTTCTTTGTAGATGAGAAGGTGTTCCCCACCCCCTTCGTACTCAAAACCAAAGCTCCCAAAGACTATCCGCCCAAATCCAAAGATTATAGCAGCAGGGACCTGAAAATACTAGATACCCATCGCACAGAATTCCATAGAGGGTTGCCGGAACACTTTCTGTGCTTAGTAGGGATAAGCCGCCGTTACTTTGGGAGGGATGACTTATACCCGTGCTTCCTAACGGAACAGGGAGAGGGTAGGTCTAATGTATATGTTGTAGATTTGATTTGTCACACATTTACTAACCCATATACTTGTAAAAATTTTTGCAGAGATGAACCTTCACGGACTAATCCGCCAGGGCGACCCCATGAAAGTAGCGGAAGGATTCCGGCCGTTGAAGCCGAATGAGCTCCCCTTGATAGAAGCACTAGCCAACCGTACGATGCCGCTCGAAGAGACATCCGAGCCTAGATCGGACGAAGAAGAGCCCGTCATCGAGAAATCCCCATTGGATTTCCATAATGAAGATGGCGAAGAACCATTGCTAGAGGGGGGCACCACCAATTAGGAAGAGGAGAATGACCCCAATGAAGACACTACTCAGGCTTCCGGGTCCACCCCGCTTACCTCTAGAAAGAGAAAGACAACCAGGCGGGTGGCGAAGAAAATGGGGGATGAGGTCGGAGTCGCGAATGCTCCCCCCAAGAAGCTAAGGAAAGACCACCCGCAGTACCAAGAAGGGAGTGGTACCACGACTGCCCAGGCCGACCCCACCCCGAACATGGAAGGGCCAGCTTTGTGAGTCACCCCTGTGAGCGCCGTAGCTCCTACCGGCCCAGACCTTGTCATTGGCACCTCGTAAGTACCCTCCTTGAGTATGATTCGTATCTTTGTATGATGCATAGACTAATATTGTCATGTTAAATAACAGGGCCAATCCGGCAGCCGTAGCGCAGGGGGAAGAAGTGGGGAGAAATCCATCCCCCGCACCAACCAACAAGCCCCCATTACCTGCCGCCACACATGCCAAGGAGCCGCACCCCGAGGGGCCAGAAGAAAACCTGCGCTTAGCATGGAATCTATCAAGTTTGACACGGCTGGAGGCAGAATCCGAGTGTTCAGAATTTACCGAACACATCACCCCGCCTGTCCTCGCCCAAGATCTAAATGAATTAGATCATGAGGCCCTTATCGAGCAGTTTGACGTGTCGTCCGCACACCAGGTGACGGTGGGTGCCGCGTTAAGACGCCGTCTAATCCAGGCCCTCACTAATGTAAATCGTGCAGATAAGAGGATAGCCCGCTGTGAGGCGATGGTCGTGAAGAACGAGAAGACCATCACATCATTACAGGCGGCATTATTGACAGCGGAGGCGACGGTGAAGGAGCAGGCGCATAACGCCGACGCCCGAGAGAAGCGTATTGCTGAGTTGGAAGCCCTCGTAACCGCATCAAGCGAGAAGGTAAACTTTCGAAATGTTGTACATACACTCGTACTTTTTGTATGCATGTAACCCAAGAAAAGTATATATCCTTGTAATAACTCCAAATTTCATGTGCAGGTGTCTGCGGCTGAGGCTGCTACCAAGGCTGTAACCGTGCAATCCTTCAACATCACCTAGGAGCATGATACGCTGAAGGAAGAATTGACGCGGACCCAAACCAACCTTGAAGAGCAGGTTGCCTCAGCTGATGAAGAGCAAAGCGAGATGGCTGTAAGTTGCGCTGAGAGGGTATGTCCCCCCCTACTAACCGCTACAGCCGGTCGTAGGTGGATTATCGGGCAAGGACTGCGACTTGCTGTAAGTAGGGCATTGGACGCTCCACACCTACTGCATGCGTTTGCCGGGGTGGTATCCGATGGAATCGACCGTGGTAGGCATGAAGGCCTGGTCAAAGCTGCGGAAATGATAGGGAAAAGTGAAGATATCACACAACATTCTTATCACAACCCCTCCGCAGCGGATAATATGACTGCGTCCATGAATGCCTTGGCGGAAATCCAACACCCTCTCCTAGATGAGCTTGAGGCAATGAAGGATGCTCCAAACGAGATGATAATGTCCCGGCTGAGTACTGATCCCATTCCTTTGACATTGGCCACTTACGATTCCGCATCCAAAACAATGAAAGGCGAGAAGCTGCTTGTAGAAGCACTGGATGCTATTGCAGTCAAAGCCCGGGATGGGAAGGAAGCTCGTGGGGAGGTCCTTCGTGCTCTAATTGAGGAAGGGAAGAAGGACCTAGGGGAATTCCTACCCCCCCTTGTAACTTATCTGTCGTAAACACTTGTGATTTTATTCGTCCGTTTATGTACACGGCTAAGACATATTTGTAATAACTTCTTTTATTTAGAAGTCCGTGATGACCACGGCCATTTTGTTTATTTTTACTTTTGAAACTTGTGTATTTCATTGTATTCCAATGCCGCATGATATGTCACGTCTTACACATAAAAAAAGGAAAATACATACAAGACTATAATTTACTAGACATGCGACGTGCGTCTTTACTATGCAGAGTACTGTGTGAGTACGACATACGAAACTTATCACAACGTCTTGTGAGTAAGGTGTCTAGTAAGGATACATGATCCGTGCGGCTGGGGTTGCATCCCTCTTACGCGGCAAGTTGAATTAGTAGGTTCACTTAATCCTCTTACCCCGCCTGGAGGCGTATAATACATGTACAGTAATTGGAAAGGATGAAAATGAATGAAACATGGCATATTATAAAACAAGTAAAATTCATACGACTAACAAAAAATCTTAAAAAATGATTTGCACGAAACAGGCCGTGGAGCTAGCTAGGCACCACGGCATTTTATTAGAACGTTTACAATTTTGTTTGAACAATGATGACAAGTCCTAAAAAACAAGAAAGGAAACTAAACAAACATAAGAAAAACAAAACAGATAGACCGCATGGTTCTTTATTAAGACCGCATATAACGAAGTACCCATGTGGAAGCCGTAGCTTTCAAAGATAGCACCTTTTGAGATTGGAAATGTTCCATGTGCGCTCTAGGTCGCGGCCATCCATGTCACGTAACTTGTACGCGCCACGTCCCAAGGCTTCAGTGACTTCATACGGTCCTTCCCATTT
The DNA here is from genome assembly GCA_025667525.1 of Glebionis coronaria. Lineage (NCBI taxonomy): Eukaryota > Viridiplantae > Streptophyta > Magnoliopsida > Asterales > Asteraceae > Glebionis > Glebionis coronaria. The sequence continues at coordinate 121,944 of JANFOE010000400.1, forward strand.
AGGGCCCAACTTTCCTGTATTCTCCGCTCGACTTTCTTCGTTAACACGATAGACGTAGTCTCCCGGTCGAAAAGATACACCCTTGACCTTGGCGTCATAATAAGCCTTCATTTTAGCCTTGGACTTAGCCTCATTGATAGCTGCTACTTCCCTTTTTTCTTCCAACAGATCCAGGTTGATTCGCAGCTGTTCATCGTTTGTGACGACATTAACCTCCGCCGTGCGGATGGTAGGCATCCCTATTTCTGCTGGTATAACGGCTTCAGTGCCGTAAGCCAATGCAAATGGAGTATCTCTGTTGGCTGTTTTGATCATAGTTCTATGCGCCCATAGCACATGTGATAACTCATCGACCCATTTGCCACTTCGTTCGTCCAAGCGCGCCTTGATGCCATTCCCCAAGCTTCTATTTTCCCGTTCAACAAGGCCATTTGTCTGCGGATGCTTAACAGATGCGAAGCGCCGCTTGATGTTCAATGATGCACACCAATCTTTGAATGGGTTGTCCGTGAACTGCTTGCCGTTGTCCGAGATGATTTCTCCTGGTAGACCAAAACGGCACACAATATTTTCCCAAACAAACTTCTTAACTTGTTTGCCTGTGATAGACTTGACTGCCTTGGCCTCTATCCATCGTGTGAAGTAGTCCATCGCAACAATCAAGAATTTAACTCCCCCCCGCAGCTACAGGAAATGGTCTTGCAATGTCGATTCCCCACTTATAGAATGGCCATGGGGACGTGATAGGTGTAAGCTCCTGCTGCGGGTGCCGCGGTACTGGCCTATGCACTTGACAATCACTACACTTGCGGATCATGTCGCGTGCGTCTCTGTGCATGGTAGGCCAATAATACCCTGTCCGTAAGGCTCTAGCTACCACGGATCGTGGACCTGCATGCATACCGCACAATCCTTCATGTATGTCACTGATTACGTACGCGGCCTGACGTGGTCCAACACATCGCAGCCACGGCTGCAAGAAAGAGCGCTTGTATAGGATGCCTTCTCGAAGTTCGAAATGCTGCGACTTCCTCCTGATGCGCCGTGCTGCTTTCTCCTCGTCTGGAAGGGCTTCACTAGTCAGATAGTTGATAATCGGGGTCATCCATGTAGGTCCATCCTCCTCAACTATAGCAGCAACCTCCCCTTCCGTTATAGATTTCTCCTTGAGTAATTCCACCAAGACTTGTTTGGACAAGTGAGCGAAGCTTGTGGATGCGATCTTGCTGAGGGCATCCGCCTTTTTGTTCTCGCCCCTTGGCACCTGCTTGATGGAAAACTTACTGAAAGTCGCGATTAGCGACTTGACCTTTTCCAAGTACCTGACCATGTTGTCCTCCTTAGCCACATACCCACCTAGAATATGGTTCGCGACAAGCCGTGAGTCCACGTAGGCCTCAAGGTTTCGGACTCTCATTCTAGCGGTGATTTTCAAACCCGCAATTAATGCTTCGTATTCCGTTTCGTTGTTGGTGGCCGTGAACTCAAAACGGAGGGCATACGTGAATTCCATTCCTTCCGGATTTGTGAGAATGAGACCAGCTCCGGATCCGTCAATACACGAGGATCCGTCCGTGAACAACACCCATGGTTCTGTTGGAGTCTCATCATGCTTAACGATTGGCCCTTCCCTATCCGGCTTTTCGATTAGGAAATCCGCCAAGATCTGGCCTTTCACAGCCGTCCTTGGCCTGTAAGATATATTGTGCTCCCCCAATAAGATGCTCCATTTCTTTAGCCTCCCTGCCACGTCCGGTCTAGAAATAACCTGCTTGATTGGCTGATCCGTAATGACTACAATTGGGTGCATTTGAAAGTACCGGCACAGCCGCTTTGTAGCAAACACTAGTGCTAACACCAATTTTTCCATGGAGGAATAATTCAGCTCCGGCCCTTGTAGTGTTCTACTTATAAAGTAGACCAGAGTTTGCACTGTATCTCTATCTGTCATAAGTACCGCGCTTATTGCGCCATGAGTGGCTGAGAGATACATAATGAGTTCCTCCTTTGGCCGAGGAGCTACTAGCATAGGGAGGGATGCAAGATGCTGCTTGAGTTGGCCAAAGGCTTCCTCGGCTTCCTTCGTCCATCTGAAGTCTCCCTTTCTAATGCACTTTTCGAGTGTCTTAAATAGGGGTAATGACTTCTCTGCGAATTTAGATAAGAACCTATTCAACCCGGCTAGCTTCCCATTTAAGAATGGCACCTCCTTCCGTGTCTGGGGGGACGGCAGTTGTATCACTGTGGCTGTCTTTTCTGGGCAAGGTTTGATGCCGTTTGGATCAATCAAATATCCAAGGAACATTCCCTCTGTTGCCCCAAACGTGCATTTCTTTGGATTTCCTTCATGTTAATCATTCTCAGCGTGTCGAATGTCTCTTGAACATACCAGAGAAGTGCTTTCTCCGTTTGACTTTTTATCACCAAGTCATCAACGTAGACTACCAGGTTGCGGCCTATCTGTGATTCAAAAGCTTTGTCCACCAACCGCTGATATGTAGCATCGGCGTTCTTCAGTCCAAACGGCATTTTCGTATAGCAATATACGCCCTGGCTCGTATGGAACGCCGTTTTTTCTGCATCCTCCTCCGCCATCTGGATTTGGTGATACCCTTTATATGCGTCCAAGAAGCATTTGAAAGGATACCCACATAGGGACTCCACCTTCCAATCGATTTCCGGTAACGGGTAACAGTCCTGTGGGCAGGCCTTGTTTAGATCCGTAAAATCCACACACATGCGCCAACTTCCGTCATGTTTCTTGACCATAACCGGATTGGATAACCACTCGTGGTAGTATACCTCCCGCATGATGCCTGCATCCACTAGTTTCCGTACTTCCTCCAATATCACTTGGCTGAGCTCAGGCGCCTGGCCGCGCTTCTTTTGCTTGATGGGTTGGTACCCTTGGCGGATCTGGAGCTTATGCTCTGCTATCGCACGTGGCACGCCTGTCATATGCTTTGGCTCCCATGCGAATATATCTAGGTTTGCACTTAAAAGAGAGCACATGGCCCTTTTGCCGCTATCCGAGAGCGCCCCTCCTATGGATACCTCTGTTCCAGATAGTCAGGGTGAATGGCTACCTTCCAATTGGGAGGTGGTGATCCATCCTTGGGTGGAACAGGTGCAGCCGGTGTTGTCACGGTGTGACACTCGGATGCCGGTACGATTGTGTTGTAAATGGTAACAATCTCAACAGGGAATTTGATCATTCCGTGCGCCATAGAGGGTACCGCCCGTATAGCCAAAATGCCTGGTCTGCCTATGATCCCATTGTATGGAGAGTGTGAACGTATCACCATGAAGTTCATCCACGTTGTAGTGGCGTGTTACTCATTACCAATGGTTACAAGCAAACGTAATTGCCCTATCGGCCAGATAGTGTCTCCACTAAAGCCAGTAAGCGGCGACGTGGCCGGTACTAATTGGCTTCTTATTTCTGGGCATAACTGCACGAAACAGTGTTCATACAGTACCTCTGCTGATGATCCTCCATCCACATACATGAGACGAACATTGTGCGTTCCAATGCTTATCTCAATAGTGAGAGGCGCATCAATCACATCGCTTGCTGTGATGGGAGGGAATGAGATATCCCTGCCGCGTGAAAATTTTTGGCCAACCTTCTGCCTCGTGCGGCGCTGTCTGGATTGGATCATGTATATAGTCGAAGGTTTGTCCTTTTGGGGATCCTTCTTATCATACTTCTTGTTGTTGTCTTTTCCATCCTTCCAATCCTTAACTAGGTGCTTGAGTTTACCTGATTTGATCAGCGACTCAATTTGCTTCTTGAGCTGGATACACTCCTCCGTGTCGTGGCCTTTGTCATTATGGAACTCGCAGAAACGATTTCCTAGCCGACGTTCTGGCGGAGTGGTCATTGGGGAAGGCCTTGGAAAGTTTGCCCCTTCCGTCAGCAAGATCTCCCGGTAGGACATCTTTAGGGGGGTGAACTTATCGTCCTGCCGTCCTCCTTTTCTTTGGCTTTTATAGTCTGAGCCCTTGTTATTGTTCTGATTGCCTTGACCACCCGACTGTCTCCGGGACTGATCATTTGACCGGTACCCATTTCCTCGGGATGGGTAGGCCGCGGCAACAGTTGTTTCTCCTTCTATGAAATTTCTAACCCTTTCCATGAGGTCATCATATCTCTCTGGACGCTTGTCATTGAGGCGCCTGATCAGTTCTCTATCTGTTATAGCGTGCATGTAGTCAGAGATTTTCAGGAGCTCCGGCATGGTTCTTGTGCGTGTGCACTCATCATTGAAGCATTTAGTGAAGGCTTCTGTGGACTCCCCCGGCCGTTGCTTGACAGTTGCCAATGAGACCGGATCCCTATTATACTTCTTCCTTTGAGTATAATTGTTCTCAAACGCAGTGCGTAGTTCCGTGAAACTATCAATGCTCCGTGGAGGGAGTGCCTCAAACCAGTCACGGGCATTTCCGATCAAGGTCGAATTCAACATTTGGCACCATATAGGCATGGGCCATCGCTCTATTTTAGCCTGCGTATCAAATATTTTAAGGCGATCCACCGGATCACCGGAACCATCATAAGTCTTGATACACGCCGGCATGCGACGTTTGGTGTCCTCAGAATAGTTCCGTATGCGGAGGGTGAACGGGTCTTCCCTGGGATCCGCCCATGGCCGGGTGAGCCTAGGGTCATCCCATGGTTCACACCATGGACGCGAAAGATCCTCCGCTTCCGCATCTCGATAGTAAGGGCCACCATAATACTCATCATTGTTTGGTGGTGGTGGAGGAGTGCGCCTAGGCCGGCGACGCTTAGGCGGATGGTCATCTGAGTCATCTCCTGACGGGTCCGGGAACGGTGGTGGTGCCCCATCCTTTGGGTAGGGACCACATTTTTGGGACGAACCAGGAGCCTTTTTCCCAGTGTTCATCCTGTCCCACACACTCGGGCGAGGTGTGGTTCTGTCTAGCTCTCGATCTGGTCGCTCGGGTGAGCCATCCGACTTTTCTCCTTCTCGAGACTGCATTAATTCCTGCATGAGGCGATCCCCTATGCGCTCAAACACATTCCGGGGTTGAGGGGTTTCCTTAAAGGTGCCCTGCTCCGGGGGCCGAGCTCTCCTTTTCCTCTGATTTTGGGAGGAGGTGATTGGTCCGGTGTCACCAAAGTTTAGTCTGGATTGGAGGTTCCTCCCCAGATTCAACCTTGATGCGATCCCCGGGACGATCCTATCGAAGTTCTGCGTGAGAACTCGAGTAAGATCCTCCTCGCTGAGTGGTAGGACTTCCACTTCTTCCTTTGTCGAGGGTCTGCGCGGTTCCTTGTTAGGAGGGTTTGGCGCACTCCCTGGATCAGGGTTGTCCAGGGTTGAAGTAGGTGGGGGTGTCATGGAGATCGTGCTCGTCACCCCCAAGGACTGAAAACTGCCACGGTTACCAGGCCCGTCTGCGAGGCGGCTAGGTGATTGATTGGGGATGAGAATCCCTTCCCCTTGGGACTTCCGGTTCCCGGGATTCGCGTTCCTAGGGTTAGCTTGCGGATGCCCCTTCGTCATTGGAAATTCGAGATGAGGTTTTGTTCTAGCTTAGTGTTATGGGTCCCATGGATGGCGCCAACTTGTTGATGCAAAAGTTGGTTGATCCTTGCTAGACCCGAATTAGGCTTAATTCGGGTTGGTTGGGCTCCGGCTCCTGCACCAAGTGAATCGTTTGGTTGGGATCCTGCACACTAAACAGCACGCGTTAGGCTTACCGTGGGAATGTTTCCCACGATTAGACTCCGACGTGAGAGTAAGTACTCGATTTAGGGTTTATGTGAGCTGAGAATGTAAGTCGTAATACCTTTGTGGAACCCTTGAGGGTTCCTTTTATAGGCAGTGAAACCCTAATGGGCTTTCACTGATGCTTCGGCCCCAAGGAAGAGATAACCACCAGAATTAGAATGATTGTTATCTTCTAATTCTGGTAGTGAATATCCTCCTCCATTGGGATAAAGATATTCCTAGACAGAGTATTATTCTGTCCAACCATATGTCGGCTGCACCGGGCCGTGGGCCGCACACACGTGTGCGGTTACTGTTCATCCAAGCCCATAAGTCTGAATGACATTATTCCACCCATCTGTGATGGGCCGGATACAGGTAGTACCCGTGGGCCGGGTTCGTGACCCAGTTGGGGACTATACGTCATCACTTTGAGAAATTCTCGAAAAACTGTGTTCAATGTTTTGAAAACCAACTACTTGAGCTTAAGATGTTGAATATCTTACAAAACGAGCTCAAGTCCAAGAGGTTGTAAACTTCTCGTTGTGAGGATAATTTTATCATCGGCGATAAACTTTCCTTTTAAGTAAAGGACGAGTCCTAAGTTGATATTTACTTAGAAGTCGTTTTCATGAGCTTGAAAAAACTTTTGAATGTTTTAACGTAAAGCTCATGACCGAGAAAGGTGAATTTCTCGTTATGAAGAAAAGTTCTCTTATTTAAAAGATACACTTTCCTTTATGAGCTTAAAACTTGGAATGTTTTAATACAAGCTCATGACCGAGAAAAACTAATTTCCCGTTACGAGGATAAGCTATCTTTAAAGATAAGCGTTTCCTAAAATTGAAGTCCGAGTTACAGTTGGATATTTAACTATAAGTCATTGTACATGAGCTTTAAAAACTTCGAATGTTTTTAATATAAGCTCATGCCCGAGAAAAATTAATTTCTCGTTGTAAGGATAATTTTATTATCGGTGATAAACTTTCCTTTCTTTGAAGTCTGGGGCATAATCTGAAATGTAATTATACGCCATCATGCATGAGCTTAAAAACTTTGAATGTTTTTAATATTAGCTCATGCCCGAGAAAAATTAATTTCTCGTTGTAAGGATAAGTTTATCATCGGAGATAAACCTTTGTTTCTTTAAAGATCGAGTTATAGACTGTAATGTGACTGTAAGTCCTTCAATGGTAAGCTTAATCTTGAATCCCCTGAGACACTTGTTCTTCTGATATCTGCTTCTTCAGCAACCAAACTCCGAGAGTGTCCTTAGTTGAACGATATACAATGATTGGACCACTTCGTTCTTGTTTAACATCAACTTTGGTACCTGCATTCTCATTAGGAGTTTGCATACTTTTGCATAGGTTAGCGATATCTGTTTTAGAACCATGTGGGATTTCACAGTTGTCTTTTCTTGTGCCAGATGCGACCTGAGTAGATGATTCAGTTGTCTTAGCTGGCAAACGTTTCCTTATATAGAAAACCTTAAGTTCAGGCTTAAGTGATGTATCATCCTTTTCAATTTCCTCCCTAGTAGTCTTAGTAGAATCGGAGACTATCCTAGTTAAAGGGCACTTGTTTCCTACAAGAGTGAAAGTTCTACCAGTGGGGCGCCAAACTTTACCAATGGGTTTGATTTTAGCTATCCATTGGGTTTTAAGTCTAGAACGTGAGTTCACCTCATTAAGTAATTTCTTGACACAAAAGTCATGATTTGACATAAAGACACATTTTGTACATGTTTTACAAGTAGCATATTTAATGTCCGAGTAAAATCTAGAATTCTTGGACGATTGATTGATGCTCCTAGGATTTGACATGCTATGGTTAGTAGTGTTGGGTTATCTAGAAGGCATCTGTCTAGGTTTGAAAATCCTATCTTTTACATGTGTCTTTTGCTTAGCTTCCCTCAGACCAGATTTATGGTGAACGTCATTTGAACTAGTTCTAGACGTGGTCTTGGTATTTTTAGAGAAACTAGAGGCAATCATGTGATTAGGTCTTGCTAAAGCTGTTTTGGTCACATTGGGCCTAGTTGCTGGAGTGACTGGTCTAGAAAGATGAACCAAATCAACTTGGGAGGCAAACCGCTGTCTCAAGGATTGTGATCGCTCGGATCTAAATGCAGTAGGTTGTTTGACGGTCGGTTGTGTGACGAACTGATTTGTAGGCGGTTTCCCCACGATTGATGGTTTTTCAAGCTTAGTGTCCACACTAGGTCCTCTATTTTTCCTTAACTCATTTTTCAACGTAGCTATAGCAAACACCTTTTCCCGAACTTGAGCCTTTAAAGTCTCATTATCTTTGCGCAATTTATCTTGGGATGCCAACTTAGATTCTAGCAACTGAATTGGTTTCAAAAGATTATCCTTTCAGCTTTTGAATCTAAAACTTTTTGATCCAATTTTCTTTCAAGAACAACGTTTGACTTTTCAAGTTTTTCAAAATATGTTTCAAATTTGTCCGTTTTCTTAGAAAATTCTAGTTTGGCATCCTCAATATCTTTTGATTCCTGAGATACGATCGTTTCGAGCTCTTTAGTCTTGGAGTCAGAAGCATTCAATGAAGTAGTCATAAGAAAATTATCATGATTTTTAGCATTTTGAACACTTTCTCTCCCATTATGACTCACATCGAATGAATCAGGAGTGGTATGGCTATCACTCTTTTCCATCCCATGTTTGTCATAATTAGGTTCAGAATGCTCAATATGCGGCATTTCATCAGCATATACATCATAAACAACATTACATTGTACCATGTTCGCAGGCTCTTCGTCATAAATGGGTAAGGTGTCATCAAAAGAGATATCGTGAACATTCTCTGACGTGCCACTAGTATCATGTTGGCCTCTGATTCCATGCTCTTGCCATATGTAGGCTCCAAGTTGTCAATCGTATGACCATTCTCCTCTTGCATCTGCATTGTAGATTCTTGCACTCCACTATCATACGTTTGCTGAAGTCGGGATATTTCATAAATCAACGATGAAACCAATGTCATGATTTTCAACAGTGTACCACGGAACTCTTTAACCCCCGTATGTGTGTATTGAAGAAATGACTGACATATCCCTGAATTTTCAGACTTAACGATGTTGAATTGGAAGAAGTGTGTAAGTTGTGCCACGAGAACCTTATATGCAGCTTCTGATGCAGAGTGATTAAAGTCTTCTTTTTGAAGTTGATCAGCTAGTTGGTTCAAGTTGAGGAATAGTGAATCGATGAATGTATAACGATCTTGACCAAAGAGTGTCACAAATTCATTTCCTCCTTGAAGCCATGAAATGGTCATTAGATGAGACTGAAGTAGTCGAAACTAAGTTATACTACTTTCTCTAGCTGTGTCTTGCATGTAATGCAAGTCTCCTTTTTGAAATTTCGAATTCAACGAAACCACCGAAGTTTGATGAAAAATTCTTGAATTCCTTGTTTTGGTAATATATCTTTACCTCGGCTCAATAAATTCTTGGACGGCACACCAAAATCGTGTGTATCCAAAATAAAGGCCACCGAGAAAATATATCCACAATCTCAAAAATGAGCCAATCTAAAAAATGTGTCAATCTCAAAAATATATCCACCAATAAAAATGTGTGTACACAATCTCAAAAATGAGCCATGTTTGAAATGGAAAACAGATATCCACTTGCCCACTTCTTGTTTTCTCCGCCGTACAAGAGAGTATTAAACTCTGTCACAATATAAAATCAATCACCTTTTCACTCCCACTCATACAATCACCTTTTTAATCAATCTCGATGCTCCTCTCTATTTTTTCCGCCCCCTTTTCTCTCCCAAAATACGCGGCCACACACACCAAGTTACCTTAATCCATCTCAAACACTCCGCCTCTTTTTTCTTGGTAACTCAAACCAGATCTTCACAAAACTGTTACTCTCTTAGCCTCTCACCCTTTCACCTCAAATCTACCGTCCTAAACATCTGCTTCTACCAAAACAGATCTTCACAAAACTTGTCATATCTCTCAAATACCCACTTAGTAACCTCCGTCCCCTAACCTTCTTTGACTTAACAAAAAAATGCAGGTTTCAAATATTAATCAATAACAACTACCAGGAGTTTCTTTCTCTTCACGAAACATAAACGAAAATATTAATCAAAACCATTTTTGATTTCATTTGACCGAGATCCAGTCGTGAAGAAAAACACTCTTCAAGATCGTATCGTGTTTCCTCTGCTGTCAATCTAATCACCACCAAATCACAGCGAATAACAAAAGTCTTTTAACTCCTTTTTCGAACAAGAAGACAAGATCTATGATTCGGCTTCAAGATCCTAGCATGGGTCTCGGGTAGGTTTTTGTATTGTTTTATTTTTGGTTTTGGATCTTTGATCGATGATGTGTTTTTTTACGGAGATCTTTCTGTTTGTGTGGGTTCTAGTCGAGTCGTGAGTTTAGTGTGTCAGTTTGGTGTTCGAGGCAGGTTTAAGTTTTTGTGAAAATTGAGAGTATTTGAGTTGAGTCTTCGATTAGGTTTTTGAGAGGAGTCGTGAGTCATGAGGTCGAGTGTTGGGTAAGTGTGTCGAGTCTGAGTGAGTGGAGTCTTGGTTGTTGGTGTTGGAGTCCAGTCACCGTTTTGAGTGATTGTTGTGAAAGAGTCTAGTCTTCGGATAAAAATCTCACAAAAAATAACACTTCTTCGCAATAATAGCCATATTCGAAAAAACTGATCTTCAGATAAAATTTCTTCGAATAAATTGGAAATGATTGTATTCTTCGGATAAAATAGATAAAATGTATATGAATTCTTCGGATAAATATGACTTCTTCGGATAAATTGTTCTTCTGAATAGATGACTTCTTCTGAATAACTGACTTCTTCGAAATCAATGACTTCTTCAGAATAAAATGGAGATAATCGGATAAATATAGAAACCCTGTTCTGAAGATAATTTTCGGATAATTATGATAAAATGGATAAGCTCAGACTTCTTCGGAAAAATATGTATTCTTCGGATAAATTACCGAAATAATTCTTCGGATAAATTTGTAAACCCTGTTCCGAAGATATATATTCGGATAATGGACTGATTTTCGGATAAAACACAAAAAGGAATTGTCGACACCCTGTTTTTAGATCTAACCTACTGTGGATCGAAAAATACCGCGAAAATTACCCAAAATAATAAAATTTTTTATGATTTTGACTAAATCAATTAACTCAAATCACTACCACATCTATGTAGTCGATTTGTGTACAAATTTAAGCAACAAAAATGCAAAAAATTTCAAGATTTAAGCTTGATTAAATCAAAACCCACCAAAATCAATCAAAACAAACACAAGAACAATCAATCAACCATAGCTCTTGATACCAATTGTAGGTCCACGTTTTCTTAGGATTGTGCAAGTGTTGTTAAGATCTAATAGAGGGAGGGAGAGATGAAGATCTTGAGATGAACTAGAGAGAGAAAGCAGAGGAAAGGAGAGGTAGAGAGAAAGTGATATTTGATTAATGAAATGTGTGAAACAACTAATGACCAACCCCTCCTAACATGCTAGGAGGGTGTATATATAACCCACCCTACATGTGGGCTTGATGGGCTATATGTTTACATATTGGATCACGAGCCCAATACTTGAATATATCGTTGGAATGACCGATCCTTTCTAAATACGTAAAAACGTATTTCCAACATTGGTGCTCTCCAAAGACTTTGAGATGGCTAAAGAATCTCAAGTACTGCTTAAGGTACCTAGGTAAGAAAACATGTACACCTTTAATCTTCATACTCTTACTCCAACAGGTGGTATTACATGTTTGCTAGCTAAGGCTTCTAATGATGAGTCTAACTTATGGCATAGGAGGTTAGGTCATGTGAATTTCAAGAATCTTAACAGATTAGTGAATAGAAATTTGGTTAGAGGGTTACCTAACAAATCTTTTTAGAATGATTTCACATGTACTGCTTGTCAAAGAGGTAAACAACATAGAACCTCTTGTAAGACAAAGACTGTCAATACTGTAACAAAGTCTTTGCAACTTTTACATATGGATTTGTTTGGTCCAGTTTCTATAAGGAGCATTAGTCATAAGACCTTTTGCCTAGTTATAACTGATGATTATAGTAGATTCAGTTGGGTTTTTTTTAGCTCTTAAGAGTAAAACCAATGAATTACTTAAGGATTTTATCACTTTAGTTGAAAAGCTGTTCACTAAACAAGTCTTAATCATTAGGACAGATAATGGGAAAGAATTCAAGAATGCTGAATTTGATGAATTTTGTAGGTCTAAAGGCATCAAGAGACAATTTAGTAATCCTAGGACTCCACAACAAAATGGAGTAGCTGAAAGGAAGAATAGGACACTAATTAAGGCTGCTAGAACTATGCTGGCTGATTCTCTTTTGCCAAATACATTTTGGGCAGAAGCAATCAATACTACATGTTATATGTAAAATAGAGTCTTAGTGACCAAGCCTCAAAACAAGACACCTTATGAACTTTTGACTGGTATTAAGCCAACCATAAGTTATTTAACAACTTTTGGGTGTCATGTGTCTATACTAAATACTCTTGATCATTTGGGAAATTTTGATGGAAAATCTGATCCAGGATATCTTGTAGGATATTCATTGCAAAGTAAAGCATATAGGGTTTATAATTTGGCATCTAAAAAGGTTGAAGAAAATGCCCATGTTAATTTCTTAGTGTTAGCCTCAAAATATTGAGTCAAACAAGAATGTTCGGTCATAGGTTTATATTGTAATATTTATTAGAACGTTGTAATAGTTAGTTAAAATAGTCGTGACATTACGGGCTTGATGGCTAGCTTAGAAGGCCTCTTTTAAGGTGCTAAGCATTTTATTCAAGCTCGGCCCATTAAACAAATATAGTCCAATAAGGCTACATGTAAGCCCGACTATATATACCTCTCCTAGCATGTTAGGAGAGGTTGGTGTTTTCAGTTTTTAATCTAATATTCTCCTAGTTAATCATCTCTATCTCTACTTTCTCTCTCTAGAAATCATCTATCTTTCTTCTTTATTTCAATTAATCAACCATGGTGAAGTGACTAAATATGGGAACAACATTTGGTATCAATCGCCACGGGGTAGATTAGTGATTGGTTGTTGGTTTATTGTTTGGTTTTGATTTGGTTTGAATGATTTCATTAAAATCAATTCGAATCGAATTTGTTTTAGTGTTTTTCGGGCTCTAAATCGTGATATAAATCTCCTACATAGTTTTGGTAGGGATTTGGTTAAGTTTTTGTGGTTAAAACCGCAAGTTTTTTGGGTGTTTGGATTGTTTTTGGGGTACGGTTCGTAGAACAGTGACTTGATTTGGTTGTTTTCGGAATAGGGTTTTATATTCAGAAATTGGAAGAAGTTTATTTATCCAAAAATCAACATTCGGATAAGAGTTTTACATTCCGAAAAAAGGGATTTATCCGAATTGCTTTATCCGAAAAAAGGGACTTTATCCGAATTGCTTTATCCGAAGATCTTTATCCGAAGAATTTATTCGAAGGTAAGTTTCTTGTTCATTTATTCTGAAGCTTGGGTGTTTATCCGAAAAGTTTTATCCGAAAACTTTGATTTATCCGAAAATATCCAGTTATCCGAATTTATCCATTTTTTCCCGAAAATCTTCATTTTCCCGAAAACAGGACATTTATCCGAAAAAACTGATGATTCCGAAAACACCATTTATCCGAAAAATACCAATATTCCGAAACCTACATCTTATTCCGAAAACATCGAATTATCCGAAAATCCACCATTTATCCGAAAATCCATCATTTATCCGAAAATCCATCATTATTCTGAAAAATCCACCAATATTCCGAAAATGGAAATTTTTTACAAAAGTGAAAATTTTAATCGTGTGATTTTTCGCCTTAGAATTTTTGGCTTCTTGAGAAGACAATTTTTATGGAATTTTAACATTTTTCTTCGACAACAACAGTCACAACACATCTACTTAAGATCCGTTTTCACTTCAACAATTTCAAGTTTCTCGAAATGGATTCTACTCAAGAGTATCGCGTCACAAACAACAACATTATGGTGGCGGGCAACAAAGAAAGACCACCAATGCTTGTGTCTGGTCGATATGCCCAATGGCAATCACGATTTCTTTGATATCATGACACTAAACCCAATGGTAATGTTCTTCATCGTTGCATCAAAGACGGACCCTATACTCCCACTACAATCACCATTCCTGCAACTGCAGCAACCGACTCGATGCTAGGAGCCGCTGAGCAGACGATTAAGGAAACATATGAGAACACTTAAAAAGAGAATCGAGCTTGGATTGATGCAGATAAGGAAGCAATCTATTTGATTCAAAGTGGGATTGGGGATGATATTTACTAAACGGTTGATGCATGCTCTACTGCTAAAGAGATGTGGTTTGCCATGAACATCTGTAACAAGGAGAATCACTAAACAAACAAGATGTCAAGACAAACTTGTTTTGGAACTTTAGTAAGTTTACTTCATTGGATGGGGAATCAATTGACTCATATTACTCCAGGTTTTGCAAAATGATGAATGATATGACAAGAAACAACTTGGAAGTCTCCACCATGCAAGTCAATGTGCAATTTCTACAACAAATTCAACCAGAGTGGACACGATTTGTAACTTTGGTGAAACAAAAAAATAAGTTGGACGAGGTCAACTATCACACGCTCTTTGACATTTTGAAACAATTTTAGAATGAGGCAAATGAACTTCGAGCTGAACGGGTAGCAAAGATTGCTAATCCACTTGCTTTGGTGTCTACCACTCACCATGTCCAAGATCATCTCTCACCAAGATACTCCACTTCATCCAAGTCTTTAGCTCCCACAAGATCATGAGGCAAAGAACCAAGAGCACCATCACCATCACCTAAGCAATCATCTGAAGATGATAGTGATGAAGAACAAGCTCAAAAGGACAGGGAGATGAACCAACAAATTGCTTTCATTATGAAGACCTACAAGAAAATCTTCAAACCCACCAACAACAATCTTCGAACATCATCTAACACAAGGAACCAATATGTTTAGAGTCCTCGAAGGTATGACACACGTCAATGTTATAAAAGTCCTCCTAGGTATGATCGACGTAATCCAACTCATGTTGAGGGTTCTGCAAGGTATGATCGACAAAATGCTAAGTATGATACTCAAAGGATTGCTATTGTTGTTGGGAATAGGGAAACTGTTGCAACTCAAGTGGTTCAGCAAAGTGGGATTCAGTGCTTTAATTGTCAAGGTTATGGGCATATGGCAAAGGAATGCAGAAAGCCGAAACGAGTTAGGGATTCTGGTTATCATAAGGAAAAGATGATGCTTTGTAAGAAGATGGAAGCTGAGGCTTAATTGTCGACTGATGAAGGAGCAATTCTTAATGATACTGATGATGAAGCCTTCGACCAAGAACTTGAAGCACATTACTTGCACATGTCAAAGGTTGAAGAAGTTCTCAATATCACTGAAGATGACAACGGTCCTATCTTTGATACTGAGCCAATCGATAAGGTACACACTAAAGAGGAATATAATGTGTTTGATAATATTCATGAGCATTGTGAGCTACCCAAAACCATTACTGACACATGTATGATGGAAACGGTTGATAGCAATACCACACCTGATTCATCAAACATGTGCAATAATGAGTTTGAGGATGATCAACATGCTAATGAGTATGATGATGATGAGGAGCGTATTGCGCTTGCTAACTTAATTGCTTCTTTACCAAAAGATGTCAAAGAAACTAGAAAAAGTCAAAAGAAATTAAAGAAGGCAAACGCTATTGTAACACCCCACTTTGATAAGTGGACTGTTACTCGTAATTATGGCGTGTCATCAAAGCATGCAAGGTAATATGTAGTAAAACTTACATGACCATAGGGAAAACCGGAATCAAACATCGGTTCCCTAACATAAGCCCAAAACATAAATAAAGTAAATGAAATGAATGAAATACTACACAAGCATAAGTATATGAAAGCAAAAGGAGAAGAAGTCTATGGCAACTTCCATCCTATGCACGTCCTCTAAATGGTCGAGTCTGTCCTTGGGTACCTGTCGTTTTGGGACATAGAAAGGAAAGTAATGGCTGAGCATAATGCTCAGTGCACGGATATATGTCATAGTATGAATGGCTGAATCATAAATAAGTCTAATAGCAGCGGAAATGTATAAGTCCTGGAAAAACATGGAACATGTTCATAAAACTGGTTTTATAGTTTGAAAAGACTAATGCATTTATATGGAAACTGTATTAATTAGCCAATAGCCTATATAGGTCATGAGGTTCCATCGTGCATGAATACTTAGAGGGGAGACCTCGTCATGCAATTAGAGGGGCTGCCTCTAATTAAATAGCATAGGTAGGAGGGATCAGCTCCTAGTGAAGGATGCAAGGCACACATCGCATTCACTCTGATAATACTGATAAACATGTAACTAGGATGCACCCATATGCCCCACATGATAATATAATATAATGGCCAAAACGGAAAAGGGATGCCACGAGCAATCACTCCGCCGTGGGGAAGTCATAACACTGGTGCCTCCAGTGTTATGGTTATGGTACCTCCATAACTAGGTGACACTGGTCATGCATGTATATGTCTTAGGCTTTTAATCTAACATAAGTATAAAACATATAAAACAAATACTGGGAAAACAGTTGGCTGCAGACGGGGAAATCTAATAAGGAAAGAATGTCCATACTGAAAGCACGGGAAATCCGTACCTTAAGTCCAGTGAACGAAGAAGACAAACGGAAGGAAGTCCTACTTCAATCTCACTACTGCTACCAAAATAGTATACGTGTATAAGTATTCTGATTACTGAATACGTAGCTGGTTTTATATCATGTCTTAGCTTATTTTACATGTTCATGTCTTGTTTTACTGATTCTAGCGTTATGTTGTGTTTATCATGTATTCTGTATATTCTGATTAAGTATTACTTGTATTTCTTATATTATTATACTTGTTGTGTAATAATAAGTAACTTCCTAAAAATAGAAGGTTTCCTAAAATAGAAAGTTTCCAAAAATAGAAAGTTTCTAAAAATAGATTTACTTCTTAAAATAGATAAGTTTCTAAAAATAGAAAGTTTCCAAAAATAGTAAGTTTCCTGAAATAGAAAGTTTCCATATTTTGAAATAAGCTGAATTAATAAGCTAATAATATAAGCTTAGTTTTACTGATTAAATATACTAAGTCGTGTGATTAATAATACAGTTTATCAATTATAACATGTTAATTAGATAAACTATAGGTTATAAGATTTAATTAAATATAAGCATGATTTAATTAAATTAAAGTGTATAAAATACTTAGGTTAAACATGTATTAATATCTATATTAATATAACCTAAGTCATTTTTATTAATTAATTATATCCAATGTTTAAATAATTAATTAATACTATAGTCTAATTTAAATAAATAAAATACTTAGGTTAAACATGTATTAATGTCTAAATAATAATAACCTAAGTCATGCTAAATTAAATTAATTAATAGCCATGTTTTAATTAATTTAATTCCATGCTAAAATAATATAACTTGTAAAATAATGACTTGAAAAGAATAATGTAACATGTAGAAAACATGACTTGTTAAAATAAACGTTCCTGTGACAAACCCCATGTTTTATTTATGAGTCGAAACATAACCAAACCGGACCCCATGAACCGCGCTGAACGAACACCCCTAGCAATGGCTACCCGGCTCAGCCGGTCGCCACTACCCTAGTCAAATCCCTACCGCCAGCTTTGACAGCCAGCTATGGGTTCCCACTGCCCAACCGTGGCTTCCACTGGCCAAGCAAAACCCCCCTCGCTGACAGCAGCAGCTTTGGCTGCCACTGTGCAGGGTTCACACCCCCTGCTTCCCTGCTGGACGCCACTGATAGGCAAAAGCCCACCCAGGCCTTGCGGCTGATGGTACATAACCACCACCGAGACACATAAGTGTCTCGGCTTTGTGCAAACCGTAACCAAACAGCAGCCTATCCACTCTAATCCTCTTTGGCTTTTCTTAAACATGTTTTTAAACCGAAACCCAGATTTTAGATCGGTTTACCAAAAAGAAAAATAAACAAAAACGAGATTAGGGTTCTTACATGCTTTAGGTTTAAGAAACATAAAGAAGAAGACGAACACCATGAGTCTTGATTTAATCCACGTGATGTTCTTCATCTTGGTGCTCAGATTGATGGCAGAAAGGACCAAACAAAAGAGAGAAAGTCGACGGCTGGTTTATTTGGTTTTAGGGTTTTTATGTTTGATTTTTGTGTTGTCCAAAAAAAAACTCCCCCCGTCTGTTTCTGTTTAGTCGGCCTAGGACTCCCTTGGGCATAGAGCCCATGTTTTTCTTCTTGTCTTCTTTTGTCTAAACGACCCAAACAAAACACTTATACATGTTTATTTAATCTGCGACTTGTTAAATGATACGCGTAATCGTGTCTTAAGATGGCGTGAATTTTCCCATGGTTACCCTTATACATGTTAAACGTAATTATAGTATACGTAATGATAGCCGTGTTAAATATTCGTGTCGCGTGATTCAAATGACGTGATTTGTTATTTTGTGATTTTACTTATTATACGTAAATTTCATGTCGTATATTAATAATAATCATAACATACGTAATTACTCACTGTACGTAATTAATATACGTAATTACTCGTCACGTCCATGTAATATACGCGATAATCATGTCAGATGTTTGTGATTATATATTTGTGATTTATTCATTATATTTAATAATTATCGTGTATTAACGCGTACGTAATAATTATCGTGTAATAACACGTACGTAATTCTTGTAATTAATATTCGTGACACGTGTTCATGTTATATAAGGAAAGTTTTAATCTTGTACGTACGATTATTAGTGTACTGTTCATGGTAAAAGCATGCGGGTTTTACAACTATTCCCCCCTAAAAATAATAATTCGTCCCCGAATTATAGATAAAGTAAACTGAAAGAGAAACATACCCGAATCAAACTGAGAGGGTATGTAAGATAAAAGGACATGAAGGTGACATGGTAGAGAGGAACGTGGAACGTGACATGGCTAAAAGGACATGGAACGTGACGTGACTAAAAGAGTCTTACTGAATTACAGAAGGATGAGAGGATAAAATCCGGATGGACTCGTCCGTTTCCAAGTGGCTTCCCTCTCAGAACGGTTCCTCCACAAGATCTTGACACCACTGATAAATCTTGGTCAGGTCATCCTGACCTTGACTTGAAAATACGTAAAAGTTTCTGGTTGTCAACGTAAGATAGATTTCCATGAATCTGATTGAGTGGATTAGAATTAACATGCAAGGCGAACTGAAACATTACGATAAAAAATAATCTAACCTAACTGATAATTAGCAATGATGCGTGAGACATATTGAAACGTAGTACGTGAAAATTTTTGAACGTGATAGGTGAAAAATTTTGAACGTGATACGTGGAGATATGGTGAGTGTAGTATGGGCAAACATATCGTGATCAATGATACGTGTAATATATCATGAACGTGATATGAGGAACGTGGAATGAACATGACATGTGTAACATATCGTGAACATGGAATATAACTGCGGTAACGCTAAACGCTACAAGGTGAGACGTAGAATGTGACGTGAAACGTCTATTTGAGGATAGAGAGTTATACTAGACTTGAGTCTCATCTCTCAAGTTCTTGCAAAATTCCCAGAACAAAAATGAACGTAAAATCGTAAGCGAGGATACGATCATGAACGTGAATAGTTTCATGAACGTGAGCGTGAAAGCAAGTCGTGAACATAAATAAGGAGTACAAATGCGAACCTTTGTCTGGCCCGTTAGCTGAGGGATCACCAAGTGATCAGATATGCCTTTGGCTGGAACATGTCCAATCAATCTGTTGGTTCTGAAATCCTTGTGGATGTAAGGATTCTGCAGACTTGATCAAACTGTTGGAAATAACCCATATAGCATCCTGCTTCTTCTAAGTTTTCGTTATTCTGGTAACCTAAATCCATGGATATCTTGTCCCAATTCTGTTCACAATTTCTGATGATGGAAAAACATCCTAGTCTGTTGGTGTTCTATCTTAGCCTGTTGGTATGTCAGGTACTTAGATATGAACATAACTGTATATTGCTTCCTAGAAAGTTGATACATAGAAGTTTGTGAATCTATGAGTCTCCGAATTTAGACATTTCTTAGCGTAGGATTTTCTTTGAAAACCTAATGTAGTGTAGGGTTCTCACCTTCACGCATAAGCTGAGTCATGGTAAAATTAATAGTGAGAAACCATGTGATTCAGCGTGTCACTTTAACCAACCAGAATTTATATTAGAAAATTTTTAGGTTAAAATTTCTCTTGTAGTAGAATTTACAACATAGTGCAAATGTGGTCTTCCTTCTCTTCTCTAGACTTAGGGAAAATTAGGTTGTCCTCGATGAAAACACTGATGAATTTGTTTATGAGTCCATGGAACTCAATTTATTAAGTCCATAATGATGTTGGAACATTTATGAGACTAATACAAATTTATGAATTTAGCATGACCAAGTCATGTACGAATAGTAGTCATAGAAATTTCCTACTATTTCCCTCGTCACTGTTGGCAGCATGATCATGAATCCGATCTTGGAAAAGTGCTTAACACCCAAACGTCGATTGGACATGTTGTCAATACGTGGAGAAGAATAACGGTTATGAAAGGTGATTTGTTTAAATCGACGGTAGTCGACACATAATCTCATGTTATCGTCCTTCTCCTTGAAGGTTCTTCTGGAATGTATGGGAAGATTTTGGAATAGTCGGTTGGTTATGCGTAAAGGCACTTCCGTGGTCGTGGCTTAACTGACAACTAGAAAATTTTAGTAGACATGGCTAACAAAGCACGTGCTTGTAAAGCATAGATAATTTGTACAAATTTTAGTGTTGGAAAACCATGCTGAATGTATTCAGGATCCTGAACATTATTGTACATAATCATGAATCGTAGCATGGTGTGCTGTTCGTAGTCCATAATTAGGATTAAATTCAACTCGCATTTGTCCGAGGTAATGCGTTAGCAGCTTGGATCTTATCATTAGGCTGAAGGAAAACCTTCGTATACATGGGGAATAAGAATGGCGTTCTTTATGGTCATGAATATATGAAATTTGGGTGCAAGAAATGAAAGTGTCATCGAGCAATCATGATAGATCTCACCGATACGCCAGTGATGGTACTAAAATTCTTGTGGCCTGATTAATACATGGCACCACAAAATGGATATACCCTTTGGAGGGTACCCTGAATTTCTAAGGGATGTTCCAGAATTGGACGTGAGTCATGTGTCTTGACTCGTGTCTTGGGAAATATAAGCTTGCATGTGTCTTTACTGGTGTCTTAACATGTGTCTTCAGAATGTATATGTAAGACATGTGTCTTGACTGATGTCTTGACATGTGTCTCGAGATGTAAAACGGATAAAATTGAAACTCTTAGGTTATTATGCCAGAATTGTGGATCGGTTGGATTGTTGACCCTTGTATTTATGAACACGTCTGTGGCCGGAGCTTCTTTTGCGATTGCTAGGATAGTTGCTGTCACAGTAGTGGTTACTATCGTCTTGTCTGTCAGTTACATGACGGTCATTCTCATGACTGTGATTCATGTAACTACTCAGCTGAGTGGCCGGCTGGTAGCGGTTCTCACTCATATGACCGAAACGACAACTGAGTGACGTGTGACATGTAACTAAGAATTAGGGACAATGATTGATGGAAATCGTCTGGTGGTGAAGCATCTTCTCGTCCGATCGCTTTGATCTAACGTTTTTGTCTTCGTCTTGTAAGATTTACAGGTTTTGTGAACAGCATCAGCATCTCGTAGCGTCTCTAAAATAATCATCAGCATCAACTTTCATAGCATATCCAAGTTATGAGCGGTATCAGCAATCTTGTAGAGTATCAGCAAGTGGAGTACACCTGAGATGATTTAGAATCGACAAGCGAATATTCGTGAAGTATTGCAAGTGAAACACACATGGTTTACGGTATGTATAATATACATGGCATACGGTACATGGAGTACCCATGGAATGCACATGAAATGATCGGTATGGGGTCGATCATTCGACATAATTTGAAAGGAAAAATAATCGGTTGAACGGTTAGAAAACCATCATGACCACCTGGCAATGCCAGTATAGGCATCATTCTGGTTGCGTAGAGTAACGCTAAAAGTGTGGTTAAACGAAATTCAACGATGATTTGCCTGAAAGCATGATCAATGAAACCCAACCATGATTATCATGAAAGCAGGATTAAATTAAATCCAACAATCTCTTGCAGGAAAGCATAAACAACAAAAGAGATGTAGGACGTAATCAACATGAAGACGAAATCATCATGAACAACCATGAATTAACTTAACATGAAGGAGTATATAACATAATCAGCATGAAAATGAAGTTAACCATGATAGTATGAAAACATACTTGACATAACACTACTACACAAAACGCTAAAGAGACCCCCTTAAAAAGACTGGTTATGAAAAAACATGTCTCTATGACCAAAAATGGTGGGAAGGGAATGCATGGAAACTGGTTTTCTTGAAAAAAACCAGCCTTCATAATGTGAATTCTAAAGAAACCGGTTTTTAAGATGCAACCAGTCTTTTTTATAAAAGTAAAGACACTGGTTTTTACATAACAACATGTCTATATGTGTTTGTTTTATGGACACCATTTTTTATTAAAAAAACTAGTGTTTTTACACATTTTAAGACATTGGTTTTTAAAAAATCAGTCTTGTTTTATTTTAATAGATTGTGGTTAATTTTTTTTAAACTTAAAATCATAAGGACTAAACGGTACATACTTGTTTTTATAACATATTACGTTTTTAGACTTGATAAAGTATATATGTGATTAAAGTATAAGGACCATTAATACATAAAAAATTAAGAATCATAACTTGTGTAAAACTTATATAAACCATCATATGTACCTACTATATATATATCATATACGGTATCGTTGCACACGCTATGAGTCAAAGGCATCGTTGCACACGATATGAGTCGATAGGGTATCTTTGCACACGATATGATTTGATAGGGTATCGTTGCACATGATATTAGTCGATAGGGTATCGTTGCACACGATATGAGTCGATAGGGTATAGTTGCACATGATATGGGTTGGTAGGGTATCGTTGCACACGATATGATTCGATAAGGTATCGTTGCACACGATATGAGTCGATAAGGTATGCACACAATATGAGTCGATAAGGTATCGTTGCACACAATATGAGTCGATAGGGTATCGTTGCACACGATATGAGTCGATAGGGTATCGCTGCCTATGATACGAGCCACCAAATCACGGGTTCGACCTCCGGGTCAACATGTCAAAATCATCGGTTCACGGGATCAACCATCGGCTCAACACGGTCGAGTAACCGGTTCACGAGATCACCAAAAAGTCAACCCGATCGAGTCACCGGGTTCGACCACTGGGTATTTTACTTGGTTTTATCCCGAAACCGAACTGAACCGAGCAATATCAACATAAATATCAAGGTTTTAAAGATCGGGATCTTACCTAGGATCGTTTTCGCCTTTACAAGATCGACATCAAAAGGTAGGATCCGAATCGTAAGATCCGTATAATGTAATTTTCTTGGTAGCCTTTGCCATATTTTACAAATTTACAAATTAATACACATTGTAAACAGAAAACTATACGAAGATTTCATATGATGTTAAGATAAAGATCGGGATCTTGACAACTTTGATAAATATATTAAACCTAATAAAAAATAATCGGTTCGCTTTTACTCGATCAACCGATTCGACTCGATTCTGGATTTATTTTGCTAGCTCCAAAATCTAAAATAATGTTCACATGTCCCGCCCCAATTTTCCCCAAAATTGAAATAATCCCTCCATCTTAATTTGAGATTTCACAATCTCATAACTGGCATGATAATCGCCATCATCTTTTTACACCTCTAACATAGCCAATTTCAGATTTATATCTATAATTCTATATGCTTCTTATCACTTCAATATTGCAGACAACCCTATCATCACAACCCTAATTCATCCATCACAACACCTCTTCCCATCCACCATCTCAGCCGCCATCAGACACCACCCAATCTTCTCCGGCCACCCTTCTTAACCGCCGCAGAAGTGTAAGGTTTGCTTTTTCCTTATGTTTATACTTAAGGGGCTTTGATTGTTTAATGTTTCTGTGTTTTGGGTTTCTTTTATGTTTGATTTATTATGTGAAAAAATGATGTTTCATAATTTTTTTATAATGATTCAAATTGTTGTTGAAAGAGTACGATTTGATAATAAGGATGCTGAGAGTGTTATATTTATGGCGAGGAAAATACTTATTTTGCGAAGGCTTGATCATCCAAATATAATTAAGCTTGAAGGATTGATTACTTCACGGACTTCATGTAGCCTGTTTCTTGTTTTTTAGTATATGGAACATGATTTAACTGGACTTGTAACACTAGCAGGTTTGTGACTCTATGACATCGACCACCGGAGTTACTACTTGGAGTTACTCGTTATGGAGTTGTTGTTGACTTGTGGAGTGCAGGATGCATCCTTGTGTAGAAATGTAAATCTTGCTTATGTTTTTAGAGAGAGAAAGAGATAGAGAAATGGTGGATTTCACACTTTTAGAGAGAGAAAGTTAAGAGAACTATGTGTAAATTATGAAACCACACACCCTCTCCATCTAAGGAGAGGGTTTATATACCCAAGCCCATGAGATGGGCTTGGGTTTACATTAGGCCGCCGACCCATACATTTCATGGGCTCGGTTTTGGGCTTTGTTTAATAAATGTAAATAACTAAACTACGAGCTATAACATGGACTATTGTTGGAGTGACTGATCCTTTCTAATACGAAAAACGTATTTCCAACAATCTCCCCCTAAGGGAGGTCACTCCAAACAAGGGTGTTACCCTAGTTACAATAATAAAATAAACCGAGCATACTATGCTTGTCTTGAGCTCGTAGTCTTCGTTTTCCTTTTCCTTTTTCTTTTCTGGTGAACATGCTGATGTGATCTTTGATATCAATCTTGAGCATTAATCTCTTGCCTTGATCTTGTGCATCCATCACGTGTGATCTTCGCCTCTTCGTGACACCATGTCCCACATACTTATACTTTCGTAATTCTTGAAAGCTTCAGAGTTCGATACAGCGGAAGACTTAACTTTTAGGCTTTCTTGAATTAGATGAGATATTAAGTGCATAAAGTATAAGCATTCGGGGAAGACTTCTTCTTGGATTCCGCAACGCCACCGTCTTCAAATGCCGCAACATAAGTAGACACGAACGAAATGGCTTTGAACATTTCATTCTAAATCGGTAGCATTTTACCCCGGTTGGTGAAGACCGTTGGACGATATTAGATATCGTACCCGTGACGGATAGTTTCAATTAAGTAACTTCCTGACAGGATTTCGCGGGTAAACCCGTTCTCTTTATTCGACCGTCCAAAGCAGACTGTGAACATAAAGAGTGAATCATTTGGATAGTAATATCCGCATGATTTGAAGCCGTCAATTCATGTTCCTGGAACAAGTTTGATTCATTAAAGAATCGCACCATCGTTGCTTTCCAGTTGTCACGAGCTTGATTCGTATAGAATCTTGCAAGTTACCTACCAAGTGCTGTTTGAGGTTAACACTAGAAGGATTTCCACTCATCACTGTGAACACTGAGGTATCACTCTGAGTGTTCTGGCAAGATCACTAAGATATTGCGTAGAGGCCTAGAATGTGTTTAAATTCAGTTAAGAATTAAACCACTATTGCTTTCCAGTTATCACAAGTTTGATTCATAAAGAATCGCACAAGTCACCTACCATGAGCTTTTTGATATTCGCTCAAGAAGGATGTCCATCTTCATTGTAAATACTTTCGTATTACTCGGATGTTCAGGCAAGATCATGAAGATTTTGCGTAGGACTCTTAAAATCTTTCTTACTTTTCACAGTGTGTGAAGAAGCAAGGAAACATGAAAGTGTGTCCTAATGAGATATTTGATGATCTCAAATGGCTCTAGACTCGATCGTGCACTTTAGATTTTAGTGATCAGAGGCTGGAGAGGAGTGCCACCTTTTCAATACGAATTTACACGGAGTGAGTAAATCAATAGATAACATGTTGTATCCGTGTGATTAAAACAAATACCTTTTGAGAGATATCTGAGTTAGCTGGGATGGGTTGTGCATTGCATCACTGGGTCCATGATGCCTCTCTTCAATATCGAGCATCATTAAAATGATCTCAATAGCATATGTGTTTACCTGGTTTCTGCCTAAAGTTGTAAGGAGGGCTTCTTTCTTTACACCCTTTATCTTTACAATTCTTTTTCATTCTTCAACCCCTTCAATGCTTACCAATACGCCATAACTAGCACCTTGTTGTGATTGTTCCAATGCCAACTTAAGTACTTGGTCAGCATTCAGCTACGTTCACAATCTTTCTCCAACTTTCCTAAGGACTACTATTTCTAGCTATGGAATGTCCTTGGGAATATTTCTCCGGTTCTGGAAGAATCATAGGACTTAACCTATCCTACCATCCTTATGTCACCACAATCTTCATCGTCGTGAAATAAATGGGTTTTGGGTAAGTATATGTCACCATGAAAATCCATTTTGGTATGCAAATCCGTTTTGCTCCCCCTTAACATATGCCACGATATTCGAAAACATTTCGCACATGTCGGGATGAGCCAGCACATTGAGTCAAACCATTTATGATAATATCCCATATTAAATCACATTTTCTCCCCCATATTAAAAATATTAACCCAATCGATGTTTTTAAAATCAATTGATTTAATGAAGTTTTAACAAAGGTTTTGGAAGAAAAATGCAAGTCCGTTTTATCTTCATGATATCAAACGTATGAGATATGATACCGATTTGTAACAAGATCACATATTCACCATATTAGAAAAGAATTGACAAGGTTGGACCTGATAGATGAGAACATCATATGATAAGATCAAATGGTTCTTGTCAGCATATGTTGGTCGCCTCGTCACGTCTAAAGTCATCTCTTGACACCACATGTACGATTGGTATTGTTGTCCTGACACCAGTTAGTGAGCTTGGCACGTTCGGCATCGAAGATTCTGAATGCTTGACAATTGCTCCCCCTCAATTGTTGACCCATGTTCTATTGAAAGAGCTGTAGTCTTCGTTTGAGTAGTCGCATCGTCGAGTATGTAGATACCAATTGTAGATTGCTATGGTTGTAGAGATGATAGCTTCATAAAAACAAGACTTCTCTTGTTTAAACAAATAAATGCACTGAGGCGTACATATATTTGTGTTAGACCAAGTTAAAAAGTAAACTTGGTCCCTTACAAGGTTTTAAAGTAAACCTTGCCCGAGAAAATTAATTCCCGTTGTGAGCCAAAGCTTTCATAAGAAATACTTGACTTTAATGTGAAAACCGGGTTGCATTCAGAAATAACTACAAGCCATATAGGCATGTTTTATGAAATATTTACAACTTTTGTACGAACTCTATTTATGGCGTCGTGTCGATATTAATCAACATTTCTAAGGCCGTAAATATTATCGTACCAAAAGACATGCCTTTGAAAAATAAAGTAAAAATATTTTTGGATTTTTCTAGATTTTTCAATTTTTATGGTTTTTATATGGTTTTATATTTTTGTATTTTGCTTTTGTGGATAAAAATATAAATAATATATAGAGATGATCACCAAGGATACGGAGAATAGTTTTACCACCACTATTCTTTCGCTTCATCTGCCAGTGCCTTTAGAGTCTCAGGCGAGAAAGTTCTCATTCCTAGCTTGTCGGCCAAAAATTCAATTCGAGCGCGATCTAAAGCCTTTGTGAAAATATCCGCCAATTGATACTCAGAACGGACAAAGTAAAGCTCTATTACTCCATTTTCCACTTGCTCCTTGATGAAGTGGTAGCGAATGTCAATATGCTTCAACCGGGAGAATTGAACGTTGTTGCAGCATAAGGCAATTGCACTCTTGTTGTAATAGTACATCGGAATTTTGTTGAAACCTAGACCATAGTCGGTTAATTACGATCTCATCCAAAGAATTTGAGCACAACAACCGGACATAGCTATGTATTCTGCTTCCGTACTTGAAATTGCAACACTTTTCTGCCTTTTCGATGCCCAACTGATTAGTCGATCTACTAGTAGTTGCAAAGTTCCACTCGTGCTACCCCTTGTATCTTGACAACCCGCGTGATCCGCATCTGCATATGCCATTAGTGCAATAGAAGAGTCCTTCGAATACCAAAGTCCCGGATTAATGGTTCCTTTAAGATATTGAAAGATCCTTTTAACAGTAGCTAAGTGTAACTCAGTATGCCTAGTTTGATACCTAGCACACATACATATAGCAAACTAAAGATCAGGTCGACTGGTTGTGATATACAGAAGAGTACCGATCATTCCACGATAAACTGTCGGATCAACGGAAACTCCATGTGGATCTGCATCAAGCTTAGATTTTTCCACCATTGGAGTATCTACGGGATCACAAGATTCCATCTTATACTTCTTAAGCAATTCAAGGGCATACTTGGATTGATTGATAAAGATGCATCTAGGACTCTGAGATATCTGAAGACCTAAGAAGAACGATACCTTGCCCATCATTGACATCTTAAACTTGGAAGACATGAGTGTCCCAAACTCATCCGATAAGGTTTGGGTCGAGGCTGCAAATATAATATCATCAACATATATTTGTACCATAATCATATCTTTACCTCGTTTTTGAATGAACAGCTTGGGATCCACCTTGCCTTTAGCGAAGCCTTGCGTAATGAGGAATTGTGACAATAGATCATACCATGCGCGAGGAGCTTGCTTCAACCCATAGAGAGCCTTCTTAAGCTTGTACACATGATTAGGATAATTAGGATTCACAAAACCATCAGGCTGTTGAACATAGACCTCTTCCTTGATTTCACCATTAAGAAATGTCGTCTTCACATCCATCTGATAGACGATCATATTCATATGGGCTGCATAAGCGAGGAATAGTCTAATAGCTTCCAAACGGGCAACAGGTGCAAAGGATTCCATAAAGTTGATGCCCAATAATTGCTTGTATCCACGAGCTACTAGTCGAGCTTTGTTCTTCAATATTCCGCCTAACTCATCGAGTTTCACCTTGTAGACCCATTTCAAAGTGAGTAACTGCACCTGATCCGGGCATGGGACAAGTTCCCATACTTCAAGACGTATGAATTCGTTAAGTTCTTCTTGCATAGCTTCTATCCAACAGGATTGAGTAAAAGCTTGTTGCCATGTCTTAGGTTTAACTTCAGTGAGAAAAGCATCAAAGTGACAAAACATTGCACTTTCTTGTAACTGACTTCGTGTGGATACCGGACGATTAGGGTCACCAATAATAGAATCTATAGGATGATCCTTTGTCCACTTGCTGTCATGTTCACGAATCCGTGGATTGGAGTAAACCGTAGAAAGAGCTTCCTCTGAGGTGGACGACCCGGCTTGAGTAGGGTCGGGAATTGGTACACCAAAGAATGGAAGTTCACGCATTTGAGCGAATTCCAAATCGTGATCATCATCATCCTCTTCATCATCAATAGGCATGACATGGGTAGTTGGTTCCGGTGTTGGTTGAGAATTACTCTTGACCAATCATGGCCTTATTTTGAGTCTTTCATTGATGGTATATCTTGACCAATTGTAGGTGCAGATGTGTCTGATTGTGCTTCGGTTGCTGGAGCGACAAATTCGGTTACCGGAGCTATTACCTCAGGTTCTGGAGCAACAATAGTTGGAGGAGTAAAGAATTCATCAAAGAATGGTTGAAACAACGTATCCCATTCAGTCCTAGAAGGTGGTGTAAATGATGATGAAGTAGGATTGTTTGGGACAAGACCAGAACTAATGTTACTGGGTCCCATTTCATGAAGTGCGGGTCAGAGCTGCTTTGCTCAAAAGCCATCGCTGTCAGCTCATCAAAATCGACATTCATAGTTTCAAGGATCTTGCGAGAGTTACGGTTGTAGATTCGGTATGCTTTCTTTGCGGGTAATGAAAATACCAATATCAGCCTTTGGTTGAAGTTTTCCCAAATTGTCACCATCATTATTTGGATAGCAAAGAGAACCAAATACATGAAGATATGATAAATCTGGTACTTTTCCATGGAGAAGCTCATAAGGTGTTTTACCATGGCGTTTACGAATTAGTGACCGGTTTTGGGTGTACACTGCGGTAGATACTGCTTATGCCCATAAAAACAATGGAGCCTTTGCGTAAATTAACATTGTTCGAGCAGCTTCCATAAGTGTGCGATTTCGCCTTTCAACGACACCGTTTTGTTGTGGAGTGCGTGCAACGGATGTTTCATGAGAAATGCCAACTTCTTCATAATAATCACGCAAAATTTGATTCACAAATTCGGTTCCATTATCTGTACGAATGCATCGGACAGTAGTGTTGAGACGCACTTGAATCATCTTGAGAAATCCGATGATGAATTTAGGTGCCTCATTTTTTGCTTTAAGAAATTTCACCCATGTAAATCGAGAGTAATCATCGACAATGACGAGGATGTACTTTTTGCCACTAAGACTTTCAACACGCATTGGCCCACAAAGATCCATATGCAACAGATAAAGTTTCTCTTGGTTGGTGTCTTCCGTCTTGGGTTTGTAAGATTTCTTAGTGCTTTTCCCCATTGTACACGCGGAACACAAATGATCCTTGTGAAATGAAAGTTTAGGAAGACCACGAACAAGTTCGTTTTTCGCCAAATGATTAATAGCGTTAAAGTTAAGATGAGATAGTCGTCGATGCCATAACCATGACTTAGTCTTCGATGCTTTGGAGAGAAGACATACGGGAGAAGCGGCCATCATGTCTTGTAGAGACAAAGTATACAAATTATTCCCTCGAGTAGCTTTCAATAAATCAACCCCTTCCAAATTACGAATGAAGCAGGTATGCTCTCGAAAAGCAACTTCTAGGTTTGCATCACAAAATTGTCCCACAGAAAATAAGTTGTGACCGAGACCTTCCACATAATACACTCTTGAAATGATAACATTCCCAATAAGATATTCACCATAACCCATTATCTTTGCAATATGATCATTTCCAAATCTCACCGTACCAAGAAACTTGCTAACGAAATTTCTGAGTTGAGAGCGATCTCCGGTCATATGCTTGGAGCAACCAGAGTCCAAATACCAGAGAACAATTTGGACCACCTATTTTCAACAACAACAGTAGACAATGCATTGGAAACTATTGGTTCCAGAGTGTTAGTAGATACAGATAAAATATTATCAGAATTGCTAACAAGTTTGTGACCCTTAGATTTCTTGCGTTTTCTAATGTGAGTTTTAGCACTAACAGGTTTTACAGTTCCAACTTTCTTAGGTTTTGGATTATTCGCGGGCACTACAGTGGGAGTAGACCTATTTAAAGGGCACTTGTTTCCTACAGTATTGTCAGTGTTCCTAGTTAAAGGACACGTTTGTGTTTTGGTAGCCTTGGTACTCCTAGTTAAAGGGCACGCTTTCTTCGCTGTAGTGGGAGTGATCCTAGTCAAAGGGCACATATTTCCTACTATAGTGAAAGTTCTACCAGTGGGACGCCACATCCAGCCAACTTGGGTTAACACTTTCCCAGTCGGTTTCCATTCTAATCCATTTTTCTGGGCATACATCTCATTCACATGGTCAATAAGGCAAGAATCATGACGACTAGAAAACATACATTCATTGCAATTCCAACATTTCAAATTAGAATTCACAGTAGGCTTAGAACGATGCACAACCGCAGAGCCTTTAGGTTTAGCTACATGATTCTTTTTATTCAAAACATAAATAACATTCCTAGGATGGGCTTCTACTTTCTTTTTCACTTGACTACTAGATGGGGGCAAGATCCTATCATTCTTCTTGTTTCTTTTAAGATTAGATCTTTGAGCCTTAGTAGTGGTGCTTACTCTTGTAGAAGGCAACACAGGAATATTAGAAGCTGGTTTTGATTCCGCCTTATCTTTAGTGACCAAAGTTTGATATGGTTTAGTCCTAGGGCCCTTGTTAAGTGGTGTGACGGCTATAAGGTTCCTTTTGATTGCACTAGAGGACGATGCTGAGACAGTGGCTGCGTTATCCACAACATTCTTACCTTTTAGAGTACGAAGTGTTTCCTTTAACTCAGCCAAGACCAGATTCTTGTCACAAATTTGTTCCCTCAAATCAGATATTTCCATCGACTTTCGATTCAATTGTCCAATCAATGATTGATTCTGTACAGTGGTATCAACACATGCGGGCTTTACTGAATCGAAGAGTCGTGTATTTTTCTGTTTTAAGTTATCAACTTTGGACAAAATCTTGGAAACTCGATTATCTAGATCAAGTTTAAAATTCTCAGCGGCCTCAAGCACATTCACACAGTTAAGCTCCTTAGATTTCTCAATTTCTATCGGCAAAGATGTAGCAACTTTGTCACTTGGCTGACGCTGTTTTGATTGTAAATTCAATCGAAAATTCTTTTCAAAGTTTGCATCATCGATATTAACACCTTCGAATGACGTTTCAAAGATTTCTTGAATAAATTTTTTCTTGCATTCAAGCGAAATACAATGTGTTTGAATCTCATCAAAACGTTTTGAAAGCGAAGAATATGAATCTTGAAGCTTTAAAAATTCAGCGTCATATTCGTGACAAGTACTATCTACCACAGTATCCACAGATTCAACATTATGCACAATAGAATCATCATCAACACTTTTATTCACACAGACGGAAACTATATCATGAGACATCACTTGCTTCAGAAGCTGATCATTTTGGCGTGAAACCCGTTCTATTTCAAGTAAACTGTTTTCAAAAGCATATTCCATTTCATTGAAAACACGTCTAGCTTCTTCTATTTCCAAAAACAAATCTTGATCAAGATTACTAAGACAAGCCTTAACATTGTCTACAAAGGGAACAATTTCATTTCGGAACGCAACTCTAGTGTGCTCAAAGTTCCATTCACCTTCCGTTATGGCCGAAGCCGTCGTACGTTCCAAAATGACCTTGTCAAAATCGGCTAAGTGTTGGTGAACCGCATTTAAGTTAACGGACGCCTTGCTTACCGGTGGAATTAACTTTGTTAAATCCGTTTTGACAAGTGTAGGAGACGTACTAGGAAGGTTTTCATTTGACAAACTTTGGGGTACAAGAACTGTCAATTCTGCTAATTCCTTTTGTAAGAGAATGCGTGTCTTTTTCAAAAATTGATCTTTGTTATGTTGATCATAATCAATTGTATGGAATTTCGAAAGCATTTTAGAATGAGTTTCATCCGCAAGTGATTGTGTCTCCTCAGTACTACGAACAAAAGGTGCTTCTTTTGATTTTCCAATTATGGTCATATCATAAAGACCGGGAATATATTCCTGAGCTTGTTTTGCATAACCGGGATTAGGTGGTAAATCTTGAAGACGTTTAAGTTCGAGTTCTTTAAATGATTTAGTTAAAAGATGAACCTTTTATGTGGAAGCGTATTGTTTTAAAAGCTGTTGTTCCTTGAATTTAAGAAGTTTGGTAGCATTAATTTCTGATTCAACCTTTTTAGACTCGAGAGTTTTGAAATCCATTTTAAGTTTCTAAAAATCATTGACAACCGACTCCTTTTCTTTTAATTCATTAGAAAGATTAGCTTTTAATGATTCTATTTCTTTCAAGTGTTCAATCTTTTGAAAAGGAAATTGGTCAAATTCAGAACATGTTATTTTCTCTGCTTGAGGGACCATTTCAAAAGTTTTGACCTTTTCTTTATGCAACACAAGCTCAGCAGTTAGGGTGGAATTGGTATCTACGGATTGTCTAAGGGACATATGCATTTGATCAATAATATGTTTAGGCACCATGACCAAATCATGTTGAGCATAAGATTCCATACCCGTCAGAGCATTTGGTTGAGGTTCACTCAAATATGTAGGGTTGGGTACCACATCATTTGAGTTACTAGTTCTCGAATGCTGTTCGAGGTTGTCATGTTCATGCCCAACTTGATGTTGGTTATCATCAATATTATTAGATGTGGTTGGTACCTCACTGACGACATCAGAACCGTAGTGAGAGAGATTAGCAACGAGAGCAGCTTGGGCAGAGTGAATGTCATCACAATCCGAATCATATGCGTCAAGATCATCCGCTTGATAAGCTGCATTAGAAGTGGAAACGACTGCAATGCCTTCAGTATCTGCTGCCCCTGGGTCTGTAAGAAATGCTAACTCCTCTGAATCCAAGATCTACCCCTTAGACTGAGCATCAACCAAATACATCTTCTCACGAAACCATGCATCATCCCTCCTCCTCCTCGGTTGAGTGCATTCCCTAGCCATATGACCTTGTCCTCGGCAATTGTAGCAAGTCACAACCTTTTTAGGACCAGTAGGACTTCCATTTCCACTAGCTTGAGAAGTCACAACTTGATTGTTCCCAGTCCTTGTAGGAGGTATTGGGTCCACTAGATGTGGATCTTGCAGCCCGTCGGGAATGGTGAACGACTTCTGTAATCACAAGTCTATTCACAGAGAGACTCTATACACAATGTAAATGCAGAATAAAAATATAATAAAGAAGAACAAAATAACTATTAAGACTTGATCCTTTCTAAGGATTTCTAATATTGATAATAACTAGAACTACGTTTGATGAAGGTGTGTCTAACCCTTCTGCCTTAGGTTCCTTTTATACTGCAAGGAAACCCTAATACATCATTAAACAAAACGTGTAAAACTGATATGCATATCCTTTCCTAACATATCTCATGCATATCCTAACAGAATAATAAATAAATAATAAAGTTTGACTTTGACTAGGACCAGGAGCACGACTTGCTCCTACTACTACTAGGACCAGGAGGAACTACATACCTCCTAGTCTACCTATTACAATAACTATTCCAATGGTCCTAACAATCCTCCCCTAAACTTGAATTTGACTTGTTGAGTTCAAGTTTCCTGGTAAAATGTGCATTATAGCTTAAGGATTGAATCAGCAAAAGAAACAGCAGCATCAACTAGATAAGAGTCAGAAGAATCGCCGCAACATGGAACACTAGAAGCTTATCCAAAGATTGAAACAAATCACCATCGTGTTGAATCTCTACAGCAACATGAGCAGATTTGATGAGCCTTTACCAAGTAGCCACTCGCTCTTGGGCTAGCCAGTATTTCTGGTGGAATAAGCATCACCCTGGGAGAACAGAACCCAGCCTAACTCTTAGAACGTGAATCAATGGTGAGTGGGGGTACCCTGATGATATTAGGCAAATCATCACAGCCGTCAACGGATTTGATATGTCTTCACCAGAAGCCGTACCCCTCTGGACTCGCCAACTCTCAGCAATGAAGCATCGGTGAGTTGAAAACCCTATAGATTTAAGCAAGCTATTACAGCTATCAACGGATTTGATAAAATCTTTACCAAGAGCCGTACCCCCTTGGATTAGCCACTTTTCAGTCCAGGACCATGGCAAGTGAAAACCATCCAGTTTTGGGTAACCTGACAACCATCAACGGATTTGAGAATCACACAAGGAGCCGTACCCTCAAGGTGAATCAAATCTTTCTTGTCGGCGAGACATGGTGAGTTGAGGACCATTTGTTGTGAGGACCAAGTCC
This sequence comes from Glebionis coronaria, assembly GCA_025667525.1. Lineage (NCBI taxonomy): Eukaryota > Viridiplantae > Streptophyta > Magnoliopsida > Asterales > Asteraceae > Glebionis > Glebionis coronaria. The sequence continues at coordinate 157,390 of JANFOE010000400.1, forward strand.
AACACCAGATGAAACCAGTAACCAGCACAAGTAGGAATCAGCAATCAGAACCCATATTTTGAATCAGCAAATGGTATTATAATCACAAGTGTAAAATGCGTGATGTGTTTAAAGTATAAGCAGATATTATATAAAAAGTATATTTTTTATTTTATTTTTTAACTATAATGAATGAGAGTCACCAATCACTTTACATATTGGTGAAAAGAATTGTAATATAAACAAATGATCAAAAACACAAAACATAAACACTTACAAACCAACCAACTCAGAGACCAGAAGCAGCCTTCTTAACAGCTTTCAAACGACCTTGGATCCCTTCCACCAATGCAGTTGCCATAGACGAATCTTTCCCTGAGGGAGCATTTGAAATCAGCAAGTGACAAGCCAACATAGCCTCCATCGAAGCAATCGTCAATGGATAATCCAAGTCGGTAAGCATGAAGACCATAAGACCAGATTCCAACTCTAACATGTGCACACCACAACACGCATATAACTTCCATCGCTGAATAACCCATTGTGGCTGATCCTTCCAGACACCAGAGATAGGAGCATGGGGAGGTGCATCAAGCATCATCTTCAAATCAGCCCATACTCGCAAACCAGGCCAGGAAGGCACCTAAGTAGGATGAACAGGCATGTCGGCATCCACAAACCCATATAAAGCCATAAGATCCTTACGATCTGCCCAAGACAAAATACCTTGCAGACCCGAAGCAAACCGAACAGACCCATCATTCAGAATAATCCTATGAGATACCGTACCAGGGAGAGTCGTGGAATGCACAACCGACCAACCAGTAATATATCCAGTACCCATAGGCAAATCGGAGTCACTATCAGAAGCTGCATCAATAAGATTTTCGGGAGCACGCTTCTCATAGGGAACGGTCTTGCCACGTTGAACACGTCGAGCCAATTTCTTGCGAAGCGAACGGCGAGGTGAGGGATCACTAGGCGAGGGTTCAACCTTTACCTTTACCTGAGCAGCAGACGTAGGAGCAGTAGAAGTAGAATCAATAGTCTGCCCACCCAAAGGATCAACATGAGCTGCACCAGAAGAAGGAATAGGTTGAGAACCCGGCATGTGTGGTGATGGTGATGCCATAGTAGGTGTAGCAGTCGTGGTGGTTGTGGTACCAAAGGTGGTGGTGGTAGCATGTGTGGTGGTGGTAGCAGTACCTGAAGAAGAGACCGGAGGAGCAACCGAAGGAGTAGGGGTGGTACCAACAGTAGAAGTAGCAAAAAGTGATGGAATAGCAGCAAAACTAGGAGTAGGATCAGATGTAGGACCAGTAGTAACAGCAGGTGAAGAAGTGGTCACCACACGCGGAGAAGGACGATAGATGAATCGCTCCGGAATAGGGGTGCTCTGATGCTTGACCATACGTTCATAGTGCGCCTTAAGCTCATCAAAAGACAAAGCCCGAAGCTTGTCCCACTTCCAACCAGTAGTGAAATAAGCAGCCGACTGATACTTTACATATCGCTGCATCTGCTTACGTTCCTCAGCTGTCGACAAAGGTCTGTTTTTACGCTTCTCACGAAGCTGGGCAGTAAGCGCCAATTGATGCTTGCGCATGAGCACCATGGCTTGAGGAATACAGTTATGCTCATCCACATCCGAACCCAAAAGATTAGTGAACTGGGAATAATCCCTGGTAAGAATAGTCAACACCTGCATCCAATCGCTATCATTCCAATGCATAGCATCATGCTGCACTTGTTCACATCTCTGCTTTTGAAGCGCTTCCTCCTCAGCCCGAGCAGCTTCATCAATTTCGGCTTGCATCCTTTGAGCATCCTCCTCACCCAACCTATCCTCCTCAAGCTGTCTGCGTGTACGCTTGCGAGGTGGTGAGGGAGCATCAGTCATGGGAGCCTTCCCCTTTGGATCATGGGAAGGACCAGCATTGGAACCAGCAGTAGGACCAGAAGCACCTTCCATTGATGTGGATCTTGCAGCCTGTCAGGAACGGTGAACGACTTCTGTAATCACAAGTTTATTCACAGAGAGACTCTATACACAATGTAAATGCAGAATACAAATATAATAAAGAAGAACAGAATAACTATTAAGAGTCAACAGATACCAATGCCTTCTTGTCATCTTTTACCTCCTGAACCTTAAAAGCTGAGTACCTGCTCTTCTCTTGGTCATTCTTGCTAGGGCATTCCCTTGCAAAGTGGCCTTGCTGCTGGCAGTTATAGCATCGAACCTTGCTTCTGTCGAATCTTGCTGGCTCCCTTCGGTTGTAATTAAATTTTCGACCTGCTTTCTTCTCAAATTTGTGAACCCTAAGAGTGAGCATGGCCATATCCCATTTAAGATCCATTTCATCCAGGTCAAGTTTATCGACCTGTTTGAAGTCATCAAAAGCAAGTTGTTGTTGAGCATCAACATCAGCCACAAAAGAATGAAGAACGGCTTCTACCATACTACCAGACTTGGCTGTAGGATCAAGAGTAGAAGTATGCTGAAAAGTATGTTGAGAAGACACAGTATTGCTTGGGCTACTAGCATACGACATGGGACTGGATGCCATAGAACTCACAAAGGCAGAATTAGCAGGAGTGGGAAAAGAATCACTTGAATATCCTCTCACATGAGGTTCAAAAGTTTTGAGCTTATGAAATAGATCATCAAAATTGAGATAGTCAAGCGCACCTTTTGCTTTGAGAGAGATTACTACTTGATTCCATGAGTAGGGTAAGTCTCTAAGAAACCTTGCATTAATATCACCATCGTCAGGTTTTGACCGAAGTTGATTCAATTGACTCTTTTGGAACCTGTCATACCCTTGATGTAAACCTTCAGTTTCTGAGATTTTGAATTCTGTGAATTCATCTCTCAGCATAGATCTTCTCATTTTCTTTGACTCCTCATTCCCACCAAACCTTGCTTTTATTCCATTCCAGATCTCTCTAGCATCATCCAAATGGTAGAAGTCACCCATGTGATCATCAGGAAGAGATTGAAGCAAAATAGTTTTTGCTTTGACCTCCTTCTGAATGGCTATGATTTCTTCATGAGTTTTAGGGTCAAGAAGAGTAATATTACCATTCTTGTCTCTTTCAGTTAGCTTCCTGCTGTTCCCATTCAGAATAACCTTCCAAAGGTCTTGATCAGTATTGGTGATCCACCATTCCATCTTCATTGCCCAACTATCATACTCGTCCTTTTTCAGAAGAGGGAATTTACCATTCGTGTTGGAAACCGTAGCAACGATCTGTTGAGGTTGCACAGTTTTAGGAGTATTGTCTTCTCCTGTTTGAGTAGAAGTTGAGGCAGACATGATAAAACAAAAATGTCAGTAATAAGAAAACTTGATTCTTCTTGTACAGAGACCCTCCCAGGCTCTGATACCACTTGTTGGGTCCACTAGATGTGGATCTTGCAGCCTGTCAGGAACGGTGAACGACTTCTATAATCACAAGTCTATTCACAGAGAGACTCTATACACAATGTAAATGCAGAATAAAAATATAATAAAGAAGAATAGAATAACTACTAAGACTTGATCCTTTCTAAGGATTTCTAATATTGATAATAACTAGAACTACGTTTGATGAAGGTGTGTCTAACCCTTCTGCCTCAGGTTCCTTTTATACTGCAAGGAAACCCTAATACATCATTAAACAAAACGTGTAAAACTGATATGCATATCCTTTCCTAACATATCTCATGCATCCTAACAGAATAATAAATAAATAATAAAGTTTGACTTTGACTAGGACCAGGAGCACGACTTGCTCCTACTACTACTAGGACCAAGTGGAACTACATACCTCCTAGTCTACCTATTACAATAACTATTCCAATGGTCCTAACTGGAGGTCCATATGAATTTTGCCTTCCCTGAATAGGTTGCACAGTCACTTGACCATCTTGAACAGTTGCTTGTTGTCGAGGATTTGAATAGGTGCAGAGCTGATTGTTTGTTGGTGGAAATCCTCTAGTTGCAACAAGTTTTGACAAGTAAGCAGTGAGATGGTTTAGTACATCAACTGGCGTATCATTTGGAGTAAAGACCGGTGCTTGGATTGGTGGAAGTTCATTAGAGTAGAAAGCTTGTGCTGGTTGTGCTTCAATAGGAAAGTATCCTTGCTGAGGGGTATAGCCCATTGGAGAAGTGTTGGCTTGTGATGGTGATGTCTGATATGGTGGTTGCTGTGGAAAAGATTGTTGATTAACACTTTGTTGATATGATTGCTGTGGCATCATTGTTGGTTGATAAGATAGTTGTTGTGGTTGCTGATAGGTGTGTGGTGGTGGTTGCTGCAAGTATGATGGTTGTTGATAAGTATAGGCCATGTTTTGTTGATAAGCATACATTGCAAGTGGATCATTAACTTGAGGTGTAGACAACTGAGCCTCGATCACATGGCATTTGTGTTGATGAAGAAAAGTTTGTAGTTGATCCACATTGGTGTTATGCAAATCCTTAGCCAATTTAACATCCGTCACGTATTTTTTCCATTCTGGAGGAAGAGTGTTTAAATACTTGGTGTTCAATTGAAAGGTAGGAATTGCCATGACATAGATATTTAGCTCATTCAAGAATAGGGTAAATCTCAGATAATAGTCATTGAGAGTCTCCCCTGGCACATAGGCAAACTTATCAAAAGTATCATAAAGCTTACACTCTCGTTCTTGTTTAGTTAACGAGGTGCCTTGCATTACAACACGAATTCTATCCCATAACTCTTTGGCAACTTTATGTTTGCTGACGAGTTTGTAGACATCTGGAGGAAGGGCTTGGAGAATGATGTTTGTAGCATACTTATCACATTTGTCTTGAATCTTCATATCTCCAGTCAACTCACCCGTTGTGCGAGGACGAGTAGTCGTACCTTCCGTCACTGTACCATAATCTAATGGTCCATTGAGCACCGATGCCCAAATGAGATGTCCATTCTCTTTGTTCAACATGTAAAGTTCCATTCGGGAAGTCCAATCCTCGTACATAGACTTCTCCAACATTGGTGGACGATTATCCGTACTCGAGAGGATGGACTTATCCGTAAGAGATGTGTACTCCATTTCGATAAGTTAAGATTTACAAACTTGATCGGTCAATGAAAGAAAGTAAATGTGTATGTTGTAGTGTGTTAAAACCGAGAAATAATGTTAAAATCACCTAAATTATGTTCTCAATAAACCAAAAATTCCAAGATGAAATTGCACACAATTTTCAAAAACACGTTTTTGAAAAAATCTTGGATCGTACTCAGATCGCACTCGTGGATCGCACCCTATGATCGTATTCAGATCGCACTCCTTGATCGTACCCAACGATCGTACTCTGATCGCAACGAGTGATCGCACTCACTATGATCGTACCCAACGATCTTGCTCTGATTGCAACGAGTGATCGCACTCACTATGATCGTACCAAACGATCGTGCTCTGATTGCTACGAGTGATCACACTCACTATGATCGCACTCAGATCGGACTCCCAAATCGTATTGCGATCGTACTCCCCTGTCCTAGTCAGTGATCGTATTCTGATCGTAGCCTTGATCGTACTAAGCTATCGTATTGAAGAGATCGCACTCTGATCGGATTGATGGATCGTACTAAGGGTCGTAGTGAGCTATCGAAGTCAAGATCGTAACTTGGATCGTACTAATGATCGCAGTTAGATCGTAACAATAGATCGTGACGATGGATCGCAAGTAGAAACCCCCAGGGTTTATGCAAACACAAAGTCAGATCGTACTGGATACCAACTTACCTTTTTTCTCGGACAGTACACGAACACAAACAATTCAAGATTCTAAGCCAAAGAATGAATCAAACAACCAAAATTTTTGTGTTTTTAACCCAAATAACAATACCAAATCACTATAACAAGTAATAAGATGAAGTAAATCAAGATTAACCCATAAAAACACAAAACAATTTTGGTTCGTGTGAAAATAGATCAAAAATGGCGAGAGAATCAAGAACACAAACACAAGAACTAAACAATAATCCCATGGCTCTTGATACCATTTATAGAAATGTAAATCTTGCTTATGTTTTTAGTGAGAGAAAGAGATAGAGAGATGGTGGATTTCACACTTTTAGAGAGAGAAAGTTAAGAGAACTATGTTTAAATTATGAAACCACACACCCTCTCCATCTAAGGAGAGGGTTTATATACCCAAGCCCATGAGATGGGCTTGGGTTTACATTAGGCCGCCGGCCCATACATTTCATGGGCTCGGTTTTGGGCTTTGTTTAATAAATGTAAATAACTAAACTACGAGCTATAACATGGACTATTGTTGGAGTGACCGATCTTTTCTAATACGAAAAACGTATTTCCAACACCTTGGTGAGTTATATGCAGGTAAGCGTATCATGCCTGGCCAAACTGAGGTACTACAACAATCACAAACAAGATTGTAAACACTTGAAAACTCATTTGGCGACCTTGAACAGTTTGAACCGTTTCTTGTAGGTAGAGCAACTGCATAGGATTTTTAAGCTTTGTGGTTCACCGTCTAATGATTATAGGACAAAATCAAAACTACCACACTCAACAGTGTCCAAACCGGCCCAACCTTATAAACGACTCATCGTAGAAGCATTTAAGGATTTTCATCCAATTGCTATTGGGCTTTTGGAGAGTTTGCTTGCAATAAATCCTGCGCGAGTGACTCTTTGTTTAGCAACAGGTGTGACCCTTCGTAATATAGTTATAGCAGCAGCAGGGACTCTTCATATTGTAATGATGGCTTCGCATATATTAAAAGGTAACAATGTTAACATAATGATCATATGGTGTGTGTATATAGTTTTGCTTGTCTTGTATCATGATGGAATCATTAAATTTTCTATCATATAATCTTCAACTAGGTGTTTAATTTACTTTGTTGTGGTTGCAGCGACAATCGGAGCTCTACTTCAGCATCCTGATTATTGCAATTCTTGTTATTCATGTGTAAGTCACTCGTCTAGTTCCTCCATAGCTTTCTACCTTATAACTATTTACAAAGTTGACCAAATATGTCAGTATATCCATTCGAGAGACTAGTCAAATAATGGATATTAGACATAAATATGTGCACATAGAGGATCAAACTGGGAAGTGCCGCTACAACGCCACCACTACTAGATATGTCATGAACACCGGATCAACCACCACCAGCAAGAAGGAAAGGTAGCAATGATATGATTTTTCTTTTCAATTAAGCGCTGGATTAAATTATCCTGAAACTGCTTCTGGTGTATTTGTTGTAGATTATCATTAGCAGCATTAGTTACAACTTTATGTGGTGCTGAACTATGTAGTTAATGTAGGGGCTGTGGTGTTGATTGTTTGAAGCACCATCACCTTATTTAAAGATGAATCCCTTTAAAGCTTCAACTTTTGGTTAAATATGAATCCCTTTTATATTGTTTGTTGCTCATGTGTAGGCACGTGCTGCTTTTGCTCTTATAAACTGTGTACCTGAGATTCTGACGCCTTTGTACATGATGACACCTCTAGCATCGAGACATCTGTGGGTAGGGAACCTTGGGCAAACCCTCTCTGAGACACTTTTAATAGAATTATTTAAGGGGTATGGGATCCTTGAGAGCAGGCGCTTCTGGCCTGGCCGCAGTTATTGCTTTTTCAGTTTTGTTGAGGAAGATTCAGCTGTAGCAGCGTTCAGAAATCTACAAGGTCTGGATATTAGAGGAACTAAGCTCAATATCGAGTTTACCAAATCTCATATAATAGGGACAGGCGGCCTCTCTGGCAGAGATGGTATAGAGATACTTTTTAAAAGCGAAGTCGGCTGACAGTATGCGGAACATTATAACGGGGTGTATTCTGATCTGCTGGCGGAATTGCCACCTAATCTTTTTGCCAACAATATTTTGGACCTTAGGTCCCTGCCGAAGATACCACCATTTTGTGTTGCGCTTCAAAGCATTGAAATCGCAACCCTTGGGTTCAACAATGCCCATACCTTCAGGTATTGTTCAAAGAATGGTGGGTTTATAATCTTTCCCGACTCATCAGGCCAGGATTCAGATATACCGAGGGAAATTTACCAAAATGCAAATGCAAGTGGTTTGACCCAGTGGTTGGACTGGGTCCAGATTTTCAAATTGGATCTAAAGGAGCAGTTTCATTTACTTCCGGCTTTGAATCAGTTTCAATTGACCTCCAATTTACAAGTAGTACCAGTTTGGAGTGAAAAAAGACTGGTTTTAATGAAGGAGGTGGATTCAGAAAACGTGTACATTTTCAATCCGATAACTCGAGGACTTTTGCAAGTGATGAGGACTCTATATACTCAACTGTTTGGGCACAACTACAAGTCTTCTCAGGAAGAAGTAGAAATGTTTGCATTTGGGTTCTGCAGATCGGCACTGTATGAGACTTTGATGATTATGAGGATTAAATACTCGACTGCCCAGGTATATGATGTGCGTAGCAGTGTATGGCGGGAAGTAGGGCCCGTGCTACCTCGCCATGAGCCGGTTGAGCACTTTGGCGTGACCTTGGATGAGAGTGCATATTACCTCAGCCGTGACTTGGACGGAAAATATTTTGTAATGATTTTTGAATTGGAAAGCGAGGTCTTTCGAGAGGTACCTCTACCGGATGAAGTGAATGCATATGATATTTGGGTTTATCCAAGTATCGGTGTGATGGAAAACATGGTCTGTTTCTCATATGTGTACGAGTCAAAGCTCGTCGTCTATATCTTTGAAGAGATGGGTTGGCTTAGAGCTATAAATATCCCGGTACTGGTTGGTCATGGTCTGGTCTTGGACCAGTACAAAGTGGTGACCCGAGTTTGGAAGACTGATGGTAGCGAGAACGTCGTTTACTTTATTCGAAACGAGAAGGAGTTGGTAAAGTACTCAAGTGTCAGTGATTCTTTGGTGTCGGTGGATGTGAGATTTAGGCGATTTTATGGAGTTCCTTACATACCGACGTATCTTCATGTCCTGAGTCGAGAGGTATGTTTGTTTTACCAGTAGTGTATTATTTACTAATTATATGCAGAGAGTCAGTTCTGTAACCGTTTTCTATTTGATGAGTTTTAGGGCAAGAAAACCAAGGACGGCTATGAAATCCACTCATCACTACCATTGAATGATACCATAGGTGCTCCTTGTGTGATCCCAGACCTAAAGTCCGTGTTGGTCGTCTGCGATGAGAGGGTTGGTGAACTGAAGAGGAGTTACCAGCAAGATGTTGAGCGGAGAAAACACTGGCTATCAGGAAGTGAGTATGTGTAGCACGTGTGTAAGAAAAAGGCGGAGTTGTTAGATATATTGAGGGGTGAGAGGATATGTGTTTATGACGAGCTGCTGGAAAAAGCAAGCAGTTATTCTGGAGGAAATTTGTTGTGCAGGTTAAATATGAGTATATTCCTACACGGAGCTATATTGTTAAAAGAGTCCCTTGAAGAGAAGATTATGGAAAGAGAGAGCATAGAAGAAGGAGGATCATCTCCTCATCTCCAAACAGACAGGATGGACGAGGAGATAGAGTTGGAAGATATATACCTTATTTAAACTGTGTACATGATGCCGCTTCTGCTCTTGAAGCTTTAAATAAGGTGATGCTGATTGTTCCAGCGTTAGTTACAACTTTTGGTTAAAGATGAATCCCTTTTATATTGTTTGAAGCATCCCCAATGGATATATATGTTGTTAATGTCATTATTGTGTTTCTTGGCTTATTTCTGTATATAACATCTTGTGCTTTTCCATGACAGGGGAACAATGCGTTATGTAAGTGTAGATGCCCTTTAGGGAGGACGGGAAGAAGAAGGGACGATCTTGTGTCTTTGGCGTACACGCAAATATTTCTTCTCAGGGGAAAACTTCCATGGAAAGGCTTTATTGTGAGTTTTCTTTTGCCATTTGTTGGCTTTTTTTATTATTATACTATACTATTAAGTTAGAAATGTTTATAATTCAGTTTTACTCACTTGTGTAGAAAATGCGTCCGTTGAATAAGAAAAAGTTGAACGCGATTGTTGGAGTTTGGTTTACATTGTGGCGACAAGTTAAATAAAAACAAATTTGATTCAAAATATGTATTTGAAAATTTTAATCCTTCCAATTAATAAAGTTGTCTTTATTTACATACATTTGTTGTTTATGACAATTCAAGTCCTTTAATTTAGTTTTTTTATAGAATTCTTGTATTTACATTATTTCATTGTAGAGGGTTAAATTTGTAAAATTTGGGATTTGATAAAAATTCCAATTTTTTTTAAAAAAATTAATTAAAAAGAGACTGGTTTTTAGAAAAAAAAACACATTTTTTAGTCCATAAAAAGACTGGTTAGATGCTCTTAAAAAGACTGTTGTCCGGAGATTAGTAGGGAGACCAATCTCTAAAGAGAGTTGTTTTTATGAAAATAACCAGTGTCGATTCTTTTAATAGAGACTAGTTTAAAAACCAGTCTCTTTATGTTTCGAGCAAGGAGATCCTCCACATAGAGACGTCCTACAAAACCAGTCTCCATTGCCTTTTTGGACCACTCTCAATGGACTTTTTTGTAGTAGTGTAAAGACATAGTAACTTAATAGGGGACATGAAAAAAAAATTATGCCAATAAATCATGAGAAAAATTTTATGCATGAAAAACAGTGTGTGAATGCATGATGCAGTTTATGAAAACCTTATTTGCGCGAGGGTGAAGGACTGTGGGTCGGTTCACCAAAACAAGGACATAGCGAAGTGGATGCCAATGGGTCGGTCCAAAGTTAAAAGTTTCGATAAAAGAACATGCGACTAAATAGGGCCAGTCCTGTACCAACCATTACTTAGTCATAATTCCTGTGACAATGATACATGGAATAAATGAATGAAACTCGGCTGTCAAAACTTAACAGAAAAATTTTATGTGACTAGTTATGAACTACTGGGTTCAGTTCATATTAACCACAGTTCATAAGGAACATTGTGCATGAAACAATGACACGTAACTAAGTATGGATGACGGTTGTTCAGTCTATATTAGTAAAAGCAATACTGATGAAAGCATCATGGTTAAAACAACAAGGTGCTGAAAACATCATGGTTAAAACAACAAGGTGCTGAAAACATAAATACATGGAATAACAAGCGTTGGCTTAGGAAGCTCCTGATGACTACCCACTAGTCACAAGTCAAGTTTTAGAGCCTACAGGTCAAAGCCTTATCTCTGATACCATAATTGTAACACCCCACTTTGATAAGTGGACCGTTACGCGTAATTTTGGCGTGTCATCAAAGCATGCAAGGTAATATGTAGTAAAACATACATGACCATAGGGAAAACTAGAATCAAACATCGGTTCCCTAACATAAGCCCAAAACATAAATAAAGTAAATGAAATGAATAAAAGAGTACACAAGCATAAGTATATGAAAGCAAAAGGAGAAGAAGTCTATGACAGCTTCCATCCTATGCACGTCCTCCAAATGCTTGAGTCTGTCCTTGCGTACCTGCCGTTTTGGGACATGGAAAGGAAATTAACGACTGAGCACAACGCTCAGTGTATGGATATATGACATAGTATGAATGGCTAAATCATAAATAAGACTAATAGCAGCGGAAATGTATAAGTCCTAGAAAAACCTGGAACATGTTCATAAAACTGGTTTTATAGTTTGAAAAGACTTATGCATTTATATGGAAACTGTATTAATTAGCCAATAGCCTATATAAGTCATGAGGTTCCACCGTGCATGAATACTTGGAGGGGATACCTCGTCATGCAATTAGAGGGGTTGCCTCTAATTAAATAGCATGGGTAGCAGGGATCAACTCCTAGTGAAGGAAGAAAGGCACACATTGCATTCACTCTGATAATACTGATAAACATGTAACTAGGATGCACCCATACTGATGACGTATAGTCCCCAGCCGGGTCATGAACCCAGCCCACGGGTACTACCCGTATCCGGCCCATCACCGATGGGTGGGAATAATGTCATTTAAGCTTATGGGCTTAAATGAATAGTAACCGCACACACGTGTGCGGCCCACGGCCCGGCATGACCGGTGCAGGGTTAGACAGAATCATATTCTATCTCTGAATGTGATTTACTCCAAAGAAGGAGATATTCACTCACCATAATTAGAAGATAACAATCAATCTAATTCTGGTGCTTATCTCTTACTTGGGGCCGAAGTATTAGTGACAGCCCATTAGGGTTTCACTGCCTATAAAAGGAACCCTCAAAGGTTCCACAAGGTATTACGTTCTAAACTCTCAACTCACATAAAACCCTAACCGATTACTTACTCTCACGCCGGAGTCTAATCGTGGGAAACCTTCCCACGGTAAGCCTAACGCGTATTGTTTAGTGTGCAGGATCCTAACCAAATAGTTCACTTGGTGCAGGAGCAGGAGCCCAGCCAACTCGAATTAAGCCTAATTCGGGTCAAGAAAGGATCACCCAACTTTTGCATCAACAAGTTGGTGCCATCCGTTGGACCCATTACACTAAGCTAGAACAAAACCTCATTCTGAATTTCCAATGACGAAGGGGCATCCGCAAGCTAATCCTAGGAACACGAATCCTGGAAATCGGATGTTCCAAGGGGAAGGGATACTCATCCCCAATCAATCACCTAGCCGCCTTGCAGGCGGACCTGGTAACCGTGGTGGTTTTCAGCCCTTGGGGGTGACGAGCACGATCTCCATAACACCCCCACCTACTTCAACCCTGGATAACCCTGATCCAGGGAGTGCGCCCAATCCTCCTAACAAGGAGCCGCGCAGACCATTAGTGGAGGAGGAAGTAGAAGTCCAACCACTCAGCGAGGAGGATATCACTCGAGTTCTCACGCAGAACTTTGATAGGATCGTCCTGGGGATCGCATCAAGGTTGAATCTGGGGAGGAACCTCCAATCTAGACTCAACTTTGGTGACACTGGACCAATCACCTCTTCCCAAAATCAGAGGAAAAGGAAAGCCCGGCCTCAGGAGCAGAGAATCTTTGAGGAAACCCCTCAACCTAGGAATGTGTTTGTGCGCATAGGAGATCGCCTCATACAGGAACTAATGCAATCTCGAGAAGGGGGAGATAAGTTTGACGGTTCACCCGAGCGACTAGATCGAGAGCTGGCCAGAGCCGCACGCCGCACGAGCGTGTGGGACAGGATGAACAATGGGAAAAAGGCTCCTGGTTCGTCCCAAAAAAGTGGTCCTCACCCAAAGGATGGGGCACCACCCCCGTCTCCAGACCCATCAGGGGAGGACTCAGATGACCATCCGCCTAAGCGTCGCCGGCCTAGGCGTACCCCTCCACCACCACCAAACAATGATGAGTATTATGGTGGCCCTTATTATCGGGATGCAGAAGCGGAGGATCTTTCCCGCCCGTGGTGTGAACCACGGGATGACCCTAGGCTTACCCGGCCATGGGTGGATCCCAGGGAAGACCCATTCACCCTCCGCATACGGAACTACTCCGAGGACACCAAACGTCACATGCCGGCGTGTGTCAAGACCTATGATAGAACTGGTGATCCGGATGATCACCTTAAGATATTCGATACGCAGGCTAAAATTGAGCGATGGCCCATGCCTATATGGTGCCAAATGTTCAATTCAACTCTGATCGGAAATGCCCGTGACTGGTTTGAGGGACTCCCTCCACGAAGCATTGATAGTTTCACGGAACTACGCACTGCGTTCAAGAATAATTATACTCAGAGGAAGAAGTATAATAGGGATCCGGTCTCATTGGCGACTGTCAAACAACGGCCGGGGGAGTCCACAGAAGCCTTCACTGAACGCTTCAATGATGAGTGCACGCGCACAAAAACAATGCCGGAACTCCTGAAAATCTCTGACTACATGCACGCCATAACAGACAGGGAATTGATCAGGTGCCTCAATGACAAGCGTCCAGAGAGATATGATGACCTCATGGAAAGGGTCAGAAATTTCATAGAAGGAGAAACAGTTGTTGCCACGGCTTACCCATCCAGAGGAAATGGGTACCGGTCAAACGACCAGTCTCGGAGACAGTCGGGCGGTCAAGGCAATCAGAACAATAGCAAGGGCTCAGACTATAAGAGCCAGAACAAAGGAGGACGGACGGACGATAAGTTTACCCCCCTAAAGATGTCCTACCGGGAGATCTTGCTGACGGAAGGGGCAAACTTTCCAAGGCCTCCCACAATGACAACTCCGCCGGACCGTCGTCAAGGAAATCGCTTCTGCGAGTTCCATAATGACAAGGGCCATGGTACGGAGGAGTGTATCCAGCTCAAGAAGCACATTGAGTCACTGATCAAATCAGGTAAACTCAAGCACTTAGTTAAGGATTGGAAGGATGGAAAAGACAACAAGAAGTATGATAAGAAGGATCCCCAAAAGGAAAAACCTTCGACCATATACATGATCCAATCCAGACAACGCCGCATGAGGCAGAAAGTTGGCCAAAAATTTTCACGCGGCAGGGAAATCTCATTCCCTCCCGTCACAGCAAGCGATGTGATTGATGCGCCTCTCACTATTGAGATAAGCATTGGAACACACAATGTTCGTCGCATGTATGTGGATGGAGGGTCGTCAGCAGAGGTACTGTATGAACACTGTTTTGTGCAGTTATGCCCAGAAATAAGAAGCCAATTAGTACCGGCCATAGAGCCGCTCACTGGCTTTAGCGGAGACACTATCTGGCCGATAGGGCAACTACGTCTGCTTGTAACCATTGGAAATGAGGAACACTCCACTACGGGGTGGATGAACTTCATGGTGATACGCTCACATTCTCCGTACAATGGGATCATAGGCAAACCAGGTATTCTGGCTATACGGGCGGTACCCTCCACGGCACACGGAATGATCAAATTCCTTGTTGAGAGAGGAATCGTCACCATTTACAACACAATCATACCAACATCCGAGTGTCATACCGTGACAACACCGGCTCCACCTGTTCCACCCAAGGATGGATCACCACCTCCCAATTGGAAGGTGGCAATTCATCCTGACTATCTGGAACAGGAGATATCCATAGGAGGGGCGCTCTCAGATAACGGCAAAAGGGCCATGTGCTCTCTTTTAAGTGCAAACCTAGATATATTCGCATGGGAGCCAAAGCATATGACAGGTGTGCCACGTGCGATAGCAGAACATAAGCTCCAGATCCGCCAGGGGTACCAACCCATCAAGCAAAAGAAGCGCGGCCAGGCGCCTGAGCGCAGTCGAGTAATATTGGAGGAAGTACGGAAACTAGTGGACGCAGGTATCATGCGTGAGGTATACTACCACGAGTGGTTATCCAATCCGGTCATGGTCAAAAAACATGAGGGAAGTTGGCGCATGTGTGTGGATTTTACGGATCTGAACAAAGCCTGTCCACAGGATTGTTACCCGTTACTGAAAATCGACTGGAAGGTGGAATCCCTATGTGGATATCCCTTTAAGGGCTTCTTAGACGCATATAAAGGATACCACCAGATCCAGATGGCGGAGGAGGATGCAGAAAAAACGGCGTTCCATACGAGCCAGGGCGTATATTGCTATACGAAAATGCCGTTTGGACTAAAGAACGCCGGTGCTACATACCATCGGCTTGTGGACAAAGCTTTTGAATCACAGATAGGCCGCAACCTAGAAGTCTATGTGGATGACTTAGTCATAAAAAGTCACACGGAGGATGCACTTCTCCGAGATGTCCAGGAGACATTCGACACACTGAGGAGGATTAACATGAAGCTAAATCCAAAGAAATGCACGTTTGGGGCAACGGAGGGAATGTTCCTCAGATACATGATCGATCCAAACGGCATTAAACCTTGCCCAGAGAAAACGGACGCATTGATACAGCTGCCATCCCCTCAGACACGGAAGGAGGTGGAATCCTTAAATGGGAAACTGGCCGGGTTAAATAGGTTTCTATCCAAATCCGCAGAGAAGTCATTACCCCTATTTAAGACACTCAAGAAGTGCATTAGGAAGGAAGAATTCCTGTGGACGAAAGAAGCCGAGGAAGCTTTTGGCCAACTCAAGCAGCATCTCGCATCTCTCCCTATGCTAGTAGCTCCCCGGCCAAAGGAGGAACTCATTATGTACCTCTCAGCCACTCATGGCGCAATAAGCACAGTACTCATGACAGATAGAGATACAGTGCAAACGCCGGTCTACTTTATAAGTAGACCATTACAAGGGCCGGAGCTGAATTATTCCTCCATGGAAAAATTGGTGTTGGCACTAGTGTTTGCTACAAAGCGGTTGCGCCGATACTTTCAGGCGCACCCAATTGTAGTCATTACGGACCAACCAATCAAGCAGGTCATTTCTAGACCGGATGTGGCAGGGAGGCTACAAAAATGGAGCATCTTATTGGGGGAGCACAATATATCTTATAGACCAAGGACGGCTGTGAAAGGCCAGATCTTGGCAGATTTCCTGATTGAGAAGCCGGATGAGGAAGGGCCAATCGTTAAACAAGAAGAGACTCCAACAGAACCATGGGTGTTATTTACGGACGGATCTTCGTGTACGGATGGGTCCGGAGCTGGTCTCATCCTCACAAATCCGGAAGGAATGGAGTTCACGTATGCCCTCCGTTTTGAGTTCACGGCCACCAACAATGAAGCGGAATATGAAGCATTAATTACGGGTTTAAAAATCGCCGCTAGAATGGGAGTCTGCAACCTTGAGGCCTACGTGGACTCACGTCTTGTTGCGAACCATATTCTAGGTGGATATGTGGCTAAGGAGAACAACATGGTCAGATACTTGGAAAAAGTCAAGTCACTAATCGCGGCTTTCAGTAAATTTTCCATCAAGCAGGTGCCCAGAGGCGAGAACAAGAAGGCGGACGCTCTTAGCAAGATCGCATCCACAAGCTTCGCTCACTTGTCCAAACAAGTCTTGGTGGAAATACTCAAGGAGAAATCTATAACAGAAGGGGAAGTCGCTACTATAGTTGAGGAGGATGGACCTACATGGATGACCCCGATCATCAACTATTTGACTAGTGAGACCCTTCTGGACGAGGAAAAAGCAGCACGGCGCATCAGGAGGAAGTCTCATAACTTCAAACTTCGAGAAGGCATCCTTTATAAGCGCTCTTTCTTGCAGCCGTGGTTGTGGTGTGTTGGACCACGTCAGGCCGCTTACGTAATCAGTGACATACATGAAGGGTTATGCGGCATGCACGCAGGCCCACGATCCGTGGTAGCTCGAGCCTTACGAACAGGATACTATTGGCCTACTATGCACAGAGACGCGTGCGACATGATTTGCAAGTGTAGTGATTGCCAAGTGCATAGACCAGTGTCGCGACATCCGCAGCAGGAGCTTACACCTATTACATCCCCATGGCCGTTCTATAAGTGGGGAATTGACCTTGCAGGACCGTTTCTTGTAGCTGCGGGGGGAGTTAAGTTCTTGATTGTCGCGATGGACTACTTCACACGATGGATAGAGGCCAAGGCAGTCAAATCCATCATAGGCAAACAAGTTAAAAAGTTTGTTTGGGAGCATAATGTGTGTCGTTTTGGCCTACCAGGAGAAATCATCTCGGATAATGGTAAACAGTTCGCGGACAATCCATTCAAGGACTGGTGTGCATCATTGAATATTAAGCGGCGCTTCGCATCTGTTAAGCATCCGCAGATAAATGGCCTCGTGGAACGAGCAAATAGAAGCTTGGGAAATGGCATCAAGGCACGTCTGGATGAACGAAGTGCCAAATGGGTGGATGAGTTACCACATGTCCTATGGGCACATAGGACCATGATCAAAACCGCCAACGGAGATACTCCATTTGCATTGGCCTACGGCACCGAAGCTGTTATACCAGCAGAAATAGGAATGCCTACCATCCGCACGGTGGAGGTTAATGTCGTCACGAACGACGAGCAGATGCGAATCAACCTGGATCTGTTGGAAGAAAAAAGGGAGATAGCAGCCATCAATGAGGCTAAGTCCAAGGCTAAAATGAAGGCTTATTATGACGCCAAGTTCAAAGGTGTTTCTTTTCGACCGGGAGATTATGTCTTCGTGCGAACGAAGCAAGTCGAGCGGAGAATACAGGAAAGCTGGGCCCTAAGTGGGAAGGACCGTATGAAGTCATGGAGGCCTTGGGACTAGGCGCGTACAAGTTACGTGACATGGATGGCCGCGACCTAGAACGCACATGGAACATCTCCAATCTCAAAAGGTGCTATCTTTGAAAGCTACGGCTTCCGCATGGGTGCTTCGCTATATGTGGCTTTAATGAAGAACCATGCGGTCTATCTGTTTTTCTTCTTATGTTTTGTTTAGGTTCCTTTTTTGTTTTTTAGGACTTATCATTCTTGTTCAAACAAAAAATGTAAACGTTCTAATAAAATGCAGTGGTGCCTAGCTAGCCCCACGGCTTGTTTCGTGCAAATCATTTTTTAGATTTTTGTCAGTCATATGAATTTTAGTTATTATTATAATATGTCATGTTTCATTCGTATGCATTCATTCAAATTACTGTACATGTACTATACGCCTCCAGGCGGGGTAAGAGGATTAAGTGAACCTACTAATTCAACTTGCCGCGTAAGAGGGATGCAACCCCAGCCGCACGGATCATGTATCCTTACTAGACACCTTACTCACAAGACGTTGTGGTAAGTTTTGTATGCCGTACTCACGCAGTGCTCCGCATAGTAAAGATGCATGTCGCATGTATAGTAAATTATAGGCTTGTAGGTATTTTCTTTTTTGTGTAAGACGTGACATGTCATGCAGTATGTGGCATACGATGTTCAAACAAAATAAAAATACACAAGTTTCAAAATAAATAACAAAATGGCCGTGGTCATCACGGGCTTACATACAAAGGACACATGTCTTAGCCGTGTACAAGCACAGACGAATAAAAACTACAAATATTCAGCGATTACAAACCAGAATTGTCTAAAATGGGTAGTACGGTAGGAGCACCCTACATGGGGGGGGGGGGGGGGAGAAACTTGCCTATCTCCACTTGTTCCTCAGCCAAGTGTGACAACTTCTCACTACGTTCCTTCTGCTTCATGGCTTGAGCCGCATTCCTCTCCAACACCACGCTTAAGGGTTCTTCATCAAGCACGATCCTGGTTACGTCCTCATAAATAGGGAGCGTCAGGTGGCTGGGTGATGGAGTGAAGGAAGCACGGGAAGGACCCTCATCTTGGGAGAACGCACCTAGAATGAGCTTTTCCATGATTTCCATGTTCGATGCATCTTTTGTAGCCTCCAGCTCAGCCAAGAATGGATAATGAAGATCTCGCATCGCGGCCATGGAAGCAGTCATCTTGTTAGCCGCTTCAGGGTTAAAGAAAGCATGTCTGGTGAAGTTCTCCTTTTTCTTGATCAGCTCTACGGCATGGACCATTCCCTCATGGCGGCTGTGGTCAATACCATCGTACACAAGGCTTGCAAACTGTTGCACAAATTCGGGGGCCTCTAGTACCTTGGTAACGGCCAAACGTGCCCCATGTCCTATCATCCACTTGCGGCCGGCAATGGCTGCTAGTAGTTGGGGGCATAGCACGTCGTCGCGTTCGGTGGTGAGGGAATCGATCATCACATCTTTTTGGGCAAACGCCTCTTTCAGCTCCTTGGTGATAGCCCTCTCATCAGCAAGCTCCTCTTGTACCTTCTCCATGCTCTGGTTTGTCATCTGAGCGTCCTCTAGTTTTTTGGTAAGCACGGATACCTGGTTGGAGGAGGACTTGGCAGACGTCTTCGCCGTGGTCACATATATGAGATTAATTTTTAGATTATATTTCTTGTAGAATAAAGGGTGGTGCGTCACGGATATGTACCTTGGTTGTTGCGGCATCTAGTTTTGCCTCGAGATCGGCCACTAGTTGGTCGTAAGCATTCGCACGAGCTGATTGTTCCTTCGTTGTCGCCTCGGCACTAGCAAGTTGGGACTGGAGGGTTTCAATTTGAGCTTCATTCTCCTCAATCATCCTCTCCCTCCGTCCAACTTTCCTCTTAAGAAACTCCACATGCCCAAGTGTGGCTTCAAATCTTACTCTCATTGAGGTTCCCATTTCCATTTGATGCACCAAAGCACCGTTGTACTCATCCGCCAGGTTCGCATGGCTGAGTGCATTCACTTCTCGCACCAAGCCTGGTGGTATGCAGTTATTGAGGTACTCTCGGCATTCCTCGGCTTCCCTCATTCGTGATGCAGTGGTGATATTCCAAATAGGGTTGAACGATTGAGGGGGGCCAGACGTTGGGAGGTCTTGGGAGGCTGTGGGGGTACCTTCTTCAAAAACGGGGCCGGATTTCGTGGCGGTCGTGTGAGGCATGGGGTTTCCCCCACTTCTTTTTCTTTTCCCTTCTCCATTTGGGTGTCAGGAGGAGGCGCGGCACCAGTTTGTTCATCCCTGTGAAACAAGCATTTGGATACATATTAAGTATTGCTTAAAGGGAATTTTTCGTTCTTACGTATCAGGATGGATTCTTACATGTTATTTCTTTCTAATTCTGATGTGGTTGGGGAAATCTGAGTGACTGGATCGACATGTACGGCCCGGATCGTCTCGGGAGCCTAGGTGGTGCTCCCAACAGATTGGTATAAGGGGTGGTCTTCTCGAAGTTTCTTGGCAGGGGCGTTGTGTTCGCCAACCTCGGCCAGAGCAGCTCTTCTTACACGTTTGTTTTTCCTGCGGGTACGCTTAGCGACGGGCTGAGCTGTTGCTTCTTAGACCTCCTCCTCAACTTCTTTGTCAGCTTCTTCCTCTTCCTCTTCATTGATTTGTTGTACCTCTTCCTCATCATCGCCCAACATCTGGCGAAGGCTGGAGGTGGTTAAGTCAATGTTGTCTCCCTGCTCTTCCCCATGAACGGGAGTAGCAGTCTTAGGTGGGGAGGATGGCCCAGCTCCTCCTTCTAGCATCCTGTTATCACCGTCCTCGTTGCTGAAGTCAACGGGAGTCCTCATCAAAGTTGTTTCTTCCTCGTCCGAGTGGGGATCTGGCACGGCCTCAAGAGCAACCGTCACATTTCGGGTATGCTCAAGAAGGGGTAGTTCATTCTCACGGAGGGGACGGGAGCCCTCTGGTACGAGCTTCGGGTCTCCCTGGCGTAGAAGTCCAAAGAAGTTCATTTCTGCCCAACAATAACAAAATATGTTAGCCATTACAAAGTAATTTAATAAGCTTTTTTGTGTACGGACGCTAGCCTGCCTTCTCCAAAACACAGGATATCTGTTGGACGGGCTGAAATAGTTGCGGCTAATCCCTAGCAAACATAGAAATGACTCGGGGAGATTTCTATAGATCCTGGTCCTATTCAGATCTATTTCTTGGGAGTGACGGGGGGTTATATGTACTAGCGTGCGGCTGGGGGTCGTGGGATATCCTATGTCTAAAGGCATAATCAGCCGGCCATACTATTGCGTCAATAAAAAAGTAATGGTCATACCAGTTTTTCATCGAATCCATTGGCTTATTATGAGACTGGGGACTGTTAGGGGATCGTTTCTTAAAGGATAACCAACCGTTTACTATGTTGGGGGTGTAAAAAAGCCGGAATAGTTCCACGGTTGGGGGGATTCTTCTAGCACGGCAGAGGATCTCGAATTGACTAATCTTACACGCGCCTATACAGTGGAGCTGACTAATATGTACATCATAATATCCTAACAGATCTATGAGGAAACGGGTGAATGGAATGCGGTAGTTGGCCGCATCGAAAAGGCGAGTGTACAGGCCAATCTTACCCTCTGGAGCCTCAGTTATGAGGTCTCCGGCGCCAGGAAGTGAGGGGTGTAGGTTGGTAGGGATGAAATAATTGGTACAAAAGTGATCTAGTTGTTCCTGGGTCATTACAACACATACGCCCCATATGATAATATAATATAATGGCCAAAATTGAAAAGGGATGCCACGAGCAATCACTCCGCCGTGGGGAAGTCATAACACTGGTGCCTCCAGTGTTATGGTTATGGTACCTCCATAAATAGGTGACACTGGTCATGCATGTATATGGCTTAGGCTCTTAATCTAACATAAGTATCAAACATATAAAACAAATACTGGGAAAACAGTTGGCTGTAGACGGGGAAATCCTAATAAGGAAAGAATGTCCATACTGAAAGGACGGGAAATCCGTACCTTAAGTCCAGTGAACGAAGAAGACGAATGGAAGGAAGTCCTACTTCGATCTCACTATTGCTACGTAAATAGTATACGTGTATAAGTATTCTGATTACTGAATACGTAGCTGGTTTTATATCATGTCTTAGCTTATTTTACACGTTCATCTCTTGTTTTACTGATTCTAGCGTTATGATGTGTTTATCATGTACTCTGTATATTCTGATTAAGTATTACTTGTATTTCTTGTATTATTATACTTGTTGTGTAATAATAAGTAACTTCCTAAAATTAGCAGGTTTCCTAAAATAGAAAGTTTCCAAAAATAGGAAGTTTCCAAAAATAGATTTACTTTTAAAAATAGATAAGTTTCTAAAAATAGAAAGTTTCCAAATATAGTAAGTTTTCTGAAAATAGAAAGTTTCCATATTTAGAAATAAGCTGAATAAATAAGCTAATAATATAAGCTTAGTTTTACTGATTAAATATACTAAGTCATGTGATTAATAATACAGTTTATCAATTATAACATGTTAATTAGATAAACCATAGGTTATAAGATTTAATTAAATATAAGCATAATTTAATTAAATTAAAGTGTATAAAATACTTAGGTTAAACATGTATTAATATCTTTATTAATATAACCTAAGTCATGTTTATTAATTAATTCTATCTATGTTTAAATAATTAATTAATACTATAGTCTAATTTAAATAAATTAAATACTTAGGTTAAACATGTATTATTGTCTAAATAATAATAACCTAAGTCATGTTAAATTATATTAATTAATAGCCATGTTTTAATTAATTTAATTCCATGCTAAAATAATATAACTTGTAAAATAATGACTTAAAAATAATAATGTAACGTGTAGAAAAAATGACTTGTTAAAATAAACGTTCCCGTGACAAACCCCTTGTTTTATTTATGAGTCGAAACATAACCAAACCGGACCCCATGAACCGGACTGTACGAACACCCCTAGCAGTGGCTACCCGGCTCAGCCGGTCGCCACTGCCCTAGTTAAAATCCCCACCGCCAGCTTTGACAGCCGGCTATGGGTTCCCACTGCCCAGCCGTGGCTTCCACTGGCCAAGCAAAACCCCCCGCTGACAGCAGCAGCTTTGGCTACCACTGCGTAGGGTTCACCCCCCCCCCCCCCCCTTGGTTCCCTGTTGGACGCCACTGATAGGCAAAAGCCACCCAGGCCTTGCGGCTGATGGTACATAACCACCACCGAGACACATAAGTGTCTCGGCTTTGTGCAAACCACAACCAAACAGCAGCCCATCCACTCCGATCCTTTTTGGCTTTTCTTAAACATGTTTGTAAACCCAAACCCAGATTTTAGATCGGTTTACCAAAATGAAAAATAAACAAAAACGAGATTAGGGTTCTTACATGTGTTTAGGTTTAAGAAACATAAAGAAGAAGACGAACGCCAACCTTGAGTCTTGATTTAATCCACGTGATGTTCTTCATCTTGGTGCTCAGATCAAGGGCAGAAAAGGACCACACAAAAGAAATAAAGTCGACGGCTGGTTTATTTAGTTTTAGGGTTTTTATGTTTGATTTTTGTGTTGTCCAAAAAAATAAATACTCCCTCCTTCTGTTTCTGTTTAGTTGGCCTAGGACTCCCTTGGGCCTAGAGCCAATGTTTTTCTTCTTGTCTTCTTTTGTCTAAACGACCAAACAAAACACTTATACATTTTTATTTAATCCGCGACTTGTTAAATGATACGCATAATCGTGTCTTAAGATGTCATGAATTTTCCCATGGTTACCCTTATACATGTTAAACGTAATTATAGTATACGTAATGATAGCCGTGTTAAATATTCGTGTCGCGTGATTCAAATGACGTGATTTGTTATTTTTTGATTTTACTTATTATACGTAAATTTCATGTCGTATATTAATAATAATCATAATATACGTAATTACTCACCGTACGTAATTAATATAGGTGATTACTCGTAACGTCTATGTAATATACGCGATAATCATGTTAGATGTTCGTGATTATATATTCGTGATTTATTCATTATAGTTAATAATTATCGTGTATTAACGCGTACGTAATAATTATCGTGTAATAACACGTACGTAATTCTTGTAATTAATATTTGTGACACGTGTTCATGTTATATAATGAAAGTTTTAATCTTGTACGTACGATTATTAGTGTACTGTTCATGGTAAAAGCATGCGGGTTTTACAGCTATGCTCACTCAAAATTTTGAAGAAAGCAAAGCTGTAGTCATAAAATCTAGTGAGCTTCTTGCAAGCCGCAGAGCTGAGCTTATTCAAAAAGACCAAGAGCTTGCAAGGTACAAAGGGGGTGTTGTTACTACTGTAAAGGATGTTTTTGAAACTAAATACAACGAAACTCTCCAGCTTTTAGAACAAGAGAAACGTAATTATAATACTTCTGTAAGTACGCAACGACACAACACATATCTTTCTACCACCAAAGTGAATGAGTTGAGTCAAAAGATTGATTTTCTTCAAGAGGATAAAACTAAACTAGTCACTGCGAAAACAGAAGAGGTTGCTAACTTGAAAAAGGATTTCAAAATTAAACAAGCTAAAAACATTGACAATGTCGTGGAACTTGAAGTGCAAATTGATTTTTATAAGAAAAATGTTTATAAAAAAATCAATTTATTCAAACCATGCGCATGTTGGCACCTCGTTCGTTTTTCAAGGGTAACGCTAGTTTTGCTAGTCCTAAGTAACTCGAGCAAGCTCAATCTGACAACCCGCGATTATATCTTGACGAGTCCCAAAGGACTGACATTGATTGTTTAATTGCTAGGCCCAATAGTGATGAGTCATTAATTTTTGAAGAAGAGAGTAGATCACCAGTGAATAAAGACTTTGTGAAACCATATAATTATGCTTATGAAAATAGTCTTTATGAAAATTTCAAACCACAAAAACAGAAGTCTCGTGAGCAAATATTTTACGAATGTGAACAAATTAGAATTATATGGACACAAATTTTTGCCACTAAGAAAATTAATGTTTCAAAATTTATTAAGTACTTGCCATATAAAGCTTCTGTAAGCAAGAGTAAGCAAACACTTAGTTTTCTTAAACAAAACATCAAAATTTTCAAATAGGTTGTTGACGACGACTAGAAAGAACATGAACGTTTGAAAGGCAACAAAGAAATTCCTCACGATATAACTGTGCTTGTGAAAAGTATTTTGATTCCGCTTGCGGAAAGAACTTAAAAACATTTTTTTGGAATTTGAAACATTAATTAAACAAGAAATGTCTGATGATTTGAAATATGTGGAATCTCTTGAACAAGAAGTAAACGACCATCAACCTGAAAGAGACGAATTTTCTATAGCATATGATCTACTCTTGCACTAATGCCTCTCAAAAGATATTATGTGTGTTTATGTTACATCTTGTGCTGATATTGATGAATATTCTGATGTTGCATGCAAATATCTTGATCAAGTCAAAGAGTGAACGTCTTGAAACTGAGCTTTCGACTAAAGTTGACCAAAAAGAGTTTTCGTTGTGGAGTCCATTGATCGTTAGACTCAATGGTTAAGAACCATTATATCTAGGATAATCAACATTCATATGATGTTAATCATAGCGGAATATAACATTGATTAGTAACAAGATGTTAACAAGAACAAAGATGAATTTCTCCCAAAGTGCTTGTATTAAAGATTAACACAAACAACTCTAGGTGTGTAGACATTAAATCCCACACCTAGAGATCGAACTTTACTGTAGGTTACATTGTGAAAACTGAATTAATATAAACCTACGTATGTTTTCTTTATATAATAGAAAACATAGCTTACAAAGAAAGATAACATAATAATAAAAAGACTCCACCAACTTGTAGAATTGCTTCTTGTATATTTTAGTCCCTGTCTTCTTATTTTATTTATTTTGTCACATCAACTCAATATTTGACTCAACAGTCTTCCCCTAGTTGATATGACAAAACAAACTGCTTTCTTTCATGACACTAGTTCTTCAAGTTGCCATCTTCCCCTTAATTTATTACTTCTTCCCCTTTTTGTCACATCAACAAGGAAGTAGTAAATGTAGACAACTATGAAGCATACAAGTACCATGTAAATGATGTAACTCTTAGAACAATAAGCTTCCCCTTATACCATGCGTTCACCATTTCTTTTGAACAAAAGTAGAAGTATCAACCATCAAAAGCAAACGAATAACTAACCACTTGAAGAAACGAATACTATGTAGTACCATCCATGATGAGAGCAGCAACAGAAATTAACATGTGTCATCTTTAAATGACTAATAGTATACGTACCCAAGTAGTAGTATCTTTGAAAAGAGCAACTTACAATGGTTGAATAGAACCGAATAAGATCAACTTTTGTCAAGTATCTTGAATCTTCAAATTCTGCAGGCTTTATGTAATGATCACATATGAAGAAATCTAATTATGACTTACTTGATGATGAAATAGAATAACCCGAACTTGTATTCCATGTCTTGTATTAAACATGTGACTCCAAAACTCACGGCTATAATGAGTAGACAAAAAACTCACGACTATAATGAGTAGTCTCTTGACAAAAAGAGTGCTCTAGCAAATATGAGCATAGAGCGTCTTAAGAAAAATCTCTTACCTTTGCTACCTTTTTATCAAGTTCTTTGTCACAAATTAAAAGAACCTACAAGTAAAGATAAGTTCAACATTATATTTTCTATAATTATCTTTACCTAGAATAGTTGATACGTAGACTCTTGTACAAGGCTTCTTATGTCTATAAAAGAAGACCTTTAGGTTATGTTTCATAAGTAAGTTTTCATACGTTAAACACTTTCATTGTAAGCAAGTTTGTTATCATTAATCAAGTGAAAGTTTGTTTACATCTTTGTGTATTCTTGTTTAAGTGTTAATTCCGCATAACACTTAGATTACTTTATACATATACGAAGGTTTCTCTACGTGTATAACTTGATCTAATCTCTTATACACAAAGCTAAATCGATCTAAGTTTGGGATCAACAAGTGGTATCAGAGCTTGTTGAGAAACGTTTGATCTTAAAGAACACAAGAACCATAAAATCACCAAAACCCTAATTTTCACAAAACCCTAAAAATATCATGTCCAATCCAGAAGTTAACCTCTCCTCCTCAAACCCCAACATCAAGATTCCCATGCTTGGTGCAAACAACATTGAGCTATGGAAGTTCAACTTTGAGCAATATTTGGGGATCTATGACTACACTCTCTGGGAGATTATTGAATATGGAAACACATTCAATAAAGCTGAAAAGATTGCTAATGCCATTGCTGCAAGAACTGCTGTTGTTGGATGTCCAGAAGCAGATAAGAAAGAAAAACCTGATGATGGTAGAGTTGTGTCTACTAAAGACATAGCAAAGAAAAGGGTTGATATGAAAACCCTAAACATTCTAAAACTCTATTTGGGACAAGAGAACCAGCATAAATACAGAGGTTATGAATCTGCAAAAGACCTTTGGGCAGCTCTTGAAGTTGCATATGGTGGCAATGATGATACTAAGGAAGAGAAGAAGAAGCAACTTATGTATGAGTATGCTGTTTTCAAGGCTCAACCTAATGAGAAGCTTAGCAGTGTGAGAAGCAGACTGCTTGACATTAAAAGCAAGTTGTCCTTCATGGGGACACAAGTTGGTGATGTTGACATTATTGCCAACTTTCTTAAAAGCCTTGGTGATACGTAGAAGATTGAGGCAAGATCTATTCTTGCCAATAACACTCACAAAAGTTCTACTTTTGATGATATCTACAACAAACTAAGGCTGTTGGAGAATGAAACTCTTTTGGAGCATGGAAATAAGTCTACCAATAGCAGCATGGCCTTCTTCTCACATAGTTAAGGCCAATTTGATCAGAAGGACTCTTACATGCACCCAGTTACTGGATCAACATGTGTCAACGCTGGAACATATCCTGTCAACGCATCACATTCAGACACTAACACATACAAAAGTGACTCACCAAGAGTTAAACCTACTGGTTTGGATCTGGATACTGTGTGTGCTTACATTGCTTATTTGCCCAATGGTTCAGTGATTACATATGAGGATCTTGAGCAAATAAGTGATGAGCACTTAGAAGAGATGGATATAAAGTGGAACATGGCTCTTGTAAGTATAAGAGCAAACAGGTGGAATAGGAGGTTCAAGAAGAAGATGACCTTTAATGCAAAGGACACTGCTGGATTTGACAAATCCAAGGTTGAGTGCTACAATTGTCATCGTATGGGGCACTTCATGAGGGAATGCAGATCTCCAAGAAGATCTGATGCTGGCAAACCCTCAAGCCAAATTGTTAAGGCTCAGGATCCTAAGGCCATGGTAGCAGTTCAAGAAATTGATGGTATTGGATGGGACTGGAGCTATTTGGCTAAGGATGGGGAAGAGGATAAAGCTTTGGTTGCTGAGATAGAAGAAGAAGAGCATGTTCAATATGCTCTCATGGCACACTCCTCCTCTTCATCAGATAATGAGGTATACGATGATGCTTTTTGTAGTAAGGGTTGTAGGTTAAATATTGAAAAACTTAACATAGAGGTTACAAGATTGTTAAGTGATGTGAGTACTGAGAGATGCAAATTGTCTAACTATCAAATTGCTCTCACTCAAACTGAGAAGACAGTTTCTGAGTATAAGAAAATGGAATTTGACTTAAAAGATAAAATAAATATCTTAAAACATGAGTTAAATGCTAGTAATGATATTCGAAACATCATGGAAAAGGTCAACGGTGAACTACAGGCTAAGTTAGATGAGGCTATTAAGAATAAGGATAATGTTGACCTTAAAATTCAGAGATTTGATAAGGCCTCACAAACCCTAGGAGAATGTGTTAATAAACAAAGGGATCCTAAGGACATGACTGGGATTGGGATGAAAGACTATACTGTTGTCCCACCACCAGCTAGGGACTTCTATGGTGTAAAAAGAAAGGACTTATCTTGGACTGGTTTACCAGAACTCCAAGAGGAGGAATTTATTACTCCACCAAGTTGAAGAGTATAGACAATAGTTGACTGACTTGAATGAATGGAAGAAAGCCAACCCTACCTTATTTGTTAAGGGTGGCTTGTTGTGTGAAAGTCCAAATGAGTCTACCCCTATTAAGGTAACCAACCCAATCACTGGCAAGAATGTTGACCTTGGCTCAAACACTGTTAGAAAACCTAGCATTAGGTATGCAGAAATGTATAGGAATATTAGGTCACCTAAAAGCCAAGTTAGTAATAATGGAACATGCTTCTTCTCTTCTAGACCTAGGGTTGTGTCTAGAAAAGCCTGTTACACTTGTGGTAGCTTTTCACATTTAGCATATAAGTGTGTCAACGCTTCCAAGGTCAACGCTGTTAAAAAGTCAAACGTTGTCAGACCCAAAACCTTTGTGGAGAAAATTCCACAAGTTGTTAGACTAGCCCCATTCTTCACTAGAGGGTCTAACACTCATGGACAAAGACCATTTTAAAAGACCAATACTTGGTCTAATAGGCAATGGGTTTCTGTAGCAAACCCTAGGTTCAACGCTGACAAGGGTAATTTCAGCGTTGACAAGACCAAATCCAATGCTGACAGAAACGTTGCCAGACCTAAATATTTGCAACCACAGGGTAAGGGGTCTAAAGCTTCTTCTAGCTTGACATGGAGACCTAAGCAAGATCAAAACCCTAATCCTAATGGGCTTTCTATGACCTGCAACAGATTTAATTATATTTCAAAGGTCATTACAAAACCTATTGGGGTTAACTGGGTATTTCATCCAAAAAGGGATGAACAAGGGGTTGTTATGAGAAGTAAGTCTGTTCTTGTTGAACAACCAGATGAATCCAAGTCTGCTAAGGCTTGGGTTCCCAAAGAAAACTAATTTGTTTTCTTTATGTGCAGGGCATTCAAAAACAGGTCAATGATTATGGATATTGGGACAGTGGATGCTCTAGGCACATGACTGGGAAGGAAGATTATCTGACAAACTTCACTCCCATTAAGGATGGTGATAAGGTTTACTTTGGAGTCGCATATGGAACTATCACAGGTAAAGGAACTCTTCTCACCAAGAACTTGCGTTTTGAAAACGTGTTTCTGGTAAAGGAACTTGATTATAATCTTTTTAGTGTATCACAATCTGTTTACTGATACTGAATGCTTGGTGTTAAGCAAGGATTATAAAATCCCAGATGAGAAATATATTGACTATAGAACACCTAGACATAAAGACATTTATAATGTGAATCTTAATGGGGTTAGGATGAATAATAATATGTCATGTTTTTATGCTAAAGCTTCAGTAGATGAGAGTAATCTATGGCACAGGAGACTAGGGCACATAAACTTTAAGAATATAAACAGGCTTGTGAGACTTAGCTTGGTTGATGGTTTGCCTGAAAAGGCTTTCCACAATGACCACTCTTGTGTTGCATGCCTTAAAGGCAAGCAGCACAAGGTATCATTTAAGTCTAAACAGGTGCACTCTAGTTCTAGACCACTTCACTTGCTGCATATGGACCTATTTTGTCCAACTAATATAGAGAGTTTGAATGGTAAATCATATTGCTTTGTCATCACAGATGACTTTTCTAGGTTTACTTGGACTTTCTTTTTAGCTATGAAAAGTGACACTGCTGACACTTTAATTGACTTTATTACTTAGATAGAGAAGAAAACTGGTAATGAAGTTAAAATGCTTAGAAGTGACAATGGTGGTGAGTTTAGAAATAAGCTTTTAGATGATTTTTGTGCAAAGAAAGGGATTACTAGGCAGTTTAGTGTTACCAGAACCCCACAGCAAATGGGGTTGCTGAGAGAAAGAATAGAACCCTAATTGAAGCAGCCAGGACTATGTTGGCTGATGCTTACTTTCCCATAGCTTTTTGGGCTGAGGCTGTGAATACAGCTTGTTATGTTCAGAATAGAGCATTGGTCAACAAGATACAGAACAAAACACCTTATGAGTTACTTTGGGGAAGGAAACCTAATATTGGTTTTCTTAAACCTTTTGGTTGTCATGTAGTTGTACTTGATACTAGTGATGCCTTAGGTAAATTTAGTGCAAAAGGTGATGAAGGCTATTTCATGGGTTATTCAGTGCAGAGCAAGGGATATAGGGTTTACCTCAAGAAGGAAAACCATATACTTGAGAGAGTACATGTTAGGTTTTTAGAGAGTAAACCTAGTGATCCTAAAAGTGGTCCAAATTGGTTGTTTGACTTGGAACCTCTATCTAGGACTTTAAATTATATGCCTGTTACTAATCCAGACATTGTGAAGGTAACTTCAAATGTTGTGGAAAAACAAGTTGTTGATGTTTCAGGTACACAGGTTAATGAAGAGGTTGGATCACAAGCAGACAAGTCATCTCCCATACAAGAGTATGTCACTATCCCTATATGGACAGATGCTTTTGTTGATGCTGCTGCTGCTGGAAAGGAAAATGGTGGTCCCCAAGTACCACCAGTTAACAACATGCATGGTCCCTCAGGCGCTGACAAAGGCAAATCTGGCGCTGACAGGACAAATTCAGACGTTGATGGCTCAAACGTTGACAACACCATTTCAGGCGTTGATAACCCAAACGCTGACAACCAAGGTTCAGGCGTTGACAACACTTTTGAGCATCTTTTCTCTTCTAATTATGAACAAGGTGAACCTTCCAATTTACATGAAGAGGTTCATCCTACTATTGATGAAAGAGAGTCTGAAGAAGATACTGGCAACATGGATAATGAGATTGAAGACAACAGACTTTTTGAGGGAGGAGTTCTCACTTCTACAATGAAGAATCATCCTCCTTCTCAAATTATTGGGGATGTCATGACTCCTGTTCAGACTAGAAGATCTCGTCAGAATCTTGGTGGATTTATTGCCAATATACGCAAGAAGGTTGATACCCCTCTTGTTCAAGCATGTTTGTTTGCCTATTTTCTGTCACAACAGGAACCCAAGAAGATCTTTGATGCTCTCAAAGAACCAAGTTGGGTGGAAGCAATGCAGGATGAGCTTCACCAATTTGCTATTCAGGATGTTTGGGAGCTGGTTGATTGTCCAAGATATGTCAGACCTATTGGGACAAGATGGGTTCTTAGAAACAAGAGAGCTGAAAGAGGTATTGTGGTCAGAAACAAGGCACGTTTAGTGGCTCAGGGATATACACAAGAGGAAGGGATAGACTATGAGGAGGTCTTTGCACCAGTTGCAAGGATTGAAGCTATAAGGATATTTCTAGCCTATGCTTCCTGCATGAGCTTCACTGTTTATCAAATAGATGTGAAGAGTGCCTTCCTCTATGGAACAATTGTTGAGGAGGTGTATGTGATGCAGCCTCCTAGTTTTGAAGATCCAGAGAATCCAGACAAGTTGTATCGAGTCAAGAAAGCTATGTATGGACTTCATCAAGCCCCAAGAGCATGGTATGGGACATTGTCCACTTATTTGGTGGAAAATGGATTCAAGAGGGACACCATAGACCAGACATTATTTACCAAGAAGGCTGGTAAGGATGTCTTACTTGTTCAGGTCTATGTTGATGATATCATCTTTGGATCTACCAATCCAAAGATGAGTGAAGATTTCTCCAAGCTTATGACAGACAAATTCAAGATGAGTGCAATGGGGGAGATGAACTTCTTTCTAGGATTACAAGTTCAGCAGAAAGAAGATGGTATCTTCATCTCTTAGGATAAGTATGTAGCAGAGATCTTGAAGAAGTTTGGCTTTTCTCTACATGTAAAGAGGGCTACTACTCCTATGGATAGAGAACACCCTTGGGGAAAGATTGGAGATGGAAAAGATGTGGATGTCAGGCACTATAGATCAATGATTGGTTTCATTGATGTATCTCACAGCCTCAAGACCTGACATCATGTTTGTTGTGTGTGCTTGTGCACTCCATCAAGTGACTCCCAAAGAATGTCACCTTTATGCTGTCAAGAGAGTCTTTAGGTACCTAAGATGTTATCCAGATCTTGGCTTGTGGTACCCAAAAGATTCACCTTTGGAGCTTATTGCATATTCAGACAGTGACTATGAAGGTGATAAGTTTGATATAAAATCCATAACTGGTGGATGTCAGTTTCTTGGGAGCAGGTTGATATCGTGGCAATGCAAGAAACAAACAGTGGTGGCCAATTCTACAACTGAAGCAGAGTATGTTGCTGCAGCTGCTTGTTGTGGACAAGTCTTATGGATTCAGAACCAGCTGTTGGATTATGGGTATAATTTCATGCATACCAACATATTTGTTGACAATAACAGCACTTTATGCATTATTAAGAATCCTGTACATCATTCTAAAACAAAACACATAGAAATTAGACACCATTTTATAAGATATTGTTTTAAAAAGGGTTTAATACAACCAGATAGGGTTGACACATAAGAAAATGTGTCTGATTTATTAACTAAACTTTTTGATGCTGGAAGGTTTCAATACTTGGTAACAAGTATTGGAACGATCAATCTCACATAATATGTGTTTTGGGGTCTTTTTGTAAAAGTATGTACAGGATAATGCATTGTTATTGGTCTTTTTGAGGATTTAGATTTTCCACTATATTTTTCTAACACTGACAAAGGTTACCTTAACGCTGATAAGTGTTATTGTGACGTTGTCAGCAATATATTTGTCTAACGTTGACAAAGGTTTTCTTAACACTGACAAGTGTTATCGGGACGTTGTCAGCAAAAATGTTAGTTTTGTGGTTTTTAATCTAAATGTGCAGGTGGTGTTAGCATTATACCATTGGATACAGAGTTGCTTATGGATCCTTGGAGAATCATTTGAGCATGTTTTTATTTATGGATAATGGTTGGAATTTTCTATTCCTATCTTAACATAAATTTTTTATGTTCATGCATATTTTTGGCAACATATGTATCACAGTTTAAGGGGAGGTTTTAGGAACCTTTAGGATTTTTGGGTATCCTTATGATACTCTTATCACAATTCTAGATTGTGTCCATAGGTGATTATGAGTTAGTTTTACTAAATTATGAGGCACTGTAGCATGCAAAGTTGATATACTATGCATGTTGCCAAGACATTTTTGGCCTAGAATTGGTTGTGGTATGTTGGGAGACTTGGGAATGATTTTATCATGGGTTTTACCTGGGAGTAAAAAGGAATTTTATGAGATAACTTAGTTGTTAAGAGTTTTGGTTAGCAAGGGACACTAGAGGACTGTTATGTCTATCGTGCATAAGCAAGTGTGCATAACTGGACAATGCTTGCCGCCCTATCATAATTATCAACTTATAGGTTATCTTCACTAGGATAATTACTTTGTTAAGGTCATTTTTAATTTTTATAACTTTTATTTTTGGACGCTGACAAGTATTTTTCCAGGCGTTGTTGTGACCAATTTAGACGCTGACATGGCTTTGGCAAACGTTGACAATCATATAGCCGTTGGGCGTTGATGGGTTATTTTTTACCGTTGACACTCATTGGGACCTACCCAGTTGTTACTTTTTGACAAATTTTGGGGCCGTAATTTTGGGAGCAGATAACTTTTAATTAATGCATGCGATAACTTATTTTCTTTTCAATATTTTCATCATGATATATTGAAAATAGTTGCCTCATCTTTTACCAATCACATGCATATATCTCTCCTATATATTTGGCTCCTATTTTTAAACAGGGTACCTATCATTCTTGTCTAACAAATTTTCTCCTATACTTCATCTTTATCAATCATTCAAACAGCTTTCTTCTATAATGGCACCAAAATTTAAACCAAGTGATTTGGTATTGGGATTCAGGAGTCAACACAACATGATAGCATATTTGGACGCTGATGATACTTTGTTTCCCCAATACACCCAGATGGTGGCGTATTTGAATGCATCCCCAATTAGGTATGCTCTTTCTCATGCTCCTCTCATCTCTGTCACACATATTGAGCAGTTTTGGAACACTGTTAGTTCCTCAACAGTTAATAAAGTGACTACATTATCATCTATTGTTCATGGGCGTACTTGGGTGGTTACTGAAGCCTTGGTTCGCCAAGATTTGCATCTTGATGATGCAGATGGTATAACCACCCTTCCCATTCATGAAATAGAACAAGGACTAAGGGCTTTGGGTTATCCTTTCCCTGATGAGGGAACTTTAAAAAATATCATAAACAGGAGTTTCCCCCAGCCTGGAAGTACCTCATACATGTCATCTTACAATGTTTGAGTCCCAAGTGTACTACACACAATGAGATTAATAGATCTATTGCTAGTGCTATTGTGTGCATTGCAACTGGGCAAAAGTTTAATTATTCTAAAATGATTTTTGATGGCATGTGTAAAAGCAAAGGGAATAAGATGACATTAGGTTATCCCAGATTTTTACAAATGGTTTTTGATGTCCAAAATTACTACACAAGGGATCATGATGATTTTTATGAGATCCCTGTGCAAAAGAAAGAAATTTTTACAAAGATGAACTCACCCCCTCACCGTGACTTACCCCTCACCCCAGCTATGATTGTTGTCATTGAGGCAGCACAACCCCAACCAGACCCACAACCCCAACTTGACCCAATACCTGAACCTTTACCTTCACCTCAACACATGCAAATTGATCAAGAACCCTTTGACGCTGACACATTACATGTTGGCGTTGACACACCTAATCCAGACGTTGACACCATTCCTTCACAGACCCAAACACCCCTAAACCAACCCACATCCACCCAATCCATATCATCTTCTACCCCACCATAGTATAGGTTGAAAAACACAAAAGGACTACTGGAGTGTTCTCCTCTAGTGGTCCTAGCCATGTAGCAGAGAGAACCACCACCACAAGTGTGGTTGGTGTTATGGATGAGGCTGGGACTATTGGTTCTGGATTAGATGCAGACCAAGACACTCCTAACATTTTAAGACCTCATCCATGCCCCATGAATCTAACTTGGGAGGTCAAATACCTATTTTAGAGGAGGGCAGATTGGAACCAATGACATTAATGGAATTGACGGCTGTCTGCAATAGCTTGCAAAAGCAAAATGCAGACTTGGTACAAATTGTCAGTACACAGGGCCTTGAACTCAAGCAATTGAGGGAGAGGATTGATATTTTGGAAAATGCTAGCACAAGGCGTGGAATAGAGGAATCTTCCAAAGGGGAGGATGAGCAGATTAATGTGAGTGATAAGGGCTCACATGATGGTGAATCTTTGGGTGTTGCTGAAGCCCTAACTAGTTTGAAGAAGCAACCATGTTTTGTTAGATCTCTGGTAACTCCTACAAATTTAGACTTGTCTTTTACAGCCATGTTGGAGAAAATTACAAGAGGCGCTAAGACAGGTAATTTGGGCATTGAAAAGCAAAATTTGAACGCTGACACACCAAGAGCTGACATGAGTAGATTGGGCGCTGACAAAGGAAATTTGAGCGTTGACAGACCTGCAAATGAGGTTGATGTATTACAGTCATCATCCATCATCAAAGAAGTATCTTCACAGGTATTACCATCATCCTTACCCATCATTAATCTATTAGATAAGGGTAAAGGTATTATGGTAGAAGTAGAAGTTCCAAAGGATGCAGCACATGTTGAGTTTGATAGAAGGTTGGTTGCACAACTTGTGGAACAAGAAAGAAAGAAGGTTGGTGAATCACCATTTGTTGCCACTTCAGAGGAACAAGAAGGAAGTGATGAATCTAGTTCAGACTCAAGTGTGATGATAATAGAACAACCAGAAAGACTTGAGTATGGTGATGAGTTGGCAAGAGAGAAGCTGAATGAGTTGAAATTGCAAGTAGATTTTGATATGCCAAAAGTTGTTCAGATGTACCATGCTTGGGAAGATAGGTGTATGGAGAATCCAGATTTGACTATTTCAGACCAGATATGGGGTTTGGAGATTCTTCTAAGAGTACAAAAGGACTATAAGGTAATTCTGAAACACAAAGCTAGCAATATTCTCTCAATGCTAAAAAGGGATAGAAGGGAGCTGTACTAGATGCTACTCAGATGTCATGGAACAGGATGGACCTACAAGAAATTGTTGGGATTATCCTTTGAAGAATTGGAGTTCAAGGCTTATCCCATTTGGGCAAGAGTGCAAGAAGAAAACACTCTAAGACTTCTTTCTGATGAAAGGAAAGAAGAACTTGCAGAAGAGATGGAGCTTAAGAAGGCAATGATTGTTCCCAGACCTTTGAATAAGGGAGTTCCTCTTGAGTTTCCTAAAGATATGGATAGATTGGTGCCTAGTGAAGCTTTTATAAGAAGGAGAATCAAGCTCTCACCATTAGAAGCTTCAGATATGGTACAAGTGTTACCTCTTGATTCCAGAAACCCTATTATAAGCTATGAAGAAGATGAATGTGGGTTTTGGAAGATTGGCAGGTATGGGAAAGAGGTTCACACTTTTACTACACTTATATCTCTATTTGCAAGTTTTGATAAAGAAGACTTGGTAGACCTTTGGAGGTTGTTAGAGGCCAAGTATGAGACTGAAGCTCCTACTTCAGTCAATGGAATAAAACTGTGGTCAACATTCAAGAGGATGTGTGGACCAAGGGATGAAGATCATGTTGTTTAGAAGGATCTTGAAGATGATCTCAGTGGTCTTCAATGGCGTTTGTATTCATCTGCTGGTGTACATTATTTGAGTTCTACAAAGTTTGTTGAGTATCTACTTGTAGATGGTCAGTATTCCATGTCCAAGGAAGTCTTGGATAAGATGAAGACAACACAGCTGGAGATTGATTATTCAAGTGACGTGGCCAAAGATTTGATCAGACATAATTATTACCAATATGATCAAGTTTGTAAGATTCCTCCTAGTTCTTAATGTTTATTCAGAAACTTGATTACTAGAGTAGATATCAAGTTTAGGGGAGGATTGTTGGGAATAAAATATAGCCAGTCCACTTGAGCGCTGACAAGAGTGAAACAAGCGTTGATAGGAAGAAAACAAACGCTGACAGATCAAGCGTTGAAAAGAAGAAGTCAAGCGTTGATAGGTTGAATAAAAGCACTAATGGAAAGATTTAGTCTACGCGTATATTGTTTCTAGTTTGTTTCTAGTAAAGATAAGTTCAACATTGTATTTTCTATAATTATCTTTACCTAGAATAGTTGATACGTAGACTCTTGTACAAGGCTTCTTATGTCTATAAAAGAAGACCTATAGGTTATGTTTCATAAGTAAGTTTTCATACGTTAAACACTTTCATTGTAAGCAAGTTTGTTATCATTAATCAAGTGAAAGTTTGTTTACATCTTTGTGTGTTCTTGTTTAAGTGTTAATTCCGCATAACACATAGATTACTTTATACATATACAAAGGTTTCTCTACGTGTATAACTTGATCTAATCTCGTATACACAAAGCTAAATCGATCTAAGTTTGGGATCAACATTCATTACTTCAACAAAGATATGATTATCTTCAAAAACATTGTCATTCACTTGAACTTGCTTTTCAAAACAAAGTTAGCAGCTTTTCAAATGATACACCTTTGGAAGTAAAATTATATGAGTCATGTCGATTACTAAACGAAAAGAGTCTTGATATTTCGGATTTGAAAGCTCAGATACAAGAAAAAGACATAGCAATAGCAGAGTTGCAGAAACTCGTTGCTAAGATGGTGGGAAAGTTGTGGAACCTAGCGTTAAGAAACATGTTGTTAGACAACCCAATGCCATTGAAGTGAATAGACCATATATCTTGGGAAAACCATCCGCTTTCTCAGATTTCTCATTTGCAAAACCTGTGTTTGCCCCCAAGATGGATGGAAAGTAAAGGTTACTATAGAATCAACCCATAAGGAATACTCTAGCACTAAGAGTTA
This sequence comes from Glebionis coronaria, assembly GCA_025667525.1. Taxonomy (NCBI): domain Eukaryota; kingdom Viridiplantae; phylum Streptophyta; class Magnoliopsida; order Asterales; family Asteraceae; genus Glebionis; species Glebionis coronaria. The sequence goes on from JANFOE010000400.1 coordinate 196,266, forward strand.
AGCGCAATAATGTGATTAAACCAGGGATGTATAGAATGACCACTAAACCCACAATCAAAGTTAGTCCATCGCCTCAGACTTCTAGAAACACTAATACTCGTGTGTCTTCTATAGGAGTATTCTCCACTGCTAGTGTTAGCCGGCCTCAGCTTTAGAGCACTCAAGTGAATGATAAGGTTTGGAAACACAAGAGTCAAGGGAAGATGAAGGAAGTAGAAGAACACCCTAGGAATTTGCATGTTTTTAAGAATAAAAAGTTTTAATCGCGTATACTGACGATTTGAATGCTTTGAGTGATTTGAATGCTTTGAATGTTAAATTTGTTTGCGTCAAATGTGGAACATGTGCTAATGCTAATCATTCTATTTGTGCTATGAATAATGTCAAAGGTGTAGATACTAGAACTAAGAAGCAAGTTGTGATGCCTATTAGTGCTAGTAAACCCAAACGCAAAATGAACCATTCTGGTGCAACCGCCACTAAGAAAAGTATTGCATCAGACTCCACCACTAAGAACCCTAGAAGCAGAATTAAGGAATTATATGAGTCTGCTAGCAAGTCGTGGAAATGGTGGTTTGCTAATCAATGTCCTCCAGGATATAAATGGATACCTAAAGTTAGGACAGAAAATGTGACAACGAGTATTAGTATGTCTTTAAACGTTGCTAAGGACATTAATGATTCTGAAATCACAACTAACGTGGATTCACGAATGTGACAACGAGTATTAGTATCACCTTCGTGCTAATGCTAATCCATCGTGTTCTAACTCTTCTGCAGGTGATACAAATAATACTCTTCATACTGGACTCCGGATGCACGAAGCACATGACGGGGAATCTCAAGCTTCTAATTAACTTCGTGGACATGTTCCTGGGTATGGTCCGATTCAGAAAGGATCAATTTGCAACGATACTAGGATATGGAGATTTGGTTCAGGGGAATATTACGATCAAAAGGGCATACTACGTCGAAGGGCTCAATCATAATCTTTTCTCGGTTGGTCAATTATGTGATGCAGATTTGGAGGTTGCATTTAGAAAGAAGACATGTCTGTTCGTGATTATGATGGGAATGATTTACTCACTGGTTCACGGGGTGCTGATCTTTACACAATCTTACTTCAAGACACAACTTCTACAACTCCAATTTGCTTCACGGATAAAGCTTCAATGACTCAGGCATGGTTATGTCATCAACGTATATCTCATCTCAACTTTGATACCATCAACTTGCTTTCCAAGAAAGATATTGTGAGTGGCCTTCCAAGCTTGAAATTCATCAAAGATCATGTTTGTTCTTCTTGTGAGCTTTGTAAAGCTAAACGAAGTAGCTTCAAGACAAAGACTACACCAAACTCTAAAGGACGGTTAGATCTTCTTTATATTGATTTACGTAGTCTCATGCGTGTTCAAAGTATCAATGGGAAGAAATACATTATGGTAATTGTCGATGATTACTCAAGGTACACATGGACTCACTTCTTGAGGTCCAAGGATGAAACACCCGAAGTTCTCATCAACTTCCTTAAACTGATACAACGTGGTCTTCAAGCTCAAGTAAAAGTGGTTCGTACTGACAGAGGCACAGAATTTTTGAATTCAACTCTGAGGAACTATTTTGAAGCCGAAGGAATTGAACATGAAACATCTATTGCTCGAGCACCCGAACAAAACGGCGTTGTTGAAAGACGAAACCGTACTTTGGTTGAGGCTGCTCGAACATTATTATCCGCTTCAAAGCTTCCACTATTCTTTTGGGCCGAAGCCGTGTCAACCGCATGTTACATATAAAACTGATCCTTAATTATCCCAAGACACGAAAAGACACCATATCAGATAATTCATGATCGAAAACCTTCACTCAAACACCTTCACATTTTTGGATGTACTTGTTACATAATTCGAGATGGTGAAAATTTGGATAAGATGAAAGAGAAAGGTGATGCATGTATTCTAGTGGGATATGCAACTTAGTCTAAGGGATATAGAGTTTACAACAAGAGAACAAAATTGATAGTCGAGACAATTCATATCAGATTTGATGAATTACAAGAGATGGCACTTGAACAAAACAATTTAAGTCCCGATCCACAACGACAAATGACTTCCGTTCACAACCGCACGAAACTCGAAACTCAAGACCACATCAATGAATCGTCAAGTTCAAAGCTGGTTCAAAGAAATGTTCCAAGAGCAGATATGACAGTCCACGCGACAATTGAAGAGTTGGAAATGTTATATGGACCAATGTATGATGAATATTTCACGGGGGAGAAACATGTTGTATCAAAGTCTTCCGCTATCACTCATGATAAGAATGATGATACCGATCATCGTCAACAAAAGGATACAACTTTATCTACTTCAACCCGGGTTGCTGCAGATTTATCTCCACAGAATATCACATCAACAACCGCTCCTACAACATCAACAACTACTGTCATTGCTCTATAGAACACAAATCAAGCAGACAATGCATTATCTGACGAAGCGAATTTATCAACCCATTCGGTACACCGGTACACGAAACTGGAGAGTCTTCTACTCGCCATGTTGATCCGACAAATATGCATACGTTCTACCAACGACATCCTTGAACACATCATTGGACCCGGGATCATCCTTTGGTTCAAGTAATTGGAAACCCTTCACAGCTCGTTCGTACAAGAAGACAACTTGATACCGATGGTGATGTTTGTATGTTCGCACTAGCCGTGAGTACAGCTGAACCAACAAATATCAAAGAAGCCTTGGCTGATCATGCTTGGATTGAATCGATGCAAGATGAACTTCTTCAATTTGAAAGACTTAAAGTCTGGGAACTTGTTGATAGACCATATGATGTAATTCCATTAAATCTTCGATGGGTCTGGAAAAACAAGATGGATGAAGAAAACACGATCATCAAGAACAAAGCTAGGCTCATGGCTAAAGGGTATGGCCAGAAAGAGGGTATTGATTTTGAAGAATCATTTGCACTGGTAGCTCGTATGGAAGCGGTCAGGATTTTCCTTGCTTATGTTGCACATAAGGGATTCATCGTTTATCAAATGGACGTAAAGACAACATTTCTTAACGGTCCTTTGAAGGAAGAAGTCTATGTCACACAGCCGAAAGGATTCGTCAATCCTCATTATCCTGACAAGGTGTGTCGTCTCCACAAAGAACTTTATGGACTCAAGCAAGCTCCAAGGGTGTGGTACGACGAGCTCTCAAAATTTCTGGTATCCAAAGTTTTCTCAAAAGGTTCCATTTGTTGGGTCAAAAAGTTGATGTGGCAGAAACTCAAAAACGAAGAAAACATGAAGGCATTTGTTCAAGCGTTGACAAGTGTAATTTAGGCGTTGTCAAAAGTCAACAGAAGTCAAACGTTGTTGAAAAATCTATTTAAGATAAGTATTAAGAATATTATTCTGTATTAGTTATTTAATTAGAAGATTTACATGTTTATTCATAGTTATCTCTTGTAAACCCTAATCCTTAGTCTATAAAAGGAACAAGGGTCTTACGTTTTTATTCATATCATTCATACAAGATGTAAACCTAAAGCGTGTGTTGACTAGGTGTGGGATTCAATGTATACACACCTAGTGACTGTTGATTTTAATATAATTAGCAATCCAATTGTTTAATTCATGTGTTCTTGTGCCCTAAACACCTTGTTTCCTAACTATTTTTCTTTTCCGCTTTGATTGTTAATCATATGAACAATGGTTATGCCTAGCAGCTAAAAGATTCGAGGAAACCAAGGTTTCTACAGTTGGTTTTAGAGCCTCGTGGCTCGTGATGCTAGGACCAAAAAGGTATTCACGTTTTGAGAAGAAAAGAAAAATCCGTATAGGTTTTTCTGGGCGATTTTGTGAGCGCAGCAGTATTAACTTTTTATTGAACTGTTGGATCGCCATGAAATTTTTTGTGTGTGTTCTAAACACATATATCTAGATATCAACTGGAGGGATTTTCGAGATCTATCCCTAAGAAAAAGTTATTAAGCGTCGAAGTCAGCAGTGATCGTTAACAGTTGGATCGTCGTGAAATTCGCGTTGTAGGTTCTTGACACTTGTGTCTAGGATCTCACCGAAGGTATCTTTGATCTGAGCTCTCACGAAGAAGATATTCGATGTCGAAGTTCACTACAGTTTATGGTTTTCACATAAAATCATGATTTAGGGTTTATGAAACCCTAGATCAATTAGCCGCTGATGTATGTTATTTAGACGCTGATAGATGTTGGTGTGATGCTGATAGATATTGGTGTAACACTGACAAGGCATGGATGAGACGCTGATGTCCAGGCGCTGACAGGTTTAAAGTTGGCACTGACAGGAATAAAGTTGATGCTGACAGGAGGCGTTGACACTTGTCGTCCGATATATACATTTTCAAATGCTGACAAGTGTTGTCTGATATTGGACAACACACAGTGTTGATATCTTGGACAAAGGAAGATATTGGACAACAAAAGGAGTAGCTGCTGTTTGGAAAATTGATACGATTTTGGCACACAAAAAGAGGTATTTACACACGAAGGTACATGGAATCTCCATTTTTATATAGAATATCAAGTTGATATTAATGGCTCGGATATTTTTACAAGGGATTAATGATTTTTAAGTAAGTTAGCAACAATTCATGGAGACTTTGATTAATATTAGATTATGTAATCGGGATAGCCTTTTGAAAGAGTTATTCAGTTACAGCTTTTACATATGAAGATATTGACTTGTCATGAAGAGGTGTTGGCTTAAGGGGAAGAATTCTTAAGGTAAGTTTGATGTTCGAAGAAGATTTTTGCGAGTTTGTGTTCTATCATATCTTAAAGTCGTGAACTCCCAGTCATTGACTTTTAAGGTAACTTGTTTGTGCTTTTAATGGTTGGTGACGAAGACTTGTCATAATACTTGAAGGAGTTACATTATCGAGCTTAGTGTCTCACAAAGGATGAGAATGTTGACAAGAGATCGAGGTCTACTTATACTTCACCAATGGTATAAGTTCTTTATCACGTGGATAGTACAAGATATGGAACACAAGGTTGGGTTATTCTACTTCTACATCAAGAATATTATAGTTATTTTTCTTCAAGATCATTACACAGAGCCTACATTTGGAGAATCTTCAAAATTGCATACATTGTTTACTTCCCTGTTGATGTGACAAAAAGGGGAATACATACATGCTACAATTGAGGGGAAGCAATTTGAAGATGATGTACAACTTACAAGAGATACACATAGAGTTTTGCCGACATCAACTAGGGGAAGATTGTTGGGTGAAAAAGTTGATGTGGCAGAAACTCAAAAACGAAGAAAACATAAAGGCATTTGTTCAAGCGTTGACATGTTGTGTCTAAGCGTTGACAAGTGTAATTTAGGCGTTGTCAGAAGTCAACATAAGTCAAACGCTGTTGAAATATCTATTTAGGATAAGTATTCAGAATATTATTCTGTATTAGTTATTTAAATAGAAGATTTACATGTTTACTCATAGTTATCTCTTGTAAACTCTAATCCTTAGTCTATAAAAGGAACAAGGGTCTTAGGTTTTTATTCATATCAATCATACAAGATGTAAACATAAAGTGTGTGTTGACTAGGTGTGGGATTTAATGTATACACGCCTAGTTATTGTTGATTATTAATATAATTAGCAATCGAATTGTTTAATTCATGTGTTCTTGTGCCCCAAAAACCTTGTTTCCTAACTATTGTTCTTTTCCGCTTTGATTGTTAATCATATGAACAATGGTTATGCCTAGCAGCTAAAAGATTCAAGGAAACCAAGGTTTCCACACCACTGATCTAACTTTGTTCACTTATTAATATGGGTGATGGAGGTCCAAGTAATGAAGAACGGGCTGACTTGTTTCTGGAGGCCCGAGATCGCGTGACGAAGAGGAGTTTAGTAAAATGGGCATAACTTTTGCATCCTAAGTCCGTTTTCAGCCCGTGACCTGTCGAAACGTGCGTAAAAAGGAGACCGACGACGCTGTAATCACCTTTTAGCTGGTTGCGGATTTCTCAAGGCCCAAAAAGCCTTTTTACTATCAGTTTTTTGCATTTTTATGTTTTTTTCACTTTCAGTTGGACTTTGTCATTGGGCTACGGTCCAGCCTGTTGGATTTTTAGGGTTTTTCTTTGTTTGCAGTCATTATTTAATGAATCTGCTGTAACCCTAGCAAGACAGTTATCAGTTTAATAAAAGCTAAACCACTGGCCGTTGTGTTGCCGTGTTTTACCCTAATTTTCGGGCATTCTTCAGAATCAACGATTATTAGCAGAATTGTTTCTGGCATTCTTATTGAATCGACAGATCCAATTACTTATCGTTGTTACTTTGTTTTTAGTCTACATCAGTTGGTATCAAGAGCCAAAGTTCCTGATCAAGATGCCTCCAAGGAGAACTAGGCCTATTCACGATGTGAATGAACAGGAATTTGAGCAGCGTATGATGGAAAGAATGGAGGAGAGATTCGATCAAATGTTTGATCAATTGACCGACCAGATGAACACTTTGATGAGCAATAGGAGGCTTCGTAATCGCCGTCATGAGGAAGAAGATGCAGATCTGGAAGAAAATCCGTTTGGTGATGGTTTTTCTGATGATGAACAATCAGTAGGGCGACGGATGAGAGATCGCAGTGGGAATAATGATAGGCGTTGGGAGACCGGAATGAGGGTTAATATTCCTGAGTTTAATGGGGACACTTTAAAGCCTGATGAGTTTATTGATTGGCTTGTTGCTGTTGAAGAAGTATTTGAATTCAAAGAAGTTCCAGAAAACAAAAGGGTTTCGTTGATCGCTACCAAGTTACGTGGTCGGGCATCCGCGTGGTGGCAACAATTGAAACTGACGAGGAACAGAGTTGGAAAGTCAAAGATCACGAGTTGGCAGAAGATGAAGAAAGTCATGAGGGATAATTTTATTCCTCATAACTACCAGCGAATGATGTACCAGCGGTTACAGAATCTGAAACATGGGGCCAAGTCTATTGAAGATTACACGACCGAATTTTACCAACTAATTGCAAGGAATGACGTTCAAGAGACAGAAGACCAACTTGTCTCTCGATACATTGGTGGTTTAAGAGTCCAGATCATGGATTCTGTAAACATGTTTGATCCGATGACACTTTCTGAAGAGTATCAACGAGCACTGACTTTTGAGAAGCAGAACCGACGAGTGGGGAGTTCTTCTTCTCCTGCAATAACAGGTGCTTCTGGTTTGGGTAATGCGGCATCGCGTTTTGCCCCAACTCAGGCTAAAGCAGTTGGTGAGAATACTGGACCAGTTCCTAAAGCGGCCGACAGTGGTGGGTTCAAGTGCTTTAACTGTGGTGAACCTGGTCACCGACAATCAGAGTGTAAGAAGGCTGAGAAGAGGCAGTTATTTATTGAACCTGAGGAAGATGATGATGTGGCTTATGATGACTATGTGGGAGACGCAGTTTATGATGCAGAACCTGAGTATAAGGAGGAGTATGTGTCTAGAGATGTAGGGGTGAATTTGGTGGTAAGGCGCTCCTGCTTAACACCTAAAGCTGATGGTGATGATTAGCTCAAACACAACATCTTTCAGTCAACTTGCACCATTATGGGTAAGGTTTGCACTTTTGTATGCGATTCAGGTAGTTGTGATAATTTGATAGCTGAAGGAGCAGTCCAGAAATTAGGGCTGAAAACTGAAGATCGTCCCAAACCTTATAAGTTACAGTGGCTTAAAAAGGGTGGGGAGATAACAGTTTCCAAGCGTGTCCAAGTTCCGTTTTCTGTAGGAACAACTTATAAGGATAATCTTTGGTGTGATGTGATACCTATGGATGCTTGTCACTTATTGTTGGGTAGACCTTGGGAGTATGACCGTGATGTAACTCACCATGGGAGAACTAATACTTATAGTTTCCTGTTTGGGGGTGTGAAGATTACTTTGATGCCAAATAAACCTAAGGAAGTAGTTAATAAACCCACTGGTACTTTACTAACTCTTTCGCAGTTCGAATACGAGCTGGAGGTGGGAGGTGATGTTTTTGTATTAATAGGGAAGGAGGTTTCTGAAGACGGTGAAGTTCCTGAAGCCATGATCCCTTTACTTGAGGAATTCTCTGATGTTTTCCCTGATGAAGTACCTGATGGTTTGCCACCATTGCGTGACATACAACATCATATTGATCTAGAGCCTGGGTCACAGTTGCCTAACAGGCCACATTATAGGATGAGCCCGGGAGAACATTAGGAGTTGCGCAGGCAGGTTGATGAGCTGGTTTCTAAGGGTCATGTTCGTGAGAGTATGAGCCCGTGTACTGTTCCTGCCCTATTGACTCCAAAGAAGGATGGTACATGGCGTATGTGTGTTGATAGTCGAGCCATCAATAAGATTACTGTGAGGTACAGGTTTCCTATTCCTCGCCTTGATGATTTGCTTGACCAGATTAGTGGTGCTACCATTTTCACGAAGCTGGATTTGAAGAGTGGGTATTACCAGATTCGTCTTAGACCTGGTGACGAGTGGAAGACCGCTTTCAAGACCCGTGAAGGGTTGTATGAGTGGTTGGTCATACCTTTTGGTTTATCAAACGCACCAAGCACATTTATGCGTGTGATGAATCAACTGCTCAGGCCTTTTATTGGCAAGTTTGTGGTTGTTTATTTTGATGACATTCTTATTTATAGTGCTTCTTATAATGAGCATGTCAATCATGTGAGGCAGTTCTTGACCTTGCTTCGGAAGGATAACTTTTATGCAGCCACGAAGAAGTGTGTGTTCATGACCCCTAAAGTTTTGTTTTTAGGGTATGTTGTTTCTGGTGATGGCATACAGGTGGATAAATCTAAGGTAGCAGCTGTTCAGGAGTGGCCAACTCCAACTACCATTACTGAAGTTCGGAGTTTCCATGGTCTTGATTCTTTCTATAGGCGGTTTATCCCTAATTTCAGTTCCATTATGGCCCCTTTGACAGACTGTATGAAGGGTAAGTCATTTGTGTGGACGGAGGAAGCAGAGATGGCTTTTCAGGTTGTCAAGAAAAAGCTTACTACAGCGCCAATCCTGGTATTGCCTGACTTTTCTAAAGTTTTTGAGCTTCTTACTGATGCTTCTAAGGTTGCAATTGGTGGAGTTCTTAGTCAGGGTGGGCGACCTGTTGCCTATTTTAGCGAGAAGTTGACAGGGCCGATGTCGAGGTACTCTACTTATGACTTGGAGTTTTATGCAGTGGTCCAAGCTGTGAAGCATTTGCGCCATTATTTGTTTCATAAGGAGTTTGTTTTGTTCACTGACCATGATTCCTTAAGGCATATTCGTACTCAAGATAAGGTTTCACATAAACATGGGCGTTGGTTGGCTTTTCTTGAGAAATTTACTTTTGTGGTGAAACACAAAATGGGTGCTTCCAATCGTGCTGCTGATGCCTTAAGCATGAGAAGTAGTTTACTTGTAACCATGCAGGTTGATGTTCCTGAACTGGATGTCATTCGTGACATGGTGACTGTGGATCCATACTTTTCAATTGTTCTGCAGGATTTGCAATCCGGAGAGAAAACAGATTTTGTTATGCATGATGGGTTCCTATTCAAAGGGAATCAACTTTGTATTCCTGATTCAAGTCTTCGCTTGCAAATTATTAAGGAGTTGCATGGTGAAGGACATGTTGGTCGTGATCGCACTTTACAGTTGGTTCAAGCATCTTATTTTTGGCCTACTATGAGGAAGGAAGTGGATCATTACGTGAAGAGGTGTCGTATTTGTCAAGTTTCAAAGGGGACGGCTACTAATGCAGGTCTTTATATGCCTTTTCCAGTTCCTTTGCAGCCCTGGGTTGATATTAGCATGGATTTTGTCTTGGGACTACCTCGTACTCAAAGGGGTAATGATTCAATATTTGTTGTTGTTGATCGTTTTTCTAAGATGGTTCATTTTATTCCTTGTAAGAAGACAATAGATGCAGTTAATGTAGCCCAACTTTTCTTTAGGGATGTGTACCGTTTACATGGTTTACCTTCCTCCATTGTTTCTGATCGGGACACCAGTTTTTTGAGTCATTTTTGGCGTAGTTTGTGGAATATGGTGAATACTCAACTCAATTTTAGTAGTGCTTATCATCCTCAAACTGATGGGCAAACCAAAGTTGTTAACAGGTCCCTTGGTAACCTGTTAAGGTGTTTGGTGAGTGATCATGTGAAGGCATGGGATCAGAAGTTGTATCAAGCTGAGTTTGCTCATAATCATGCTGTTAATCGGAGCACTGGGTTTAGTCCATTCCAGGTGGTTTATTTTGCTCAGCCACGTGGTCCTCTTGATCTTATGACTCCTCAGATTTCTAGGTCTGTTCCGAAGAAAGTGCAGGATTTTGTTGAGGGGTTGCATGATGTTCAGAAATCTGTTCGTGACAACTTGGTGCGAGCTAATTCGAAGTACAAGCAGGATGCAGATCAAAAGAGGAGACATGTTAACTTTGAAGTAGGAGACTTTGTATGGGCTGTTTTGACTAAAGATCGTTTTCCAGTTGGTGAATATAATAAATTGTCTGCTAAGAAGATTGGTCCAGTGGAAATTGTGGATAAGATGAACTCAAATTCTTATCGTTTGAAGTTACCAAGTCATATTCGTTGTTCTGATGTTTTTAATGTGAAGCACTTGTTGCCTTACCATGGTGATTCTTCCGATGATGATACAGCTGGGAATTCGAGGGAGAATTTTTCTTATCCAGGGGGAATGATGGAGGCCCAAGTATTGAAGAACGGGCTGACTTGTTTCTGGAGGCCCGAGATCGCGTGACGAAGAGGGGTTTAGTAAAATGGGCATAACTTTTGCATCCTAAGTCAGTTTTCAGCTCGTGACCTGTCGAAACGTGCGTAAAAAGGAGACCGACGACGCTGTAACCAGCTTCTAGCTGGTTGCGGATTTTTCAAGGCCCGAAAATCCTTTTTACTATCAGTTTTTTGCATTTTTATGTTTTTTTCACTTTCAGTTGGACTTTGTCATTGGGCTACGGTCCAGCCCGTTGGATTTTTAGGGTTTTTCTTTATTTGCAGTCATTATTTAATGAATCTGCTGTAACCCTAGCAAGACAGTTATCAGTTTAATAAAAGCTAAACCACTGGCCGTTGTGTTGCCGTGTTTTACCCTAATTTTCGGGCATTCTTTAGAATCAACGATTATTAGCAGAATTGTTTCTGGCATTCTTATTGAATCAACAGATCCAATTACTTATCTTTGTTATTTTTTTTTAGTCTACATCAATGGGGATGACATTTTGCTTGTGCAGATTTATGTTGATGACATTATTTTCGGGTCTACAAACCCAAAACTTTCAAAATGGTTTGAAGAAGTAATGCACAACAAATTTGAAATGTCAATGATGGGCGAACTAAAATTATTTTTAGAAATTCAAGTTCACCAATCCCCAAGTGGTATCTTTATTAACCAAGCTAAGTATCTCAAGAGATAATCAAAAGGCATGGTATGACCTCATGTGACCCTGTTGGGACACCATTATCAACCACATCCCTAGATGCTGATTTGGAGGGAGATGCCATAGATCAAACGAGATATCGTTCCTTGATCGGCTACCTCATGTACTTAACAGCAAGCCGACCAGATATATCACATGCTACGTGTTATTGTGCACGATATCAAGCACGACCCATTGAAAAACACCTCAAGTAGGTTAAACGAATCTTTCGTTACCTTAAGAATACCATTCACATGGGACTCTGGTATCCGAGGGAAACCGGTTTCTTTCTAACGGCCTATTCAGATTCTGATCACGTAGGATGTCTTGATACACGAAAAAGTACTTCTGGTGGTGCACAATTTCTAGATTAAGATAAGCTTGTGGGATGGTCTTCCAAGAAGCAGGATTATACGTCACTTTCATCAACCCAAGTGGAGTATGTGTCTCTATCTGCGTGTTGTGCACAAGTTCTATGGATGAGAACACAACTCACGGATTATGGCTTCCACTTTGATAAAGTACCTATGTACTGCGACTCAAAGTCCGCCATAGCCATCTCTTGCAATCCGGTACAGCACTCCCGCACGAAGCACATTGATGTCAGATATCACTTCATTAAGGAACAAGTTGAAAGGGGTATCGTTGAACTATACTTTATTGGAACTGATTACCAATTAGCTGACTTGTTTACAAAAGCTCTTTCAAAAGAGAGGTTTGCGTATCTAGTTAGGAAAATTGGTATGAGATGTTTGACTCCAGCAGAACTAGAGATTCTGGCAAAGAAGCCTGTTTGATTCATCTATCAAACATTTACTTGTAAATAATAATGAAAAAGAAAAATACAAAATTAAAAATCTTTGATTATCCAAAATTATTCTTCTCGGCATGTCTTTCAGTATCAGTAATATGGACGTACCTAGAAATGTCGCTCAATAACGACACGGGTGTGTACATAAAGCTCGAATGAAAGTTGTAAATATGTTTTCAAAACATGTCATTTCTATTTTTTAATAAAGGAAAATGTCTATTTTGGACAATTTTTCAACACAACGGGTAGAGCAATCTATCTTGGGTTGAGCTTGTCACAAAACATTCAGTGTTTTGAGCTCAACACAATGGCTTTTAATCACTTTCATATTGCAACCCGGATTTATATTCACGGGGGGGGGGGGGGGGGGGGTGTACGCTTTAGTGCCCTTACCCCTAGCAAAAGAAGAGAAATCTTCTTACACTTGAGTAGATTCGTCAAGACATTCAAAGTGTATGAACTCAAGTTTATGATTTAGAAAAACCACTTCGCCAAAAAGAATGGTTTTTACAAAAAAACGTTGAACCCAATTTTATTTTTCAAGAGTTTTTCACTGTTTATTCAAAATAATTCAAAAATTGTGTGTTCAACAACTCCTATCCTCAAAAGTTTAATGTGGATCGTATCCTCGTAATGACAATTCCATTGGATCAATTTTTTGAGGGGAGCGTTCCCAATTCATGCTATATTTGACACATTTTTCTCCCGAAAGTTTTTCAAGACTATTTTTCACCATATATCTTAGTCAAACTTGGTATCTCTAATATCAAACGATTTTATATATTAGAGATAGGGGAGAAAATGTGATTAAAATGTGATCTAAAGACTCAAACACGCATGGTTACGATCAAATACCCACAAGATCTTTAATTCACGACGTTATTGGTGTCAAAAGGGTGGTTAGGTTTAAGTCCTATGATCCAACCAAAACCGGAGGGATCTTCCCAAGTATAATCTAATAGATTATTAGAAGTCCTTAGGAAAGATGGAGTAGAATGTGAACGAAGCTGAATGCCGACTAAGTACTGATGCTAGCACGGGAACAATCACAACAAGGTGCTAGTAATGATGTGTTGGTAAGCATTGAAGGGGTTGAAGAATGAAAAAGAAATGTAAGGATAAAGGGTGTAACGAAATTAGCCCTCCATACAACTTAGGCAGAAACCGGGTCAACACATCATGAAGACAACGCATCATGGACCCAGTGATGTAATGCGTAACCCCTCCCTAGCTGACTCAGGCTTCTCTCAAAAGAAGGTTGTTTTATTGTCACGGAGATCAACATGACTTCTATTGACTTTCTCACTCAGATATAGTTGATATTGAATAGGTGGCATCTGCTCCAGCCTCTGACCACTAAAAGTGCACAAATCGAGTCTAGAGCCAAGAGATCAAACAAATCTCGTTAGGACACACGGATGACGATCAAGAGAGTCCTATGCTATATCCTTGTGATATTGCTAGAACACTCATAGTGATACTACTTAGTATTCACAATGATAAGTGGAAGTCCTTCCAGTGTTAAAATCAAACAGCACTGTGGTAGGTCATGTGTAAGATTCTTTATGAATTTAACATATGTAAAACTGAAAAGCAACAGTGGTTTGTTTCTTTATCGATTCAAACTCGTTTCAGGTTTCTACGCAATATCTTTATGGTCTTGCCATAACATTCAGAGTGATATTCATTAGTATTCACAGTGACGAATGGAAATCCTTCTAGCGTCAACATTAAACAGCGCTACGGTAGGTAACTTGCGAGATTCTTATGAATCAAGCTTGTATCAACTGGAATGCAACAATGGTAAGATTCTTAATGAATCAAACTTTTTCTAGGAATTTGAATTGACGACTTTAATCAAGCGGATATTTATCCAATTGATTCACTCTTTATGTTCTAAGTCTTGCTTTGAGACGGTCGAGTAAAGAGAACGGCTAGTACAGTCGCGAAACCTTGTAAAGGAGATTCTTAATTGAATCTACCTATCACAGGTACAATATTTAATATCGTCTAACGGTCTTAACCGACCGGAGGTAAAACGCTACCGATTTAGGACGAATGTCAAAGCCATTCAGTCTGTGTCTATGTTTTGACTCGGGAAGGTGGCGTTACGGTGTACTTAGCAAAGTCGAAGATTCAAAACCACATACTTATGCCTAAAGACATATTCAACAATCAAGAAAGCTAAAGACTTCCGCAACTCTGGTGAATAAAATCTTCCTTATCAATTAATGTAGAGGAATGACCTCTCTGCAAAGGAGATTGTTAGCAAGCTTTCAAGATAGTGCAAAGTATGAGCATGTGGATGTAGACACAAGATTGCAAGATGGCAAAGACAAGCCAAGGATAATTTGAAGATCTAAAGTTTAAAGACAAAGTCAAAAGACAACGACCAAGGCTAAAAGATCACAGCATGAAGGAACAAGACTACTATTACACGTTCAAGATTCATTTATGACGAAATTCGTAATCTCCATTGAACTCCAAATATCGAAGAGGAATGACCTCACATTGGGGGAGATTGTTAGCCTCAAAATATTTAGTCAAACAAGATTTTTCGGTCATCGGTTTATATTTTAATATTTATTAGAACGTTGTAATAGTTAGTTAAAATAGTCGCGACATTACGGGCTTGATTGCTAGCTTAAAAGGCCTCTTTTAAGGTACTAAGCATTTTATTCAAGCCCGGCCCATTAAACAAATATAGTTCATTAAGGCTACATGTAAGCCCGACTATATATACCTCTCCTAGCATGTTAGGAGAGGTTGGTGTTATCAGTTTTTAATCTAATATTCTCCTAGTTAATCATCTCTCTCTCTCTAATTTCTCTCTCTACTTTCTCTCTCTAGAAATCATCTATCTTTCTTCTTTATTTCAATTACTCAACCATGATGAAGTGAATAAATATGGGAACAACACTTAGAAATAAACCAAATGTCCAAGAATAGGTTATGCTTGGATATTTGATTTAGATTATTTAACTAATTCTATGGATTACTATTCTATGCAAAAGGATTGTCAAACTAACAATGCAGGTGAGGAGTTTGGTACAACTAAGTCAGGTACTCAAGGAGAACCTTCTTCATCAGACTCTCAGGATGATGATGTTCACATCTATGTACCTAGTATGCCTATTGTTACTCCTATGGTTGCTACTCCCCAGAAGCAAACAATGCCATCAATTGATAATCATGCCTCCCAAGAGCTTCAGATGCTTCAAGATCAAGAAAACAATTCTACATCTGCTAATGAGCATTCAGGAGAATAATCTTTTGAGTCACAACACTCAGCAGTACATATTACACCTAGCGGTACCTCATCTACAAGTACTGCTAAGTCAAAATCTGCGAAGTCTGTTGATTCGTTAGAAGATATTTTACAAGCTATGGACGATGAAGACATTTATGATAGTTCAGCTGAAGGAATATTCTCCAAAGCTTCCTATGATGAGCAGGGTGCAGTAACTGATTTCAATAATTTGGAAACTGAAATTCCAGTCAGTTCTATTCCCACTGATAAAGTTAACAACAACCATCCTACTATACAGATTATTGGAAATCCCAAATCTGTTGTACAAACCAGAAGACAACTTCAAGCCAATACTGAAACTCATGCACTTCTGAGTTATGTCAAACAACAGCAGAGAACCAATAATAAGGATACTCAGCATTGTTTGTTTGCCTGTTTCTTATCACAAGTAGAGCCCAAGAATATTTCTCAAGCTCTGGATGAAGAAAGTTGGGTAGATGCCATGCAAGAAGAATTAACACAATTTGAGCTACAAAAGGTTTGGATTCTTGTGGATCTTCCTTTAAGTAAAAGGGTTATTGGTACTAGATGGGTTTCCAGAAACAAGAAGGATGAAAGAGGAGTTGTTGTGAGGAACAAGGCAAGGCTTGTTGCTCAAGGATATAGACAGGAAGAAGAGATAGACTATGATGAAGTTTTTGCACCAGTAGCAAGGATAGAAGCCATTAGGTTGTTTTTTGCCTTTGCATCATATATGGGTTTTATAGTCTATCAGATGGATGTGAAAAGTGCCTTTCTTTATGGTACTATTTCAGAGGAGGTATATGTTTCACAACCTCCAGGTTTTGTAGATCCTAAATTCCCTAACAAAGTCTACAAAGTTATCAAAGCACTTTATGGTCTACATCAAGCTCCAAGGCCTTGGTATGCAACTTTATCCAATTTTCTGTTAGAACATGGATATAGGAGAGGAACCATTGACAAAACTCTATTCATCAAAAAGAATGCTAAGGATATTATTCTAGTGCAAGTTTATATTGATGACATTACTTTTTGTTCAACCAAGAAATCATGGTGTGAAGAGTTTGAAGCTTTGATGAAAGGAAGATTTCAGATGAGTTCTATGTGAGAACTTACTTTCTTTTTGGGACTACAAGTCAAACAGAGGAAAGATGGAATATTTATCAGCCAAGATAAATATGTTGCTGAAATCTTGAAGAAGTTTTCATGTATGGATTCAAGGAGTACAAGTACACCTTTTGAAGATAAGAAGTCTTTATCAAAAGATAAACATGGTGAAAATGTTGATATTCATCTATACAGGTCAATGATTGGTTCATTGATGTATCTTACGGCTTCAAGACCAGACATTATGTTTGTTGTGTGTACATGTTCAAGGTTCCAAGTTAATCCAAAGGTGTCACATCAACATGCTGTGAAAAGGAATTTTAAGTATCTTAAAAGTCAGCCTAATTTAGGATTATGGTATCCTAGAGATTCAACCTTTGAATTGGAAGTGATGACGTATAGTCCTCAGTCGGGCTGGATAGTCCGACTCACCGGTACTACCCGCATCCATCATGAATGGATTGAATGCTTGTGTGATGCGTGCACTCAGCCCAAGAGGCCCGGAAACCGTTGTCGCACATAAAGGCTGATTACTTAGCCAGGTCCTTGTCGCAGCGCGACAGGATCAGACAAGAATATAATCTATCATATAGATATATTCGCCTAAAGGAAAGAGATATACACTTACCTTGGTTATGCAATAAGGATCAAACTATTTTAGGTCGTTATCTCTTCCTTTAGCTGCAAGAGTAGGAGATCCCAACAAGGACTCTCTCGGGTATAAAAGGAACCCCATAGGTTCCACAAAGTTACGATACACACAATACCCTAAACACTACATACTCAAATCGATTACTTACTCTCACGTGGAGTCTAATCATGGGTCTCAAACCCATAGTAAGCCTAACGGTGTCTGTTTAGTGCGTAGGGTCCTCAAAGCAAGTTTCACTTGGTGCAAGAGCCGGAGTCCAAAAGGCCCCAAATTAAGCCTAATTTGGGTCAAGCTTGGTCTACCCCAACTTTTGTATCAACAAGTTGGCGCCATCCGTGGGACCCACACTAAGCTCTAGCTAATGACGAAAAACGGCAAGAATGAAGGCCGTCAAGGATCCTCAACCGTAGATGGTCGTATCACATCCGTGAATACTACTCATGGATCTACCAGCGAAGCAAACAACTGGGATGTAAACAACCCTCCAATCGTAAGAATAGGCGGACTGTTCTCAACTCCCCTACCCCCCGTGGGGGGAAAAGGCTTAGAACGAGAGTCAACTCAGCCTCCTCCCAATAAGCAAAAAAGAAAGACACTCCAAGAGGAGGGCGGGGAAGTCGTTGCTACGGAGGCATGCATGATGGAGGAGTACGTAGCTAATAACCTACAAAACCTCATCCCTTTAGTTGCTAAACACGAGAAGATAATAAAAGAAGCAAAGCACGCGAAGCACGCCGCATCCTCAGAAAGCAACATATCAGGATCGAGTGATGACCTCCTAGAAAAACACATGTGAAGAAATGTAAATCTTGCTTATGTTTTTAGAGAGAGAAAGAGATATATATGGTGGATTACACACACTTCTAGAGAGAGAAAACCAATGTTTACTATGTGAAAAAGTGAATAACCACACACCCTCTCCATCTAAGGAGAGGATTTATATACCCAAGCCTTGTAATGGGCTTGGGCTTACATGTTTGGGCCGGCCTACACATGTTGTAGGCTAGGCTTGGACTTGTTTCTTAAATAACGATGTCTAGACTACGAGCTACTACTTAGTATATTGTCGGAGTGACCGAATCTTCCTAAATACGTAAAAACGTATTTCTAACAATCTCCCCCTAAGGGAGGTCACTCCAAACAAGGGCGTTACCCGAGTTACAATAATGAAATAAACCTAGCATACTATGCTTGTCTTGAGCTCGTAGTCTTCGTCTTTCTTTTCCTTTTTTTTTTTCTGGTGAACATGCTGATGTGATCTTTGATATCAATCTTGAGCATTAATCTCTTGCCTTGATCTCGTGCATCCATCACTTGTGATCTTCGCCTCTTTGTGACGCCATGTCCCACATACTTATTCCTTCGTAATTCTTGAAAGCTTCAGAGTTCGATACAGCGGAACACTTAACTTTTAGGCTTTCTTGAATTAGATGAGATATTAAGTGCATAAAGTATAAGCATGCGGGGACGACTTCTTCTTGGATTCCGCAATGCCACCGTCTTCAAATGCCGCAACATCAGTAGACACGAACGAAATGACTTTGAACATTTCATTCCAAATCGGTAGCAATTTACCTCCGGTCGGTGAAGACCGTTGGACGATATTAGATATCGTACCCGTGACGGATAGTTTCAATTAAGTAACTTCCTGACAGGATTTCGCGGGTAAACTCGTTCTCTTTATTCGACCGTCCAAAGCTGACTGCGAACATAAAGAGTGAATCATTTGGATAATAATATATGCATGATTTGAAGCCGTCAATTCATGTTCCTGGAACAAGTGAAATTCAATTAAGAACCATCGTTGCTTTCCAGTTGTCACGAGCTTGATTCGTACAGAATCTTGCAAGTTACCTACCAAGTGCTGTTTGAGGTTAACACTAGAAGGATTTCCACTCATCACTGTGAACACTAAGGTATCACTCTGAGTCTTCTGGCAAGATCACTAAGATATTGCGTAGAGGCCTGGAACGTGTTTAAATTCAGTTAAGAATTAAACAGCTGTTGCTTTCCAGTTATCACAAGTTTGATTCATAAAGAATCGCACAAGTCACCTACCATGAGCTTTTTGATATTCGCTCAAGAAGGATTTCCATCTTCATTGTAAATACTTTCGTATTACTCGGATGTTCAGGCAAGATCATGAAGATTTTGCGTAGGACTCTTAAAATCTTTCTTACTTTTCACAGTGTATGAAGAAGCAATGAATTATGAAAGTGTGTCCTAATGAGATATTTGATGATCTCAAATGGCTCTAGACTCGATCGTGCACTTTGGATTTTAGTGATCGGAGGCTGGAGAGGAGTGCCACCTTTTCAATACCAATTTATTCGGAGTGAATAAATAGATAGATAATGCGTTGTCTCCGTGTGATTAAAACAAATACCTTTTGAGAGATATCTGAGTTAGCTGGGATGGCTTGTGCATTGCATCACTGGGTCCATGATGTCTATCTTCAATATCGAGCATCATTAAAATGATCTCACTAGCATATGTGTTGACCAGGTTTCTGCCTAAAGTTGTAAGGAGGGCGTCTTTCTTTACACCGTTTATCTTTACAATTCTTTTTCATTCTTCAACCCCTTCAATGCTTACCAATACGTCATAACTAGCACCTTGTTGTGATTGTTCCAGTGCTAACTTAAGTACTTGGTCGGCATTCAGCTACGTTCACAATCTTTCTCCATCTTTCCTAAGGACTACTATTTCTAGCTATGGAATGTCCTTGGGAAGATTCCTCCGGTTCTAGAAGAATCATTGGACTTAACCTATCCTACCATCCTTATGTCACCACAATCTTCATCGTCGTGAAATAAATGGGTTTTGGGTAAGTATATGTCACCATGAAAATCTATTTTGATATGCAAATCCGTTTTGCTCTCCCTTAACATATGCTACGATATTCGAAAACATTTCGCATATGTCGGGATGAGCCAGCACATTAAGTCAAACTATTTGTGATAATATCCCATATTAAATCACATTTTCTCCCCCATATTAAAAATATTAACCCAATTGATGTTTTTAATATCAATTGATTTAATGAAGTTTTAACAAAGGTTTTGGGAAGAAAAATGCAAGTCCGTTTAATCTTCATGAGTCCAAATGTATGAAATATGATACCGATTGGTAACATGCTCACATATTCACCATATTTAAAAGAATTGACAAGGTTGGACCTGATAGATGACAACATCATATGATAAGATCAAATGGTTCTTGTCAGCATATGTTGGTCGCCTCGTCACGTCTGAAGTCATCTCTTGACACCACGTGTACAATTGGTATGGTTGTCTTGACACTAATTTGTGAGCTTGCCACTTTCGGCATCAAAGATTCTGAATGCTTGACAATTGCTCCCCCTCAATTGTTGACCCTTGTTCTATTGAAAGAGTTGTAGTCGTCGGTTGAGTAGTCGCATCGTCGAGTATGTAGATTCCGATTGTAGATTGCTATGGTTGTAGAGATGATAGCTTCATAAAAGCAAGACTTCTCTTGTTTTAACAAATAAATACACTGAGGCGTACATATATTTGTGTTAGACCAAGTTATCAAGTAAACTTGATCCCTTACAAGGTTTTAAAGTAAACCTTGCCCGAGAGAGTTAATTCCCGTTGTTAGCCAAAGCTTTCATAAGAAATACTTGACTTTAATATGAAAACCGGGTTGCAGTCTGAAATAACTACAAGCCATTTAGGCATGTTTTATGAAATATTTACAACTTTTGTACGAACACTATTTATGGCGCCGTGTCAACATTAATCAACATTTCTAAGGCCGTAAATATTATCGTACCAAAAGACATGCCTTTGAAAAATAAAGTAAAAATATTTTTGGATTTTTATGAATTTGTCAATTTTTATGATTTTTATATGGTTTTATATTTTTGTATTTTGCTTTTGTGGATAAAAATATAAACAATATATACAGATGATCACCAAGGATACGGAGAATAGTTTTACCACCACTATTCTTTCGCTTCATCTGCCAGTTCCTTTAGAGTCTCAGGCGAGAAAGTTCTCATTCCTAGCTTGTCGGCCAAAAATTCAATTCGAGCGCGATCTAAAGCCTTCGTGAAAATATCCGCCAATTGATACTCAGATCGGACAAAGTAAAGCTCTATTACTCCATTTTCCACTTGCTCCTTGATGAAATGGTAGCGAATGTCAATATGCTTCGACCGGGAGAATTGAACATTGTTGCAGCATAAGGCAATTGCACTCTTGTTGTCGCAGTACATCGGAATTATGTTGAAACCTAGACCATAGTCGGTTAATTGTGATCTCATCCAAAGAATTTGAGCACAACAACCGGACATATCTATGTATTCTGCTTCCGTACTTGAAATTGCAGCGTTTTTCTGCCTTTTCGATGCCCAACTGATTAGTCGATCTCCTAGTAGTTGCAAAGTTCCACTCGTGCTACGTCGTGTATCTTGACAACCCGCGTCCCCGATTAATGGTTCCTTTAAGATATCGAAAGATCCTTTTAACAGTAGCTAAGTGTAACTCAGTAGGCCTAGTTTGATACCTAGCACACATACAAATAGCAAACTGAAGATCAGGTCGACTGGCTGTGATATACAGAAGAGTACCGATCATTCCACGATACAGTGTCAGATCAACGGCAATTCCATGTGGATCTGCATCAAGCTTAGTTTTTTCCACCATTGGAGTATCCACAGGGTCGCAAGATTCCATCTTATACTTCTTTAGCGATTCAAGGGCATACTTGGATTGATTGATAAAGATGCCTCTAGGACTCTGAGATATCTAAAGACCTAAAAAGAATGATACCTTGCCCATCATTGACATCTTAAACTTGGAAGACATGAGTGTCCCAAACTCATCCGATAAGGTTTGGGTCGAGGCTGCAAATGTAATATCATCAACATATATTTGTACCATAATCATATCTTTACCTCATTTTTGAATGAACAGCGTGGGATCCACCTTGCCTTTAGCGAAGCCTTGCGTAATGAGGAATTCTGACAATAGATCATACCATGCGCATGGAGCTTGATTCAACCCATAGAGAGCCTTCTTAAGCTTGTACACATGATTAGGATATTTAGGATTCACAAAACCATCCAGCTGTTGAACATAGACCTCTTCCTTGATTTCACCATTTAGAAATGTCGTCTTCACATCCATCTGATAGACGATCATATTCATGTGGGCTGCATAAGCGATGAATAGTCGAATAGCTTCCAAACGGGCAACAGGTGCAAAGGATTCCATAAAGTCGATACCCAATAATTGCTCTTATCCACAAGCTACTAGTCGAGCTTTGTTCTTCAATATTCCGCCTAACTCATCGAGTTTCACCTTGTAAACCCATTTCAAAGTGAGTAACTGCACTTGATCCGGGCATGGGACAAGTTCCCAAACTTTAAGACGTATAAATTCATTAAGTTCTTCTTACATAGCTTCTATCCAACAGGATTGAGTAAAAGCTTGTTGCCATGTCTTAGGTTCAACTTCAGTGAGAAAAGCATCAAAGTAACAAAACATTGCACTTTCTTGTAATTGACTTTGTTACCGGACGATTAGGGTCACCAATGATAGAATCTATAGGATGATCCTTTGTCCACTTGCTTTCATGTTCACGAATCCGTGGATTGGAGTAAATCGTAGTTGGAGCTTCCTCTGAGGTGGACGACCCGGCTTGAATAGGGTCGGGAATTGGTACACCAAAGAATGGAAGTTCACGCATTTGAGCGAATTCCAAATAGTGATCATCATCATCCTTTTCATCATCAATAGGCATGAAGTGGGTAGTTGTTACATGTGTTGGTTGAGAATTACCCGTTGAAGGTATATCTTGACCAATTGTAGGTGCAGATGTGTCTGATTGTGCAACGGTTGCTGGAGCGACAACTTCGGTTACCGGAGCTATTACCTCAGGTTTTGGAGCAACAATACTAGGAGGAGTAAAGAATTCATCAAAGAACGGTTGAAACAACGTATCCCATTCAGTGCTAGAAGGTGGTGTAAATGATGATGAAGTAGGGTTGTTTGGGACACGACCAGAACTAATGTTACTAGGTCCCATTTTGTAACACCCCCAAATTTATACAACTCAGTACAGTGGAAGACTAGTTGGTGTTACGGGATAGCACATTACTCACATCATAGACAACGCTTAAAAGTCGCGTCGTTTTAATAATAAAGCATTTCCATTCATAAATATCAAATTTACATAGGTCCCAAGTCACTATATTTAATACAGGTTTTACAAAGCATTTGAATGGAAATAAGTATTTTAGGTGCGGGCCATGAATTCTTGTTGTCTTCCCGAGAATTACCTTCAAGTACCTGAGATAAAACATGTTAAAAGAAAAGGTCAGCGATAACGCCGAGTGAATTCATAGAGTTTAATAAAATCCATCAATATAATATCAGTATAAAATTATTACTGAAAATCATTTTGTACAAATCATTTTAATAGGCCATAAAATAGCCTAAGTCATTGTTATACAAATCCTTATCGAAAATCATAATATAGGCATTTGCCTTAAAATCATTATACGAGCCAATTTCGTAAAAACATCATACAATACGTCTTATGACGTTGTATGAAAATAAAAACCGTTATATGAATATGGTTATGAAAACTAAAACAAAAACATAATATCAATAGTATGACCCTTTATTGCTAGTCAGGCAATACATCGTAATTCGGAGCGTCTAGTAGTATTTCGTTAGTTTTGGATTATTATAAGCCGCATGACATTGTTACCTTACTAAAACAAACAACGGGTAGCTAGCCCGAAACACATTTGCCCATCTAAATTAGCGTGTCGTCACAAAGGTCACGCTATGTAAATCTTCTCATACATAAATTCGCTTACCAATCAATGTGGCACGACGGGGATCAACCGTCAAGGCGCGAACTGGGGTGATCGTCCCCAAATAGTACTATTATATGCATAAGCGTCTACCAAATCCCGGTAGTTCACAATTCATGCTAATGGGACTTTTAGTGACATAACCTAATTTAATAATCCATTTTATTTCATCTATCGGGTCATATAATCATTTATCGGGTCATACAATCATTCGGGTACAAATCAATAAACAAACAATTGGGACAAATGGTTTCCTATTTTAGTAAAACTAACATGTTATCTCCCTCGCGGGTTTATAAAATATTTCATAAAAACATTTAAAAGAGTGCGAGGCTATGAACTCTCGTTGATGTGGGAAGGCGGGTTATCGGCAATTCAGACGTACGGTACGTGCTTCAATCACGGAAACCTAGACAAATAATACTCGTCTTAGACTCATGTCCAATGACTTTATAAAAATAACAATTATGTATACATATGATGATTATATGTATATGATGATCAAGTGGGTTTACATATTCTCGTTTACTCATTTTAGTGTTATGTGTCGATAACTTTTATACTAATTTACTAGTTTTACCTATTTACATATTTTAAGTCCAATAAACTTATTATAAGTTCTTTAACTTGTATTAATCCATTTTATACTTGTATTATCAGTATTTATACTTTACATGTTGGGCCCAAATGGGTTAAGCCCAGTAAATAAGTTTATAAGCGTTTTAGCCCATTTTGTTGTATTATTAGTCCAATAACGTTAATTTAGCCCGTTAATGTCCGTATGTTTTATAGTTCGGGTTTCATCGGTTTTTACTTGTTATATATGTTTATATATCATTATATGATTTTTAAAAACTTTACATTAGACGGGTTTGATCGTCTAAGTTTTAATTGGCGAAAAACGTTAATTTTACGGTATTAGCCGAAAAAGTCGTAAAAATCATGTTTATAGTTTTATAACTTATAAAACTTAACAAGTTACCATTTTTTTAAATGTCCACTTATTTACCATTGTACACATTTATATAAATATATTATATAAGTTAGTGGGTTTTAATTTATATTTTATATTATTAAATTTTGAGTGCTTATATAATAGTATTATACTGTAATTTCCAAAATCTGATTTTTATTTTCATCTTTACCAAAACTGCCATATCTAGAGTTCTATATGGAGATAGAAGCTCAAATTTTTATCACATAAACTAAATGATATGTGCTTCATTTAACTCTTCTATAGATACTGTTGAATCATCCTCTAAGTATTTTCTAAAATTCGTCCAAAACAGTGAACTCAGATTTGTACCTTAAACTTATTTTGATCATATCTCACTCATTACAATGATTCCATTGCATAGCCAACTCTCACATGTGTACAAGACCCATAGCTTACTGTTTATTCATTAATCTATGCCATTTTTATCTGTTCATGACATGTTTCTTTACTGTTTTATACAGCCCACAAATTTAAACATGATTTTATCCTTGTTTCTTATAGTCTTTCATCTTTTTAAGCATGTTTATCAACACCAAATCCCCACACAATATTTTTAATCATCATTAATCATCATATACATAAGTAAAAGAAATACAAGATTACATAATCAAAAATAACAAGAAGATGAGGAGAACAATCTTTATACCACCATGATGATGTAGGTTGTGATCAAAACATAGATTTTGATGGAGAAACTTGTGCATAGCCAAGACCATCTTCATGACCACCAATCTTCATAAACTCCTTGTGGAAAATCAGCCCCAAGACACCAAGGAAACTCCTCCATAGATGTTATAATCACCACCATTCAAGAGAGCTTCAAGAGGGCATCAACATGTGTATGAATAACATGAGATTTTGTGGTTGATTTTGATCAAATGAGGGTGTTCTTGGTGGGGATGGGACGGCATAAACAAGAGAGAAGGAGAGGATTGTGTGTGGTTTGCATGGTGGAAAATGAGAGAAGTAGTTTAGTTGCTAGTGGTTTTGAGGTTGTAAGCTTACATTGTAAGCTAAATGGACATGTGTAAGCAACTTGTCAACAACTTGACACCAAGTTGTTGTGGTGTAGTGTTGTAACCGGTTTTGAGTGGGGGTGGGGCAAGTGTCCCACTTGTCTCATCCCCATTTATTTACGGGTACTCCTCGATTCTAGTTTCCTCGATTTGCGTGCCCTCGGGTCGTTTTACGAATAACATTTTTATAAATTATGAATCAACGGCACAAAACGAATCTAATAAAAATTGTCTCATCAAAAACGGAGTTTGAAAACGTAAATACGTAATCCTAAGGTTTCCGGTTTAGTCATAAAGGACGTTAAAATAAAATCGTAAGTCCTAATCTCTTCTCGTAAATTTGTGAGTTTATGAACCAACACAAATTTAAAACTCCAAAATAATATTCATGGACAAATTTATTTTCTGAAATGTCGGACTGCCACCAAAGACGGTGTATGTAAACGTAAGCACGTAACGTTGAATCCTCCGGTTTAGACGTAGTCGATGCTACTTCAAGACGTAAATCCAAATTTCTTCCCAAAAATAAGTGAGTTCATAAAATAATATTTTCAAATAAATATTGAGAATAAAATATTGACCATAAATTGACGGATTGTCACAGCATTTATCCCTAAACAGGATCTTTGTCCTCAAAGATCATCTTACCTTACTAATCGCTTCTTATAGAGTTAAATCCATGTGGGTATTTCCTCCACATTCGGTCTTCTCTCACAAGTGTAATCCATTACAATACGCGAGTTTCATCAACCATAACTACGGGAATAAGATCAGGCTTAATGTTGACTTACTTTCTCTATCCATGATGTTTACGGGTTTCTGATGAATGCAACTTTTCGCCGATCTAAGCTTTACTAAGAAACGATCAGATTTTCACTTGATAGATATTCCATCAAGTTCGATTTACGAAACATAATTCACGCAGCTCTTGAAGTCCTAGGGTAGATCCAGCTTATATGCCTTTTAAACCAATCTTTTACATCATCTCAATGGTCCCATACAACGGGGACTTATATCCCATGATCTTCCAGATCATCAATTCATTTTCCATGGTTAAAATTTTTGGCATAACTTCGCTACCCATCTGGCACTTCAAGATCTACATTTCATATTCACATAACCTCCTGCCCACTACTGGCAGTCAATAATCAAATCCTAATTTCAACAATCATTTCAGATCTCGCGGGTCGGGTATTTTGTAAGGTTAGGTTCGCCATCATAGGAAACCTTAAACCTAAAAGACATGTCCAACTCACAAGGGGTGTATGTCGGGTGTATTCATCTCAACTCCTGCTTACAGATGCTCTAATATTTAGATCATGACAAGATTCGATCTCGATCCTAATACGATGATTATCAATGATAATCTCTCTAAAGGAAAACGATTATACGGTTTATTACCAAAGGTCAATCATTCAAACATAAAACAAGACTTCTAGTGTTTTGTATTGTTACTTTACCTCGTTCCTTCGATTTGGGGTGGTAAACAGTACTCTCATCAAGGTTCGTTCCCAACGACTTCTGAGCAAATCTCTAGAAATTCGATGCGAAGCGAGGATCTTGATAAAGATGTTCGATACAGGCACACTATGTTTACATAACTCTTTTGCATTTATCATTAACGGGAATGATATTAGCAGATTTGGTCAGTCTGTCGACGATGACCCAAATCGAATCAAATTCAGATGATGACCTTTGCAATAGCTAGACGTTTACTAAAGTATGAGGCGATGTCTGCCTTCATAATTTGCCATCAGTACAACTTCTTCAGATAAAGATACATTAAATCAGAAATGACAGGAATAGAATACTTATACTTACGAGATTCCAACATAAATATATCTCACAATCCTCCATATTTAGACAATCACAAGTGGCCTTTTAATCATTTAGCGCCATCGGCTCCTCAGTTCTAATGGTTCATATTAGCCGCGAACCCCTTTTTATTATCTATATTATCCTTTTTACAAACATTGTTTATTTTTATATCGTTCAGCAATATATTTTGCACATTCATTATTAAGGAACACATCCTAATTGGTTCTTTATATTTTATACATAATGTGTCAGTAATTACGTTCACTTTCTTGATGAAATAGATATCATAACCGTATTCATTTAAAAATTATTTCTTCACATTTTCTGAGTTTTAGTTTCTTCTCATCTATCATTTTTATCAGTTTTGCTTAATCCGATGTTTAAAGCGTCGATAATTATTACAACTAATTAAATAATAAATATTTAATTTTTATGAAACGTAACGTAAAAGTTTAAATTTCTTAGTTTGTCCAATTATATAAAAAAAGTTCAAAAGAATAAATTTGAATTTAATTAACAAGATCTTTGTTGATTTATCCAAAATATTTAATAAGATCCGTAATTGTTCGAAAAATCTTTGTTTATACTTTGGTCAAAAATTTTCTTAGTTTGAAAAGCGTAAATTATCGTTTCAAATTTCAAGTCATGTTTTAAATGGTGTCCTCAATCCCTCTTAAGATGTCTAGAAGTATACACAAACATTTACCCCTAAACAAAAGTTTAGTTAAATGGTTTGTGTATAAGGGAATAATCCATTTAAAAATCCTTTGTTAAAACATTTGTCAAAATATATTTCCACTTTCTTTCTGGTAAAACCCAAAGTCTTAAATGACTTCAAATTTTTGAAGAGTCAATTTAGATTCCATTATCTTTTAATCACACGGTTAAATCATGTAAAGGATTAAGTCTTAAGTCTTATGTTAAATATTCAAGGTACAAGTTTTAATTGTTCGGCCAATTCAGGGCAATCTATAAATAATTATTAACTCATTCTTATTCTTATAAACAAATAAATGGTCCTTAATGATCACGAGCATGAATTTATCAAATTACAGCCCACACACGTGATTCACCAAATTTATGAATGCTACATGTGTATTAGTCAATCCAAACGACATCACGTGAAACTCATAATGTCCATTACCAGTACCGGATGTAGTGATTGGAATACATAAT
The DNA here is from genome assembly GCA_025667525.1 of Glebionis coronaria. Classification (NCBI taxonomy): domain Eukaryota; kingdom Viridiplantae; phylum Streptophyta; class Magnoliopsida; order Asterales; family Asteraceae; genus Glebionis; species Glebionis coronaria. The sequence goes on from JANFOE010000400.1 coordinate 225,415, forward strand.
CTTTTTCGCAGATGCGAATTTGATGATAATCATGCCGTGGATCAAATTGCTAGAACTTTGTAAATGATCGAACATATCTTCCATTTAGAGTTATGGATTTCGTTTTCGATTGTCAATTTACTCAGTTCACAGTAATCTATAAATATAAGGAATGATAACACCATAGCTCTTCATGATGACGAGCTCGGTAGAATAAAATCTTTCTCTGACAACTCTCTCAGTTGTACGGTAATTCCTTTAATTCAGATGGTGCTGAAGTACAGTGCACAAGCCACAGGTGCAGCACCGGAAATATAATCAATACCAATTTCAACTTGCCTTAATGGCAAAAGTCTAGGTAATTTACCAACAAATACCTTCTAAAATTTCAGATAACAGAAACATCTTTTAGTACATTCATATTAGGTTCTTTCTAGATTACAATATCTATAACTAGTTCACAACCATTCATGGTATAATTTCAAGTCTAAATGCAGGATATGGTCATCCATCAAGAATTATTTAGATCACTTTTTATAATCAACACCTTATCATTTAGGGGAATTCTACTCGAGTTCCCATCAATTAAGACAATGTCGTCATGTCATAATCAATCAATCCATTCTACTGGCTCTATCAACTTTCCAGTTTCATTGCCGTCGATAAGATGTGAACTTCTCATAAGACTAATAATAACTCATAATCCTTCACAAATTTAGGGATATATAGAGACACAACTACTATTAAAAGAGTAAGGTTAACGCATAATCTACGCGAGATAATTTCAGATCAGATACAGACGAAAACATTTAATGAATATGAATATATCCCATGTTTTCATAATTTGAGTACGCATTCGAAAGCTCCTCGGATCGTTACCCAGGTCATTCAAATGAAATCTAATCAAAAGAAATGATAGGAACGTCGATACATCCAGTCGGGTATCAACACTTGGTAATCAAATACTTTTCCTAAGAATCTCACTACGGGAGAATTGGACAAGAAGGAATTGTCAATTGTCAAATAAGATAATTTCCACAGATGAGTAAATTCGACTCAGAAGAATAGATGCTATAGGCACATATGTAGGTGTCCCTAACACTATGTCCTTATTTTTCACTTCTTGCAGATCTTATAAAATTTAATCTTTCACAATCTTCAAAGAAAATATAGTGTTTATTAATAATTTCATGGTGACTACTAATCAGCCTTGCATGGTCCCTTCCAAATTGTATGTAGGCGTGCAACAATATACAATTTCAAGATTAACGATGCAATACTCAGTTTGTCAAAAATTTATCATCATGTTTATAATAAAAACATTTTCATACTTAATTCTTAAATAAGAATCAAAAATAAATTTACAAAGATTTTCTTTGTTATGAAAACAATTAAGTTTTCCAAGGTGTTTCATAAACAACTTTATTTCGATAACGATTACTTATAAGTCTCATTTCAATTAATCCATATGGTGATGAAAATTCAATTTGCTCAAAGGATACTGTTTTAACTTATAAAAACAATGAGTGATCTGCAAAAGAGTGATGAAAAGTTGTTCACCAAGAACGTAACTCAAATCAAGATGAGTACTTGTTCAATGGTTGCATCACTAATGCGAACATTAGGATGAAGCAATAGAAGATAGATAACATCGATACATGTAGGATTTAGCAATCAACGGTAGTCTTTTTCATTAACCACAAACAAGTCAAAATTGTACCGTAACACATTACGTATCACTATGTCATACAATTCTCAGAACTCATCCTACCAACTGATATCTCAGTTAAGTTAGGGATATTTAAAAGATACCACAATGAATACTAACCTACAAGAGTCATTAGGCGTTCCACATGTCCCAGAAGATCCATCGGTCCCAATTCAGAAGAAGATTTCTTCAATTTATTTCTTGGAGAATAGGCATCCTCATCATTGGACAATGGCCTAGTAATAACACTTAACACGAATCAACAATCAATTAAAACCTTATAATTCAATCACAGAACTTAACGACTTCCTCTTAACAATCTCATATTCCATACAAGTTAAATTTCACTTTATTCAAGTTTCAACAAATTTTATACTCAATGCGATATCCTACCTCATTTTCCGATACTTCCATCTTATTTTTAGACCTTAATAGGGCAATAAAAGCTCGATATGAATCAACACTTAATTTCCAATCCTATATCTCTTACAACAACAATTATCAAATGAGTCACTAGCATGAAATGACTTGATCATTCAACTAGACTTCTCGGAAAGGTACTAATGGCATGAGGCTTTTGGGTAATGGTTCCAATGACAGCCTCAAGTGAAACATTCACCCTTTCGATTTCAATTTAAGAATAGGATGACAACGAATCAGATGACATCTTTCCAGGTGATAACGTTTTGTCAAACTCCACTCTATAAGGAAAGATCGTCATGACATCGATATCAGATTTAATCTCTCCAATTCTTTTTCAATATCACAATCAACTAATATCTATATTTCTACGAAAATTAACCATTTGTTGGGATCATAAATATCCACAACTTGGTTTAGATCTAGGAGAGCTAGAATTCCTACGAGAATAGCTTCGATTAATTTACTAGGGGATTTAGGGTTCCTTGTGACAATCTACGTCGTATAAATACCTCGTATAAAATAATCATCAAACAATCATGTAATAAAATTACATCATATATATAATCCAAGTTATATATATATATTAAAATAACACTTCTCATTTCCGGCCTTGTCGGTAACTCGGGAATTTTTCGGCACCGTTATAGTCAAAAGATTTTTAGACATTTTTAGGAAAATGTTTATAGTTAAAAGATTTTGAAATGTTTTATTCAAAACCTTGATTTTAAAAATCTTTCGTTCTCTATAACGAGAGCTCTGGTACCAAACTGTAACACCCCCAAATTTATACAACTCAGTACAGCGGAAGACTAGTTGGTGTTACGGGATAGCACATTACTCACATCATAGACAACGCTTAAAAGTCACGTCGTTTTAATAATAAAGCATTTCCATTCATAAATATCAAATTTACATAGGTCCCAAGTCATTATATTTAATACAGGTTTTACAAAGCATTTGAATGGAAATAAGTATTTTAGGTGCGGCCCATGAATTCTTGTTGTCTTCCCGAGAATTACCTTCAAGTACCTGAGATCAAACATGTTAAAAGAAAAGGTCAGCGATAACGCCGAGTGAATTCATAGAGTTTAATAAAATCCATCAATATAATATCAGTATAAAATTATTACTGAAAATCATTTTGTACAAATCATTTTAATAGGCCATAAAATAGCCAAAGTCATTTTTATACAAATCCTTATCGAAAATCATAATATAGGCATTTGCCTTAAAATCATTATACGAGCCAATGTCGTAAAAACATCATACAATACGTCTTATGACGTTGTATGAAAATAAAAACCGTTATATGAATATGGTTATGAAAACCAAAACACAAACATAATATCAATAGTATGACCCTGTATTGCTAGTCAGGCAATACATCGTAATTCGGATCGTCTAGTAGTATTTCGTTAGTTTTGGATTATTATAAGCCGCATGACATTGTTACCTTACTAAAACAAACAACGGGTAGCTAGCCCGAAACTCATTTTCCCATCTAAATTAGCGTGTCGTCACAAAGGTCACGCTATGTAAATCTTCTCATACATAAATTCTCTTACCAATCAATGTGGCACGACGGGGATCAACCGTCAAGGCGCTGATGAGATGGCATTTATACATGATCTCATCGTTCTTTTCGGGCTTTAAATGCATAAAAATGTCATAAAATACCATATATATGCTTGTGTTTGTTTACTTGTGTATTTTAGGTATGAATATCGTGAAAAAGACAAAAGATCACAAGATACAAGAAAAAACGGACACGAGAAACGAAGACGTACAAAGAACCGGGCCCTAATCATGGAATTTTCAACAAATACCCTTGAAGACTTGAAGACAAAACAAGATTGATCCTCCAAGAATGAAGAAATGACACTTAAAACCCTTGTATATTAATAATTACAAGTTTGGTCCCTTAAGTTTGTCAAAATTGCAAAAAGGTCCTTCAACTTTGAAGAAATGGCAAGATTAGTCCTTCAACAAATCAAAATTGCCAATTATGGTCCCTCATGAAGTAAAAGACACAAAGAAGACCTTTGAAGATCAAGATTGTCCAAGATCAGCCCTTGAAATTACTCAAAATGGCAAAAATGGTCCTTTGAAACCTTTTTCCAAAAGGTTGTGCCAAAAATGTAAAAGGGTGAAAGTTTTTAACAAAGGAGAAAAGGTTTTAAGGCTGAAAATCTTTATATGCCAAAAATATCAAAGGATAAGGGCCAAAGGTGTACCAATGAAACATTTAAACAAAACTGGCGCCTAACACTTTTGTTTCCCCTAATTTCGGATCAAAAGGAGTAACTATTCACCTTTCACCCTCCCAGAAATTACCTCACTTAAACGTGGGTTAAATTCCAATTACTCTTGCACATGAGTAATTCACACGCGCAGAAACAAAACCCACACCTAAAAACCCCAATCCCACCACTGTGGACCCTACCCCCAATTCTCCTTTCCACCAATCACAATACACCTTGGTCCCCAAGTTCTATGACGTGTCCCAAATCAACCACCATGATCTATTCCTTCCTCCCAAAGCAAAAAGGAACGATGGAGATCAAATTTGGACAGCTCACCACTCAAAAACGTCAAGGGCATTTTGGGATTTTTCTAGTGATTAGGGTTTTGCTTTTAGCCTTCTAGTATGTTCTTTAGGTAGTATATAAGGAGACCCAAGCTTGTTGGTGATCCCTTGTTCCAGTTTTTCTTCAAAAATCTTGTAATCCTTTTTAATATAAAATAAAAGTTTGGTATTTGTTTTAAGCATTATAATTCCTTTTTATGTTTATTTAAAGTTGGTAAAAGTATTGAAGGAAAACTGAGTTCCATTTGTTCTTTGGTTAACTGATTTTGTTTTTCAAAATTTAGTTAAAGGTTTCTGAAAGTTGAGTTTCTTGGTAAGGATTTGATTCACAAGTTTTGGTGTTAAGAGGATAAGTGATCAGTGATATAGTGTTATCAAAACGTGTTTGATAAGGTTTAAAAGGTTTTGGAATGGTTTAAGAAAGAATAAAAAGAAAATCAGAACAGAATATATATTGCTTATATTTGTGCTTGTTTTTCTTTGATTGTTCTTAAACAGGTGGAAGATATTTGGTTGATTATTGATCTGCATACACCCGGGTGTATTTGGAGGTGGATTTGCATCCACTAGGGCTTTGGATGTAAAGCCCTAAGGTAAACACTTTTTACCTTTTCTGAAAGTTTAGAAAAAGTTGAGCTACATGTGATTTGTTTGATTAATTGTTCTTTGTTTGTTATAGCTGTTTGATTTATGTTCTTTTGTGTTTGTTTGCATGCTAGATGCTTTTAAAGTCAGTTTGAATAGGTTTTAGGGTGCTTTGATTGGTTAAAAGTTGGTTTTCAAAATTTAAAAGGGTGTTTGGATAAGTGATTTAGCAGGGCAAAATTCTTGATTTGTGATTTTCAGAGGTGTTAGATAGGTGTTATAGGTGTGAGTTAGGTTGCTTGTAGGTATTAGATTGGATTGGATCAAGTTTAAGCAAGTTTGTAGAGTTAAAAAGGAAAAAGTGAGCTTGAAAATCTTCTAAGCCACTTTCTGCTTATTTCATGAGATTTTGGTGCTTGATTTTTCAAAACTGTTAAGTGTTAGGTTATTTGGTTTGTTGAAGTTAATTGTGTGCCATTTGGTGATTGTGTGTGCAAAACATAGGAGTTTGAAACTCACTAGTGTGCATGTAATAAGCTTAAACAGCCCCAGACCTCTCATATTGCATCAGCAACTCATATGTGCCTTGTATGCTTGGTTGGATGATTATTTTGTGTGCTAGGTGACTGTTCTCTGTTTGTCATTGACTCCTTGTGCTTCAAAGAGCACAAGGGTGCCCCCCTTGCCCAAAATCATACACCAAATAAGCTCACAGCCAAGACCTCTTGGCTTAAATTCCTTGTGAAGAAATCAGAAAACACAAGCATAACCTGCTTGTGTTCATAAGTTAAAACTGGAAACATTTTGGATCATAACTTGTTGATTCTTGGATAAAAAGAGAAGTGGATTGTGTTCTAAGCTTGTTTAGAGTGCACATATTGATTTGAAAAAGAAAAAATAAAAAAAGAAAAAAAGAGCAAAAAGGTCACCCGTAGCAGGACTCGAACACCAGACCTCTCGTAGGAGGAGTAAGTGTCCTACCGCTAATCTAGATGCCTTTTTACGTTTATGTTTGATTTCAAATTCTATTTAACCACGTTTTCTTTCTAGCTTATTAATATAAGCCGTGAGCAAATAAGCTCATTTGAGCTTATTGGTTTAACGTTTTTACTTCTTTTGAATTTTCCTAGAATCTTTTTAGGTTTTGTGATTTTTCTAGCTTGGTTTGAAAATTTTCCCTTTATTTAATTATTTTTTAGAATTTATTTAATACCCGGTTTTTATTAAATCATTAAAAAATAGAAAAAAGAGTTTTTATTTTTAGGAAAAATAATTTTTAGCTTTTAAAATAATATTTTGAGGTTTACATTAAGTTTTGGTTTTAAAATCTTTAATTTTTAATTTTATATTATTTTAAGGTTTTTTATAAACTTTAAACATTTTTATAAAATTATTAAAAAGGTTTTAGGAGCTCTAATTTGTGTTTTTCTCTTAGTTAGAGTATTTTAAGATTTTAGAAATTTTTTAGAATTAATTTTAGAAACTTTTTATTTTTAGCATTATTTTAATATTATTTTATTATTAAAATTTCAAAGTTTTATTTTTCTTTATTTTTCATTTTTCCTAGATTCTTTAGCATTAATTAAGACCTTTTCCATTTTTAGAATAATTTTATAGCTTTTAGATTTATTTTTATAATTATTTTAAGTTTATTTAGTTTTTAATTGTTTTAAACCATTTTTAGAGTTTTAAAAATAGTTTTAATAGCTTTTAATTTTTAGAAGATTACTTTTTGGTCTTCTAATAATATAAGTTAAGTAATTATTCAATAAAATCATATTTTAGACACTTGAATTAGTTATATTTAATTTTAGGGCTTTAATTAGCATTTAAAATTAAATATTTAATTAATAAAAGGTTTTAAAATATCTTTGTTGGATTTTTGTCTTTATTTATATTATTATTGACTTCTTTTTAATCTTTTATTTTGCTTTTGGTCTTAGTATAATTTTTAATTTTGGTAGTTTTTCACGGCTTTACGTTTACGTCGTAGTGTAATTTTAACGTAACCGTCTTTTCATCTTCTCATCCCCATTCTTCTCAATATTAATCTCAAATAATTATAAGTTAATTCACACACATATACCTCCTTGGGAAACGAACTTTCTCTCTCTTTTTAAGTGATTGGGTCATTAGTGTTGAGTTTTCCTAAAATCATCACTCGATACTTACCGCTCATATACGTTCTTTTGTTTTCCTAAACAAGAGTCGTGTTTTAGACTACAATCATTTTGGCGCCGCTGCCGGGGAAATGTGTTGTGCTTTAATTTGGAAGCTTTTGTTTTTGATATTATCCATAATAAGTATTTGTGTTAAGTGGAACTCCCTTAACACGTATTATCGGTTTTCTTGGTTTTTCTTGTACAAATATTATTAATATATTGTATTAAGTATCACAATCAATATACAATATCTCCAAAAGTGTGAAAACACAACCTTAATTGGGATTTGATCTCCTAATTATTGTATTCGAATCTCAAACAAAAAGAAAAGGCAAAAATAGATAAATACTTTCGTGAAGCTCGATTTTGAAAAATACAAACTATAAGGTGGGTATAAGGCGGGTATTATAAAATATACCCTAAGGAAAAAGGCTCTTAAGTGCTTCGCGCCGCCTCGTTTCCCCGCTTGCTTGTGAGTATTTTAAGATTGAAGGCTAATCGAGGGTTTTGCCGCCCAAAGTATTATTACGTATACTATATTTGCTTGGTTTCTTTGTGATTAAACCCTCGTGAACAATTTGGTTTTCACCAAAGTTCTAAAGTCATTCGAAGACGTTCACTCCACGTGATCGTTTTCATTCCTTTGAGGCTTCTTTAATCAAGAGTTTGATTCGAGGAGAGATTTTGTAGATTGTTGTCTACGAAGATACACCAAAATCCAAAAAAATTAAATATCATCAAAAACACAAAAAAAAATTGAAAATTCACAAAACAACCAAAAAGAATCTTCTTTGCTCACCTCCCATTCTTCGTGAAGTTTATGATCACTCGTAATCAAGCAAAACGAGCTCGTAAACGTCTTCAAAAGCAAGCAAATCAAGGATCGTTGATTGTTGAAGAACCTCCAATTGTTGAACCTATTATAGAACAAGAAGTCGTCATGGCTAATCGTACTATGATGGAGTTGCTACAAGCACCCACCGAGGGTTTTGGAGAGGCTATTGTGATTCCCGCCATCCTTGCGGAGAATTTCGAGATTAAGACGGGTTTAATGTCTATGTTGCAAGCAAACAAGTTTAGAGGTCACGAGAAAGACAACCCGCATTACCACATTAGGAATTTCAACCGTCTCACCGCCACTAGCAAATTCAAAGATGTTCCACATGACGCCATTAAGATGATGTTGTTTCCATACTCGTTGGATGGACCCGCAAAAATTTGGCTCGAGAAAGAACCGCCAAATTCGATTTTGACATGGGCCGATCTCGTTTCTAAGTTTGTGAACAAGTTTTTTCCACCATCTAAAACAACACACTTAAAAAATGAGATTTCACGATTTGTGCAACGTAATAATGAAAGTTTTTCAATGGCATGGGAACGATTTAAAGAGATGTTACATGAATGTCCACACCATGATTTTTCGGAATTGCATCAAGTGGATACCTTTTACAATGGGCTTAATGATCATGAACGAGATTATTTGAATGCCGCCGCGGGTGGTAATTTTTTGTGCAAGACGACAAATGAGGCTTTACAAATCATTGAGAATCGATCTAAGGTTTATAGCCCTCGTAACACACCGAGTGTTGCCAATATGGGTTCGTCATCTTCGTCACAATCGTCTCGTAGCATTAACGCCTTACATGATGAAGCTAATGAGGAAAATCGGTTTTTTGATAGATTTGCTAATCTAATGTCCCATTGGAAGGCTCAAGAAGCTTCCAATTCCGCTTCGGTTAAAGCGGTTGCTAAGAGTTGTTTATCTTGTGGGGGAGCTCATGATCTTTCCGAGTGCATTACCGCGGATGGTAACACTTCGAGTGCTTACGTAGCAACGGGAACTTATAACCAAAACGGCCAAGGTTCTCGTCCAAATCAAGCTCCACCAAACCAAAATGTTAACAATTATCGAAACAACAACCAAGGTAATTACCAAGGCAACACACGCAATTACAACAAAGGGAATTATCAAAGTGGGAATGGACAAATCTCTAATCAAAACCAAAACCGTGATTTTCAAAACACTACACAAGGTTTTCAAAATGCTCACACGAAAAATTTGCAAGGAGAATTTTTGGATTATGCAAAAGCAAATGATGCTAAATTTGATAATATGCAACGTGAGATGATTAGCTTAAGGTCCGAATTGAAAAACGAGCTTAAAAATGAACTTGCTAATGAACTTAAAACTCATGCAAACAAAATGGAAGGAAATGTCCAACGTCTTCAACAAAACCAACAAAAGATGGAATTAGGACAACATGAGATTAAGCAAGAGTTATTGAAAGCGGATGCTAGGCAATCAAAATTTGAGGACCGAATGGCTAAGATGTTTGAAGCAATCATGTGTAAGCCCTCTTCTTCGGGTGGTCTTCCTAGTGATACCATTAACAACCCGAGGGGAGAATTGAAGGTTGTTGCTACACGAAGTGGTAAAACTTTCAAGGAACCAATCTCTCGTACAAGTACTTCTAAGGAGAAGGAAATCGAGAAATAACCCGAGGTGATGGTCGAAAAGGAGCATATTACAATCCCACGAAGTACCGCTCAAACCACACCTACGGTAGAACCAATACCAATTGTGGAACCCGAGTTTCCAAGGCCGTTGCCTAATGACCAACCCACACCACCTTTACCTTACCCTTCAAGACGAAACAAAGAGAAAGCACAAGAAAGGAACAATTATCAATTTGAGCTATTTATGAAAATGTTTCGTGATCTACATTTTAACATAAGTTTTGCCGATGCTTTAATCATGATGCCTCGATTCGCCGCAAACTTCAAAAGTATGCTAAACAACAAAGAGAAGTTACAACAATCGTCTAGTTGTTCATCGGTTTTTCTAAGCCGCATACCACAAAAAGTCGGTGATCCCGGTAAATTTTTGATTCCGTGTGCAATTCAAGATATGGAGGAATGCTACGCCTTGGCCGATCTTGGCGCTAGTATTAATTTAATGCCTCTCGAGATTTTCAAATCGCTTTCGCTTCCGGCTCTTACTCCTTCAAACATGTCTATCGAGATGGCCGATCATTCTACGATCTTAGCATGTGGAGTAGCCGAGGACGTTTTTGTTAAAGTCGGAAAGTTTTACTATCCCGTTGACTTTATCGTTGTAGACATTCCTATCGATCGAAAAGTTCCTCTCATTTTGGGTCGTTCATTTTTGGATACATCAAGAGCACTTATCGATGTTCATGCTCGAAAAATCACCCTTCGTTTCAATGAAGAAGAACTTGTCATCAATGCAACACAAAACTCCAATCTTTCTCATGTCTATTCTATCGCAAATTTAAACCATGGTGACTCGACCAATGTCATTTGCAAGGAATTTTCACCAAGAGTTCTAGGGAATGTCGCCAAAAACAATTTACCATTTCCTCCGCCGGTGGAGGTTATGAGTGCTAAGCCTACAAAGAAGAAACCGTCAATACTTGAATCGAAAAATCCTTCGCCTCACCTCGAACATTCATTCTTGAAAAGTGTTGATAAGTTGCCGGTTTCTACGAAAGATCTTTCGGATGATGAATATGTAGACCCCGATGGGGAGGTTTTCTTCGTCGATAAACGTTTTGAGAACTTGCCACCACCAAAACCAAAACGGTTTCAAAATGTGAGAATTTTTAGTGTGACTAACATCGTCTTAGAAACACCGAATATTTTCGACATAATCAAAAAGGGTTTTCATAAGGAGAGTTCAAAAGATAAAAAAGGAAAAGATCTTAAATGTGATTTAATTGATTTTTCTACAAATCTAACTCCGTCATCACCGCTTGCTTTGAGTGCTACAAACTCGTCTACTCCTTTTGACGATGTTTTGTGTGGTTCTAGTATGGGGGAAGCCCCTTATGTTCCCTCATCCTTGTCCACCGAGGACGAGATATTCGATCCCGGAATTTCATGTAAAGGGAAATCTCGGTCTTCCACCGATGCAATAAATGGAAAATCTATCTATTTGCTTGGTGCGAGTCTACCTCGAGTAGCTCAAACGTTTGTCTTACCAATTGTCTCACCCTTCTATTTCTCATCTATTTTCTTCAAACTCTTTGAGTTTATGGCACATGTTGAAGTGGCGTTAAATTGTTTTTCCAAAAAGAACGAGAACGCCATTTTCGACCCTGGTATTTTGCATCATTTAAGGACTTAGTCCTTTTTACCGGTTGCTTTTTGGGCCTTGTTTATCATGTAAGCCCCATCAAAAAATTGACCATACCATGATTTTCCCTAAATGATCACATTTTAAGGGGATCGAGTCGAGCTCATGACTCGGTAATCAAAAACAAGGTGCCTCGTGGGGGAAATCCCATGCTTATCTTTTATATTCACTAATAAGGGGACTTGTACCCTTTCAACTCATTGTCTCGTGATTGTTTGTGATTGTGTTATCTAGATCATCATCATCATCTACGATTGAAGACTCTCGTGTTCGTTTACGTGAGCCTCCATCGTTCGTTTGAAGAAGTTTTTCACGATTCCATGACATATCCTTTATTGTTCTAACAATTATCTTTTAGCATAATTAATAAACGGCTTTAGATATATTGTTGATCACCCTTTCCATGCTAGATCCTAAGCATTCGATTCTTCGTCTCTAGTATGGGGGTGCTCCACCTTTAGACTCGAAACATTGAGGACAATGTTTACTTTTAGTATGGGGGGTGAATAGGTACTTGCTTTGCTACGCCCTCACGTTTTTCCAACTTTCAATGTTTTGTTTTGCTAATAAGGCTAAAAATAACTTTCAATGTTTTGTTTTGCTAATAAGGCTAAAAATGGCCAAATTTTAAAATTTTTCTTAGTTTTCATAAGTGTTTTTAAGACACGAACGTATATTTTCCGATGGGTAGAATAAGAGTTAATTTTTGACTTGATGGGCATTTGGAGCCATTTACATTCCTTAACCCGCTCAATTCAAGTTTTGCTAGACTTTTATATAGGGATCTTTAAAACGCGAAAGTCTTAATTCATTCGGGTTAAGAACAAGAACTTTTCGCAAGTTCCTATAATTGATTCTAGAAAGTCACTTATCAAGGGAACTTTAAAACGCATTCTCTAAACTTGAAAAAGTCCAAGAAAGTGCAAGATCCTATAGGTGGCTTGAAAACCCAAAACTTTGATTTGATATAGTCTTAATGAAAGCTAATCCAAATTTGGCTTAATTTTGACTTGCATGGCTAAGTATTCACGAGTCTCTTTAAATAGAGGTCTTTATATAGTGAAGAACGAGAAATGATAGAGTTAGACAAGTGATCATGCTAAACGTAGAACATGAAAGTGTTCTTTCAAAAACTCATATGTTTTTAATTGTGGCTTTTTCTTCCCATAAGATCAATGCATTAGGAATAAAACATAATTGCAATAAGTAAGGTCGTACGATTTGAAAGGTTACTTAGCCTCTAGCGCAAGATCGTTTAAAAGTTGCTCGGGGTTGAATAGAGTTCATAGGCAAGGCATAACTTATTGAAGCGGGACGCGAAGATTGGCGATCATCCAAAAAGGCCCTAACAAGGCATGAGGAGCTCTATTTTTGCTAAAGATCCAAAGATGATGTGAAGTATCATTATTCCTAAATCAATATGAAGGATCGAGACACACGACGAGAAGCAATTACTCCCCTAAAGAATGGAGAAAGTCTATCCAAAAAGACCCTAACAAGGTATGAGGATAAATATATCCAAGTCCGAAAAGGAGGCGGATCGTTGTATATCAAAATCCAAAGTAAAGATTGAAGAAAAATGATGAAGTCGTGGTCCAATATGAAGAATCTCTCAAAAACGTCAAGTGAAGAAATTCCAAAATATGAAGAGAAGACCATAATTTCAAGAACGTCTTCCCAAGATTTGAAGTATGAAGTACATGCCAAATATCGGTCCGAGAAAGGTCTCAAATCGTGAAACGAGTTATGCCAAGATATGAACTTAAGGAGATACACGAGAAGTCGTTTTAAAAGATTTTGTCCTTCGGCTAACTATTGATCAAATCGTGCTACTTTGCTTTCGGACTAATAACTACTCAAATAAGTCAATATGTATCACTTGTGATCCATGACAAATAGATAAAAAATGCTAGTAACCCATTTCCTTTTATAATAACTAGGATTGCGGGGAGAAAAAGTATTACACAATTTGGACGTATGAGTAGTGTTAGCATTGTGACTTGTACCAACAATGATCTTGTTTTTGCACTTAGCATGGAATGTATGACAATCAAGGATGACGAAATTTACTCTAAGGGACATTAACTTGTTTCTATTCTTTGACCCTAAAAGTCACATTTTAGTGATGAAAATCATACATTATGTCTTTACACATCATCGTAGTATGTTGCAAGTCTTTTACTCTTCAATAAAGGTTAATAAAATTGAACTTTGGTGATGCTTAGATACTTTATTCTAGCATTGCGTGAGGGCACGGCAATGGCTTAGTATGGGGGAGTGATGAGATGGCATTTATATATGATCTCATCGTTCTTTTCGGGCTTTAAATGCATAAAAATGTCATAAAATACCATATATATGCTTGTGTTTGTTTACTTGTGTATTTTAGGTATGGATATCGTGAAAAAGACAAAAGATCACAAGATACAAGAAAAAAGGGACACGAGAAACGAAGACGTACAAAGAACCGGGCCCTAATCATGGAATTTTCAACAAATACCCTTGAAGACTTGAATACAAAACAAGATTGATCCTCCAAGAATGAAGAAATGACACTTAAAACCCTTGTATATTAATAATTACAAGTTTGGTCCCTTAAGTTTGTCAAAATTACAAAAAGGTCCTTCAACTTTGAAGAAATGGCAAGATTAGTCCTTCAACAAATCAAAATTGCCAATTATGGTCCCTCATGAAGTAAAAGACACAAAGAAGACCTTTGAAGATCAAGATTGTCCAAGATCAGCCCTTGAAATTACTCAAAATGGCAAAAATGGTCCTTTGAAACCTTTTTCCAAAAGGTTGTGCCAAAAATGTAAAAGGGTGAAAGTTTTTAACAAAGGAGAAAAGGTTTTAAGGCTGAAAATCTTTATATGCCAAAAATATCAAAGGATAAGGGCCAAAGGTGTACCAATGAAACATTTAAACAAAACTGGCGCCTATCACTTTTGTTTCCCCTAATTTCGGATCAAAAGGAGTAACTATTCACCTTTCACCCTCCCAGAAATTACCTCACTTAAACGTGGGTTAAATTCCAATTACTCTTGCACATGAGTAATTCACACGCGCAGAAACAAAACCCACACCTAAAAACCCCAATCCCACCACTGTGGACCCTACCCCCAATTCTCCTTTCCACCAATCACAATACACCTTGGTCCCCAAGTTCTATGACGTGTCCCAAATCAACCACCATGATCTATTCCTTCCTCTCAAAGCAAAAAGGAACGATGGAGATCAAATTTGGACAGCTCACCACTCAAAAACGTCAAGGGCATTTTGGGATTTTTCTAGTGATTAGGGTTTTGCTTTTAGCCTTCTAGTATGTTCTTTAGGTAGTATATAAGGAGACCCAAGCTTGTTGGTGATCCCTTGTTCCAGTTTTTCTTCAAAAATCTTGTAATCCTTTTTAATATAAAATAAAAGTTTGGTATTTGTTTTAAGCATTATAATTCCTTTTTATGTTTATTTAAAGTTGGTAAAAGTATTGAAGGAAAACTGAGTTCCATTTGTTCTTTGGTTAACTGATTTTGTTTTTCAAAATTTAGTTAAAGGTTTCTGAAAGTTGAGTTTCTTGGTAAGGATTTGATTCACAGGTTTTGGTGTTAAGAGGATAAGTGATCAGTGATATAGTGTTATCAAAACGTGTTTGATAAGGTTTAAAAGGTTTTGGAATGGTTTAAGAAAGAAGAAAAAGAAAATCAGAACAGAATATATATTGCTTATATTTGTGCTTGTTTTTCTTTGATTGTTCTTAAACAGGTGGAAGATATTTGGTTGATTATTGATCTGCATACACCCGGGTGTATTTGGAGGTGGATTTGCATCCACTAGGGCTTTGGATGTAAAGCCCTAAGGTAAACACTTTTTACCTTTTCTGAAAGTTTAGAAAAAGTTGAGCTACATGTGATTTGTTTGATTAATTGTTCTTTGTTTGTTATAGCTGTTTGATTTATGTTCTTTTGTGTTTGTTTGCATGCTAGATGCTTTTAAAGTCAGTTTGAATAGGTTTTAGGGTGCTTTGATTGGTTAAAAGTTGGTTTTCAAAATTTAAAAGGGTGTTTGGATAAGTGATTTAGCAGGGCAAAATTCTTGATTTGTGATTTTCAGAGGTGTTAGATAGGTGTTATAGGTGTGAGTTAGGTTGCTTGTAGGTATTAGATTGGATTGGATCAAGTTTAAGCAAGTTTGTAGAGTTAAAAAGGAAAAAGTGAGCTTGAAAATCTTCTAAGCCACTTTCTGCTTATTTCATGAGATTTTGGTGCTTGATTTTTCAAAACTGTTAAGTGTTAGGTTATTTGGTTTGTTGAAGTTAATTGTGTGCCATTTGGTGATTGTGTGTGCAAAACATAGGAGTTTGAAACTCACTAGTGTGCATGTAATAAGCTTAAACAGCCCCAGACCTCTCATATTGCATCAGCAACTCATATGTGCCTTGTATGCTTGGTTGGATGATTATTTTGTGTGCTAGGTGACTGTTCTCTGTTTGTCATTGACTCCTTGTGCTTCAAAGAGCACAAGGGTGCCCCCCTTGCCCAAAATCATACACCAAATAAGCTCACAGCCAAGACCTCTTGGCTTAAATTCCTTGTGAAGAAATCAGAAAACACAAGCATAACCTGCTTGTGTTCATAAGTTAAAACTGGAAACATTTTGGATCATAACTTGTTGATTCTTGGATAAAAAGAGAAGTGGATTGTGTTCTAAGCTTGTTTAGAGTGCATATATTGATTTGAAAAAGAAAAAATAAAAAAATAAAAAAAGAGCAAAAAGGTCACCCGTAGCAGGACTCGAACACCAGACCTCTCGTAGGAGGAGTAAGTGTCCTACCTCTAATCTAGATGCCTTTTTACGTTTATGTTTGATTTCAAATTCTATTTAACCACGTTTTCTTTCTAGCTTATTAATATAAGCCGTGAGCAAATAAGCTCATTTGAGCTTATTGGTTTAACGTTTTTACTTCTTTTGAATTTTCCTAGAATCTTTTTAGGTTTTGTGATTTTTCTAGCTTGGTTTTAAAATTTTCCCTTTATTTAATTATTTTTTAGAATTTATTTAATACCCGGTTTTTATTAAATCATTAAAAAATAGAAAAAAAGAGTTTTTATTTTTAGGAAAAATAATTTTTAGCTTTTAAAATAATATTTTGAGGTTTACATTAAGTTTTGGTTTTAAAATCTTTAATTTTTAATTTTATATTATTTTAAGGTTTTTTATAAACTTTAAACATTTTTATAAAATTATTAAAAAGGTTTTAGGAGCTCTAATTTGTGTTTTTCTCTTAGTTAGAATATTTTAAGATTTTAGAAATTTTTTAGAATTAATTTTAGAAACTTTTTATTTTTAGCATTATTTTAATATTATTTTATTATTAAAATTTCAAAGTTTTATTTTTCTTTATTTTTCATTTTTCCTAGATTCTTTAGCATTAATTAAGACCTTTTCCATTTTTAGAATAATTTTATAGCTTTTAGATTTATTTTTATAATTATTTTAAGTTTATTTAGTTTTTAATTGTTTTAAACCATTTTTAGAGTTTTAAAAATAGTTTTAATAGCTTTTAATTTTTAGAAGATTACTTTTTGGTCTTCTAATAATATAAGTTAAGTAATTATTCAATAAAATCATATTTTAGACACTTGAATTAGTTATATTTAATTTTAGGGCTTTAATTAGCATTTAAAATTAAATATTTAATTAATAAAAGGTTTTAAAATATCTTTGTTGGATTTTTGTCTTTATTTATATTATTATTGACTTCTTTTTAATCTTTTATTTTGCTTTTGGTCTTAGTATAATTTTTAATTTTGGTAGTTTTTCACGGCTTTACGTTTACGTCGTAGTGTAATTTTAACGTAACCGTCTTTTCATCTTCTCATCCCCATTCTTCTCAATATTAATCTCAAATAATTACAAGTTAATTCACACACATATACCTCCTTGGGAAACGAACTTTCTCTTTCTTTTTAAGTGATTGGGTCATTAGTGTTGATTTTTCCTAAAATCATCACTCGATACTTACCGCAAGATTATTCACAAATTCGGTTCCATTATCTGTACGAATGCGTCGGACAGTAGTGTTGAGACGCACTTGAATCATCTTGAAAATCCGATGATGAATTTAGGTGCCTCATTTTTTGCTTTAAGAAATTTCACCCATGTAAACCGAGAGTAATCATCGACAATGACGAGGATGTACTTTTTGCCACTAAGACTTTCAACACGCATTGGCCCACAAAGATCCATATGCAACAGATAAAGTTTCTCTTGGTTGGTGTCTTCATTCTTGGGTTTGTAAGACTTCTTAGTGCTTTTCCCCATTATACACGCGGAACACAAATGATCCTTATGAAATGATAGTTTAGGAAGACCACGAACAAGTTCGTTTTTCGCCAAGTGATTAATGGCGTCAACGTTAAGATGAGATAACCGTCGATGCCATAACCATGACTTAGTCTTCGATGCTTTGGAGAGAAGACATACGGGAGAAGCGACCATCATGTCTTATAGAGACAAAGTATACAAATTATTCCCTCGAGTACCTTTCAATAAATCAACCCCTTCCAAATTACGAATGAAGCAGGTATGCTCTCGAAAAGCAACTTCTAGGTTTGCATCACAAAATTGTCCCACAGAAAATAAGTTGTGACCAAGACCTTCCACGTAATACACTCTTGAAATTATAACATTCCCAATATGATACTCACCGTAACCCATTATCTTTGCAATATGATCATTTCCAAATCGAACCGTACCAAGAAACTTGCTAACGAAATTTCTGAGCTGAGAGCGATCTCCGGTCATATGCTTGGAGCAACCAGAGTCCAAATACCAGAGAACAATTTGGACCACCTGTTTTCAATAACAACAGTAGACAATGCATTGGAAACTATTGGTTCCGGAGTGTTAGCAGATACAGATATAGAATTATCAGAATTGCTAACATTTTTGAGACCCTTAGATTTCCTGCGTTTTCTAATGTGAGTTTTAGCATTAACAGGTTTTACTGTTCCAACTTTCTTAGGTTTTGGATTATTTGCGGGCACTACAGTGGGAGTAGACCTATTTAAAGGGCACTTGGTTCCTACAATAGTGTCGGTGTTCCTAGTTAAAGGACTCGCTTGTGTTTTGGTAGCCTTGGTACTCCTAGTTAAAGGGCACGCTTTCTTCTCTTTAGTGGGAGTGATCCTAGTCAAAGGGCACATATTTCCTACTATAGTGAAAGTTCTACCAGTGGGGCGCCACATCCAACCAACTTGGGTTAACACTTTCCCAGTCGGTTTCCATTTTAATCTATTTTTCCGGGCATACATCTCATTCACATGGTCAATAAGGCAAGAATCATGACGACTAGAAAACATACATTCATTGCAATTCCAACATTTCAAATTAGAATTCACACTAGGCTTAGAACGCTGCACAACCGCAGAGCCTTTAGGTTTAGCTACATGATTTTTTTTATTCAAAACAGAAATAACATTCCTAGGATGGGCTTCTACTTTCTTTTTCACTTGACTACTAGATGGGGGCAAGATCCTATCATTCTTCTTGTTTCTTTTAAGCTTAGATCTTTGAGCCTTAGTAGTGGTGCTTACTCATGTAGAAGGCAACACGGGAATATTAGAAGCTGGTTTTGATTCCGCCTTATCTTTAGTGACCAAAGTTTGAGATGGTTTAGTCCTAGGGCCCTTATTAAATGGTGTGACGGCTATAAGGTTCCTTTTGATTGCACTAGAGGACGATGCTGAGACAGTGGCTGCGTTATCCACAACATTCTTACCTTTTAGAGTACGAAGTGTTTCATTTAACTGAGCCAAGACCAGATTCTTATCACAAATTTGTTCCCTAAAATCAGATATTTCCATCGACTTTCGATTCAATTGTTCAATCAATGATTGATTCTGTGCAATGGTATCAACACATGGGGCTTTACTGAATCGAAGAGTCGTGTATTTTTCTGTTTTAAGTTATCAACTTTGGACAAAATCTTGGAAACTCGATTATCTAGATCAAGTTTAAAATTCTCAGCGGCCTCAAGTACGTTCACACAGTTAAGCTCCTTAGATTTCTCTATTTCTATCGGCAAAGATTTAGCAACTTTTTCACTTGGCTGACGCTGTTTTGATTGTAAATTCAATCGAAAATTCTTTTCAAAATTTGCATCATCGATATTAACACCTTCGAATAACGTTTCAAAGATTTCTTGAATAAATTGTTGCTTGCATTCAAGCGAAATACAATGTGTTTGAATCTCATCAAAACGTTTTGAAAGCGAAGAATATGAATCTTGAAGCTTTAAAAATTCAGCGTCAGATTTGTGACAAGTACTATCTACCACAGTATCCACATATTCAACATTATGCACAATAGAATCATTATCAACACTTTTATTCACACAGACAGAAACTATATCATGAGACATCACTTGCTTCAGAAGCAGATCATTTTGGCATGAAACACGTTCTATTTCAAGTAAACTGTTTTCATAGGCATCATCCATTTCATTGAAAACACGTCTAACTTCTTCTATTTCCAAAAGCAAATCTTGATCAAGAGTACTAAGACAAGCTTTAACATTGTCTACAAACGGAACAATTTCGTTTCGGAACGCAGCTCTAGTGTGCTCAAAGTTCCATTCACCTTCCGTTATGGCCGAAGCCGTCGTACGTTCCAAAATGACCTTGTCAAAATCGGCTAAGTGTTGGTGTACCGCATTTAAGTTAACGGACGCCTTACTTAACGGTGGAATTAACTTCGTTAAATCCGTTTTAACAAGTGTAGGAGACGTACTAGGAAGGTTTTCATTTGACAAACTTTGGGGCACAAGAACTGTCAATTCAGCTAATTCCTTTTGTAAGCGAATGCGTGTCTTTTTCGAAAATTGATCTTTGTTATGTTGATCATAATCAATTGTATGGAATTTTGAAATCATTTTAGAATGAGTTTCATCCGCAAGTGACTGTGTCTCCTCAGTACTACGAACAAAAGGTTCTTCTTTCGATTTGCCAATTATGGTCATATCATAAAGACCGGGAATATGTTCCTGAGCTTGTTTTGCATAACCTGGATTAGGTGGTAAATCTTGAAGACGCTTAAGTTCGAGTTCTTTAAATGATTTAGTTAAAAGATGAACCTTTTATGTGGAAGCATATTGTTTTAAAAGCTGTTGTTCTTTAAATTTAAGAAGTTTGGTAGCATTAATTTCCGATTCAACCTTTTTAGACTCGAGAGTTTCGAAATCCATTTTAAGTTTCTGAAAATCATTGACAACCGACTCTTTTGCTTTTAATTCATTGGAAAGATTAGCTTTTAATGATTCTATTTCTTTCAAGTGTTCAATCTTGTCAAAACGAAATTGGTCAAATTCAGAACATGTTATTTTCTCTTCTTGAGGGGCCATGTTAAAAGTTTTAACCTTTTCTTTATGCAACGCAAGCTCAGCAGTTAAGGTGGAATTCGTATCTACGGATTGTCTGAGTGCCATATCCATTTGATCAATAATATGTTTAGGCACCATGACCAAATCATGTTGAGCATAAGATTCCATACCCGTCGTAGCATTTGGTTGAGGTTCACTCAAATGTGTAGAATTGGGTACCACATCATTTGAGTTACTAGTCCCCGAATGTTGTTCGAGGTTGTCATTTTCATGCCCAACTTGATGTTGGTTATCATCAATATTATTAGATGTGGTTGGTACCTCACTGACGACATCAGAACCGTAGTGAGAGAGATTAGCAATTAGAGCAGCTTGGGCAGAGTGAATGTCATCACAATCCGAATTGTATGCATCAAGATCGTCCGCTTGATAAGCTGCATTAGAAGTGGAAACGACTGCAATGCCTTCAGTATCGGCTGCCCCTGGGTCTACAAGAAATGCTAACTCCTCTGAATCCAAGATCTTCCCCTTAGACTGAGCATCAACCAAATACATCTTCTCACGAAACCATGCATCATCCCTCCTCATTTTCGATTGAGTGCATTCCCTAGCCATATGACCTTGTCCTTGGCAATTGTAGCAAGTCACAACCTTTTTAGGACCAATTGGACTTCCATTTCCACTAGCTTGAGAATTCATAGTTTGATTGTTCCCAGTCCTTGTAGGAGGTCCATATGAATTTTGCCTTCCCTGAATAGGTTGCACCGTCACATGACCATCTTGAACAGTGGCTTGTTGTCGAGGATTTGAAGAGGTACGGAGCTGATTGTTTATGGGTGGAAATCCTCTAGTTGCAACAAGTTTTGACAAGTAAGCAGTGAGATGGTTTAGAACATCAGCTGGCGTATCATTTGGAGTAAAGACCGGTGCTTGGATTGGTGGAAGTTCATTAGAGTAGAAAGCTTGTGCTGGTTGTGCTTCAATAGGAAAGTATCCTTGCTGAGGGGTATAGCCCATTGGAGAAGTGTTGGCTTGTGATGGTGATGTCTGATATGGTGGTTGCGAGGAAAAAGATTGTTGATGAACACTTTGTTGAAATGCTTGCTGTGGCATCATTAGTGGTTGATAAGATGGTTGCTGTGGTTGCTGATAGTTGTGTGGTGGTGTCTGCTGCAAGTATGATGGTTGCTGATAAGTATAAGCCATGTTTTGTTGAGAAGCATACATTGCAAGTGGATCATGAACTTGTGGTGTAGAAAACCGAGCCTCGATCACATGGCATTCGTGTTGTTGAAGAAAATCTTGAAGTTGATCCACATTGTTGTTATGCAAGTCCTTAGCCAATTTAACATATGTCACGTATTTTTTCCATTCTGGAGGAAGAGTGTTCAAATACTTGGTGTTCAATTGAAAGGTAAGAATTGCCATGCCATAGATATTAATCTCATTCAACAATAGGGTAAATATCATATAGTAATCATTGAGAGTCTCCCCTGGCACATAGGCAAACTTATCAAAAGTATCATAAAGCTTACACTCTCGTTCTTGTTTAGTTAACGAGGTGCCTTTCATTAGAACCCGAATTCTATCCCATAACTCTTTGGCAACTTTATGTTTGCTAACGAGTTTGTAGACATCTGGAGGAAGGGCTTGGAGAATGATGTTTGTAGCATACTTATCACATTTGTCTTGAATCTTCATATCTCCAGTCAACTCACCCGTTGTGCGAGGACGAGTAGTTGTACCTTCCGTCACTGTACCATAATCTAATGGTCCATTGAGCATCGATGCCCAAATGAGATGTCCATTCTCTTTGTTCAACATGTAAAGTTCCATTCGGGAAGTCCAATCCTCGTACATAGACTTTTCCAACATTGGTGGACGATTATCCGTACCCGAGAGGATGGACTTATCCGTAAGAGATGTGTACTCCATTTCAATAAGTTAAGATTTACAAAGTTGATCGAACAATGAAATAATGTTAAGTGTTTTTGTGTTGTGGTGTGTTAAAGTCAAGAAATAATGTTAAAATCCCCTAAAATATGTTCTCGATAAACCAAAAATTCCAAGTCAAAATTACACACGAAATTTTTTAAGGAATAATTTTTGGATTGTCAGAATGTCTAGATCGGAATGTCCAAATCGGAATGTCCAGATCGGAATGTCCAGATCGGAATGTCCAGATCGGAATGTCACATTATCTGAATGTCCAGATCGGAATGTCACTATCGGAATGTCCAGATCATAATATAACCCTGTCGAAATGTTGTTGGTATCGGAATGCCTAGATCGCAAAGTTCTATCGGAATGTTCAGATCGCAAAGTACTGTCGGAATGCTCAGATCGCAAAGTGCTGTCGAAATGATTCAGATCAGAATATAGCTGACAAAATTTAGGCAGAGTAACGACTTAAAACTTCCTTATAACCGTCAGAATCCCAGATCGCAAAGATCGATCGGAATAAGTATCAAAATCCAAGTATCGCAAAGTAGAACCAGTCACTTTCCGATGGTGATGGTTATTGCGATGAAAACCCCTTTTCACGTGTACTTTCCGATGATGATGGTTGCTTGAAATTCGGAATGAAGAAAAACAAGAACTTTTTGAACTTTTGATCCAAGAAAGATTGGGTTTTAACCAAAACCAAGATACCAAAAAACACTATAACACGATTAACTACGTTATACTACTAGAAATCACGATCAAACACAAAAAATTTGATAATTCGGCAAGAAACACTCAACAACCTACGAAATGTTAATAAAAACATACGCAACACTAAAACCAACCTATATTTCATCTCAAGCTCTTGATACCATTTGAAGAAATGTAAATCTTGCTTATGTTTTTAGAGAGAGAAAGAGATAGAGAGATGGTGGATTACACACACTTCTAGAGGGAGAAAACCAATGTTTACTATGTGAAAAAGTGAATAACCACACACCCTCTCCATCTAAGGAGAGGGTTTATATACCCAAGCCTTGTAATGGGCTTGGGCTTACATGTTTGGGCCGGCCTACACATGTTGTAGGCTAGGCTTAGACATGTTTGTTAAATAACAATGTCTAGACTATGAGCTACCACTTAGTATATTGTCGGCGTGACCGAAAGCTTCTCGCAACCATAGAGAATAGCCAGGAAAAATGATTTTACAAGGCGCATACAGTATTACGAAGATACAAAAAAGCGTCGCATGTCATCAAACGTGAAAACTTATGATGGCACTTTAGATCCAGAAGACCACTTAAAAGTCTTTGAATCCCATGAAGGTATTAAACAATGGCCAGAACCCGTATTGTGCAACATGTTCAACTCTACACTCGTGGGTAACACGCGGATGTGGTTTGATAGGCTTCCGCCACGAACAATCAACGGGTATGAAGTGTTGCGGAAAGCATTTAAAAGAAACTATGTGCAACAGAAAAGACATGATAGGAGTGATGTATCACTTGCAGGGTAAAGCAGAACCAGGGCGAATACCTGGAAGACTTTCTGGAACGTTTCAAGAGCGAGTGTCTTCAGATAAAAGACTACCCAATCAACTTATGACTTGGAGTTTTATGCAGTGGTCCAAGCTGTGAAGCATTTGCGCCATTATTTGTTTCATAAGGAGTTTGTTTTGTTCACTGACCATGATTCCTTAAGGCATATTCGTACTCAAGATAAGGTTTCACATAAACATGGGCGTTGGTTGGCTTTTCTTGAGAAATTTACTTTTGTGGTGAAACACAAAACGGGTGCTTCCAATCGTGCTGCTGATGCCTTAAGCAGGAGAAGTAGTTTACTTGTAACCATGCAGGTTGATGTTCCTGGACTGGATGTCATTCGTGACATGGTGACTGTGGATCCATACTTTTCAATTGTTCTGCAGGATTTGCAATCCGGAGAGAAAACAGATTTTGTTATGCATGATGGGTTCCTATTCAAATGGAATCAACTTTGTATTCCTGATTCAAGTCTTCGCTTGCAAATTATTAAGGAGTTGCATGGTGAAGGACATGTTGGTCTTGATCGCACTTTACAGTTGGTTCAAGCATCTTATTTTTGGCCTACTATGAGGAAGGAAGTGGATCGTTACGTGAAGAGGTGTCGTACTTGTCAAGTTTCAAAGGGGACGGCTACTAATGCAGGGCTTTATATGCCTTTGCCAGTTCCTTTGCAGCCCTGGGTTGATACTAGCATGGATTTTGTGTTGGGACAACCTCGTACTCAAAGGGGTAATGATTCAATATTTGTTGTTGTTGATCGTTTTTCTAAGATGGTTCATTTTATTCCTTGCAAGAAGACAACAGATGCAGTTAATGTAGCCCAACTTTTCTTTAGGGATGTGTACCATTTACATGGTTTACCTTCCTCCATTGTTTCTGATCGGGACACCAGTTTTTTGAGTCATTTTTGGTGTAGTTTGTGGAAGATGGTGAATACTCAACTCAATTTTAGTAGTGCTTATCATCCTCAAACTGATGGGCAAACCGAAGTTGTTAACAGGTCCCTTGGTAACCTGTTAAGGTGTTTGGTGGGTGATCATGTGAAGGCATGGGATCAGAAGTTGTATCAAGCTGAGTTTGCTCATAATCATGTTGTTAATCGGAGCACTGGGTTTAGTCCTTTCCAGGTGGTTTATTCTGCTCAGCCACGTGGTCCTCTTGATCTTATGACTCCTATTTCTAGGTCTGTTCCGAAGAAAGTGCAGGATTTTGTTGAGTGGTTGCATGATGTTCATAAATCTGTTCGTGACAACTTGGTGCGCGCTAATTCGAAGTACAAGCAGGATGCAGATCAAAAGAGGAGACATGTTGACTTTGAAGTAGGAGACTTTGTGTGGGCTGTTTTGACTAAAGATCGTTTTCCAGTTGGTGAATATAATAAATTGTCTGCTAAGAAGATTGGTCCAGTGGAAATTGTGGATAAGATGAACTCAAATTCTTATCGTTTGAAGTTACCAAGTCATATTCGTTGTTCTGATGTTTTTAATGTGAAGCACTTGTTGCCTTACCATGGTGATTCTTCCGATGATGATACAGCTGGGAATTCGAGGGCGAATTTTTTTATCCAGGGGGAATGATGGAGGCCCAAGTATTGAAGAACGGGCTGACTTGTTTCTGGAGGCCCGAGATCGCGTGACGAAGAGGGGTTTAGTAAAATGGGCATAACTTTTGCATCCTAAGTCCGTTTTCAGCTCGTGACCTGTCGAAACGTGCGTAAAAAGGAGACCGACGACGCTATAACCAGCTTCTAGCTGGTTGCGGATTTTTCAAGGCCCGAAAATCCTTTTTACTATCAGTTTTTTGCATTTTTATGTTTTTTTCACTTTCAGTTGGACTTTGTCATTGGGCTACGGTCCAGCCCGTTGGATTTTTCGGGTTTTTCTTTGTTTGCAGTCATTATTTAATGAATCTGCTGTAACCCTAGCAAGACAGTTATCAGTTTAATAAAAGCTAAACCACTGGCCGTTGTGTTGCCGTGTTTTACCCTAATTTTCGGGCATTCTTCAGAATCAACGATTATTAGCAGAATTGTTTCTGGCATTCTTATTGAATCAACAGATCCAATTACTTATCTTTGTTACTTTTTTTTAGTCTACATTAATGGGGATGACATTTTGCTTGTGCAGATTTATGTTGATGACATTATTTTCGGGTCTACAAACCCAAAACTTTCAAAATGGTTTGTAGAAGTAATGCACAACAAATTTGAAATGTCAATGATGGGCGAACTAAAATTATTTTTAGAAATTCAAGTTCACCAATCCCCAAGTGGTATCTTTATTAACCAAGCTAAGTATCTCAAGAGATAATCAAAAGGCATGGTATGACCTCATGTGACCCCGTTGGGACACAATTATTAACCACATCCCTAGATGCTGATTTGGAGGGAGATGCCATAGATTAAACGAGATATCGTTCCTTGATCGGCTACCTCATGTACTTAACAGCAAGCCGACCAGATATATCACATGTTACGTGTTATTGTGCACGATATCAAGCACGACCCATTGAAAAACACCTCAAGGAGGTTAAACGAATCTTTCGTTACCTTAAGAATACCATTCACATGGGACTCTGGTATCCGAGGGAAACCGGTTTCTTTCTAACGGCCTATTCAGATTCTGATCACATAGGATGTCTTGATACACGAAAAATTACTTCTGGTGGTGCACAATTTCTAGATTAAGATAAGCTTGTGGGATGGTCTTCCAAGAAGCAGGATTACACGTCACTTTCATCAACCCAAGTGGAGTATGTGTCTCTATATGCGTGTTGTGCACAAGTTCTATGGATGAGAACACAACTCACGGATTATGGCTTCCACTTTGATAAAGTACCTATGTACTGTGACTCAAAGTCCGCCATAGCCATCTCCTGCAATCCGGTACAACACTCCCGCACGAAGCACATTGATGTCAGATATCACTTCATTAAGGAACAAGTTGAAAGGGGTATCGTTGAACTATACTTTATTAGAACTGATTACCAATTAGCTGACTTGTTTACAAAAGCTCTTTCAAAAGAGAGGTTTGTGTATCTAGTTAGGCAAATTGGTATGAGATGTTTGACTCCAGCAGAACTAGAGATTCTGGCAAAGAAGCCTGTTTGATTCATCTATCAAACATTTACTTGTAAATATTAATGAAAAAGAAAAATACAAAATTAAAAATCTTTGAGTATCCAAAATTATTCTTCTCGACATGTCTTTCAGTATCAGTAATATGGACGTACCTAGAAATGTCACTCAATAACGACACGGGTGTGTACATAAAGCTCGAATGAAAGTTGTAAATATGTTTTCAAAACATGTCATTTCTATTTTTTTAATAAAGGAAAATGTCTATTTTGGACAATTTTTCAACACAACGGGTAGAGCAATCTATCTTGGGTTGAGCTTGTCACAAAACATTCAATGTTTTGAGCTCAACACAATGGCTTTTAATCATTTTCAGATTGCAACCCGGATTTATATTCACGGGGGGGTGTACGCTTTAGTGCCCTTACCCCCAGCAAAAGAAGAGAAATCTTCTTACACTTTAGTAGATTCCTCAAGACATTCAAAATCTATGAACTCAAGTTTATGATTTAGAAAAACCACTTCGCCAAAAAGAATGGTTTTTACAAAAAAAACGTTGAACCCAATTTTATTTTTCAAGAGTTTTTCACTGTTTATTCAAAATCATTCAAAAATTGTGTGTTCAAAAACTCCTATCCTCAAAAGTTTAATGTGGATCGTATCCTCGTAATGACAATTCCATTGGATCAATTTTTTGAGGGGAGTGTTCCCAATTCATGCTAAATTTGACACATTTTTCTCCCGAAAGTTTTTCAAGACTATTTTTCACCATATATCTTAGTCAAATTTGGTATCTCTAATATCAAACGATTTTATATATTAGAGATAGGGGAGAAAATGTGATTAAAATGTGATCTAAAGACTCAAACACGCATGGTTATGATCAAATACCCACAAGATCTTTAATTCACGACGTTATTGGTGTCAAAAGGGTGGTTAGGTTTAAGTCCTATGATCCAACCAAAACCGGAGGGATCTTCCCAAGTACAATCCAATAGATTATTAGAAGTCCTTAGGAAAGATGGAGTAGAATGTGAACGAAGCTGAATGCCGACTAAGTACTGATGCTAGCACGGGAACAATCACAACAAGGTGCTAGTAATGATGTCTTGGTAAGCATTGAAGGGGTTGAAGAATGAAAAAGAAATGTAAGGATAAAGGGTGTAACGAAATTAGCCCTCCATACAACTTAGGCAGAAACCGGGTCAACACATCATGAAGACAACGCATCATGGACCCAGTGATGTAATGCGTAACCCCTCCCTAGCTGACTCGGGCTTCTCTCAAAAAAAGGTTGTTTTATTGTCACGGAGATCAACACGACTTCTATTGACTTTCTCACTCAGAGATAGTTGATATTGAATAGGTGGCATCTGCTCCAGCCTCTGACCACTAAAAGTGCACAAATCGAGTCTAGAGCCAAGAGATCAATCAAATCTCGTTAGGACACACGGATGACGATCAAGAGAGTCCTATGCTATATCCTTGTGATATTGCTAGAACACTCATAGTGATACTACTTAGTATTCATAATGATAAGTGGAAGTCCTTCCAGTGTTAAAATCAAACAGCACTGTGGTAGGTCATGTGTAAGATTCTTTATGAATTTAACATATGTAAAACTGAAAAGGAACAGTGGTTTGTTTCTTTATCAATTCAAACTCGTTTCAGGTTTCTACGTAATATCTTTATGGTCTTACCATAACATTCAGAGTGATACTCATTAGTATTCACAGTGACGAATGGAAATCCTTCTAGCGTCAACATTAAACAGCGCTACGGTAGGTAACTTGCGAGATTCTTATGAATCAAGCTTGTATCAACTGGAATGCAACAATGGTAAGATTCTTAATGAATCAAACTTTTTCTAGGAATTTGAATTGACGACTTTAATCAAGCGGATATTTATCCAATTGATTCACTCTTTATGTTCTAAGTCTTGCTTTGAGACGGTCGAGTAAAGAGAACGGCTAGTACAGTCGCGAAACCTTGTCAAGGAGATTCTTAATTGAATCTACCTATCACAGGTACGATATTTAATATCGTCTAACGGTCTTAACCGACCGGAGGTAAAACGCTACCGATTTAGGACGAATGTCAAAGCCATTCAGTCTGTGTCTATGTTTTGACTCGGGAAGGTGGCGTTACGGTGTACTTAGGAAAGTCAAAGATTCAAAACCACATACTTATGCCTAAAGACATATTCAACAATCAAGAAATCTAAATACTTCCGCAACTCTGGTGAATAAAATCTTCCTTATCAATTAATGTAGAGGAATGACCTCTCTTCAAAGGAGATTGTTAGCAAGCTTTCAAGATAGTGCAAAGTATGATCATGTGGATGTAGACACAAGATCGCAAGATGGCAAAGACAAGCCAAGGATAATTTGAAGATCTAAAGTTTAAAGACAAAGTCAAAAGACAACGACAAAGGCTAAAAGATCACAGCATGAAGGAACAAGACTACTATTACACGTTCAAGATTCATTTATGACGAAATTCGTAATCTCCATTGAACTCCAAATATCGAAGAGGAATGACCTCACATTGGGGGAGATTGTTAGCCTCAAAATATTGAGTCAAACAAGATTTTTCGGTCATAGGTTTATATTGTAATATTTATTAGAACGTTGTAATAGTTAGTTAAAATAGTCGCGACATTACGGGCTTGATTGCTAGCTTAAAAGGCCTCTTTTAAGGTACTAAGCATTTTATTCAAGCCCGGCCCATTAAACAAATATAGTCCATTAAGGCTACATGTAATCCCGACTATATATACCTCTCTTAGCATGTTAGGAGAGGTTGGTGCTTTCAGCTTTTAATCTAATATTCTCCTAGTTAATCATCTCTCTCTCTCTCTACTTTCTCTCTCTACTTTCTCTCTCTAGAAATCATCTATCTTTCTTCTTTATTTCAATTAATCAACCATGATGAAGTGAATAAATATGGGAACAACACTTAGAAAATAAACCAAATGTCCAAGAATAGGTTATGCTTGGATATTTGATTTAGATTATTTAACTAATTCCATGGATTACTATTCTATGCAAAAGGATTGTCAAACTAACAATGCAGGTGAGGAGAACCTTCTTCATCAGACTCTCAGGATGATGATGTTCACATCTATGTACCCAGTATGCCTATTGTTACTCCTATGGTTGCTACTCCCCAGAAGCAAACAATGCCATCAATTGATAATCATGCCTCCCAAGAGCTTCAGATGCTTCAAGATCAAGAAAAAAATTCTACATCTGCTAATGAGCATTCAGGAGAATAATCTTTTGAGTCACAACACTCAGCAGTACATATTACACCTAGCGGTACCTCATCTACAAGTACTGCTAAGTCAAAATCTGCGAAGTCTGTTGATTCATTAGAAGATATTTTACAAGCTATGGACGATGAAGACATTTATGATAGTTCAGCTGAAGGAATATTCTCCAAAGCTTCCTATGATGAGCAGGGTGCAGTAACTGATTTCAATAATTTGGAAACTAAAATTCCAGTCAGTTCTATTCCCACTCATAAAGTTAACAACAACCATCCTACTATACAGATTATTGGAAATCCCAAATCTGTTGTACAAACCAGAAGACAACTTCAAGCCAATACTGAAACTCATGCACTTCTGAGTTATGTCAAACAACAGCAGAGAACCAATAATAAGGATACTCAGCATTGTTTGTTTGCCTGTTTCTTATCACAAGTAGAGCCCAAGAATATTTCTCAAGCTCTGGATGAAGAAAGTTGGGTAGATGCCATGCAAGAAGAATTAACACAATTTGAGCTACAAAAGGTTTGGATTCTTGTGGATCTTCCCTCAAGTAAAAGGGTTATTGGTACTAGATGGGTTTCCAGAAACAAGAAGGATGAAAGAGGAGTTGTTGTGAGGAACAAGGCAAGGCTTGTTGCTCAAGGCTATAGACATGAAGAAGAGATAGACTATGATGAGGTTTTTGCACCAGTAGCAAGGATAGAAGCCATTAGGTTATTTTTTTGCCTTTGCATCATATATGGGTTTTATAGTCTATCAGATGGATGTGAAAAGTGCCTTTCTTTATGGTACTATTTCAGAGGAGGTATATGTTTCACAACCTCCAGGTTTTGTAGATCCTAAATTCCCTAACAAAGTCTACAAAGTTATCAAAGCACTTTATGGTCTCCATCAAGCTCCAAGGCCTTGGTATGCAACTTTATCCAATTTTCTGTTAGAACATGGATATAGGAGAGGAACCATTAACAAAACTCTATTCATCAAAAAGAATACTAAGGATATTATTCTAGTGCAAGTCTATATTGATGACATTACTTTTTGTTCAACCAAGAAATCATGGTGTGAAGAGTTTGAAGCTTTGATGAAAGGAAGATTTCAGATGAGTTCTATGTGAGAACTTACTTTCTTTTTGGGACTACAAGTCAAATAGAGGAAAGATGGAATATTTATCAGCCAAGATAAATATGTTGCTGAAATCTTGAAGAAGTTTTCATGTATGGATTCAAGGAGTACAAGTACACCTTTTGAAGCTAAGAAGTCTTTATCAAAAGATAAACATGGTGAAAATGTTGATATTCATCTATACAGGTCAATGATTGGTTCATTGATGTATCTTACTGCTTCAAGACCAGACATTATGTTTGTTGTGTGTACATGTTCAAGGTTCCAAGTTAATCCAAAGGTGTCACATCAACATGTTGTGAAAAGGAATTTTAAGTATCTTAAAAGTCAGCCTAATTTAGGATTATGGTATCCTAGAGATTCAACCTTTGAATTGGAAGTGATGACATATAGTCCTCAGTCGGGCTGGATAGTCCGACTCACCGGTACTACCCGCATCCATCAGGAATGGATTGAATGCTTGTGTGATGCATGCACTCAGCCCAAGAGGCCCGGAAACTGTTGTCGCACATAAAGGCTGATTACTTAGCCAGGTCCTTGTCGCAGCGCGACAGGATCAGACAAGAATATAATTTATCATATAGATATATTCGCCTAAAGGAAAGAGATATACACTTACCTTGGTTATGCAATAAGGATCAAACTATATTAGGTTGTTATCTCTTCCTTTAGCCGCAAGAGTAGGAGAGCCCAGCAAGGACTCTCTCGGGTATAAAAGGAACCCCATAGGTTCCACAAAGTTACGATACACACAATACCCTAAACACTACATACTCAAATCGATTACTTACTCTCACACGGAGTCTAATCATGGGTCTCAAACCCATAGTAAGCCTAATGGTGTCTATTTAGTGCGCAGGGTCCTCAAAGCAAGTTTCACTTGGTGCAAGAGCCGGAGTCCAAAAGGCCCCAAATTAAGCCTAATTTAGGTCAAGCTTGGTCTACCCCAACTTTTGTATCAACAAGTTGGCGCCATTCGTGGGACCCACACTAAGCTCTAGCTAATGACGAAAAACGGCAAGAATGAAGGCCGTCAAGGATCCTCAACCGTTGATGGCCGTATCACATCCGTGAATACTACTCTGGATCTACCAGCGAAGCAAACAACTGGGATGTAAACAACCCTCCAATCGTAAGAATAGGCGGACTGTTCTCAACTCCCCTACTCGCCGTGGGGGGAAAGGCGTAGAACGAGAGTCAACTCAGCCTCCTCCCAATAAGCAAAAAAGAAAGACGCCCCAAGAGGAGGGCTGGGAAGTCGTTGCTACGGAGGCACGCATGATGGAGGAGTACGTAGCAAATAACCTACAAAACCTCATCCCTTTGGTTGCTAAACATGAGAAGATAATAAAAGAAGCAAAGCACGCGAAGCACGCCGCATCCTTAGAAAGCAACATATCAGGATCGAGTGATGACCTCCTAGAAAAACACATGTGAAGAAATGTAAATCTTGCTTATGTTTTAGAGAGAGAAAGAGATAGAGAGATGGTGGATTACACGCACTTCTAGAGAGAGAAAACCAATGTTTACTATGTGAAAAAGTAAATAACCACACACCCTCTCCATCTAAGGAGAGGGTTTATATACCCAAGCCTTGTAATGGGCTTGGGCTTACATGTTTGGGCCGGCCTACACATGTTGTAGGCTAGGCTTGGACTTGTTTGTTAAATAACGATGTCTAGACTACGAGCTACTACTTAGTATATTGTCAGAGTGACCGAATCTTCCTAAATACGTAAAAACGTATTTCCAACAATCTCCTTCTAAGGGAGGTCACTCCAAACAAGGGCGTTACCAGAGTTACAATAATGAAATAAACCTAGCATACTATGCTTGTCTTGAGCTCGTAGTCTTCGTCTTTCTTTTCCTTTTCTTTTTCTGGTGAACATGCTGATGTGATCTTTGATATCAATCTTGAGCATTAATCTCTTGCCTTGATCTCGTGCATCCATCACTTGTGATCTTTGCCTCTTTGTGACGTCATGTCCCACATACTTATTCCTTCGTAATTCTTGAAAGCTTCAGAGTTCGATACAGCGGAAGACTTAACTTTTAGGCTTTCTTGAATTAGATGAGATATTAAGTGCATAAAGTATAAGCATGCGGGGACGACTTCTTCTTGGATTCCGCAACGCCGCCGTCTTCAAATGCCGCAACATAAGTAGACACGAACGAAATGGCTTTGAACATTTCATTCCAAATCGGTAGCAATTTACCTCCGGTCGGTGAAGACCGTTGGACGATATTAGATATCGTACCCGTGACGGATAGTTTCAATTAAGTAACTTCCTGATAGGATTTCGCGTGTAAACCCATTCTCTTTATTCGACCGTCCAAAGTTGACTGCGAACATAAAGAGTGAATCATTTGGATAATAATATCCGCATGATTTGAAGCCGTCAATTCATGTTCCTGGAACAAGTGAAATTCAATTAAGAACCATCGTTGCTTTCCAGTTGTCACGAGCTTGATTCGTACAGAATCTTGCAAGTTACCTACCAAGTGCTGTTTAAGGTTAACACTAGAAGGATTTCCACTCATCACTGTGAACACTAAGGTATCACTCTGAGTCTTCTGGCAAGATCACTAAGATATTGCGTAGAGGCCTGGAACGTGTTTAAATTCAGTTAAGAATTAAATAGCTGTTGCTTTCCAGTTATCACAAGTTTGATTCATAAAGAATCGCACAAGTCACCTACCATGAGCTTTTTGATATTCGCTCAAGAAGGATTTCCATCTTCATTGTAAACACTTTCGTATTACTCGGATGTTCAGGCAAGATCATGAAGATTTTGCGTAGGACTCTTAAAATCTTTCTTACTTTTCACAGTGTATGAAGAAGCAATGAATTATGAAAGTGTGTCCTAATGAGATATTTGATGATCTCAAATGGCTCTAGACTCGATCGTGCACTTTGGATTTTAGTGATCGGAGGCTGGAGAGGAGTGCCACCTTTTCAATACCAATTTATTCGGAGTGAATAAATCGATAGATAATGCGTTGTCTCCGTGTGATTAAAACAAATACCTTTTGAGAGATATCTGAGTTAGCTGGGATGGGTTGTGCATTGCATCACTGGGTCCATGATGTCTATCTTCAATATCGAGCATCATTAAAATGATCTCAATAGCATATGTGTTAACCCGGTTTCTGCCTAAAGTTGTAAGGAGGGCATCTTTCTTTACACCCTTTATCTTTACAATTCTTTTTCATTCTTCAACCCCTTCAATGCTTACCAATACGTCATAACTAGCACCTTGTTGTGATTGTTCCAGTGCTAACTTAAGTACTTGGTCAGCATTCAGCTACGTTCACAATCTTTCTCCATCTTTCCTAAGGACTACTATTTCTAGCTATGGAATGTCCTTGGGAAGATTCCTCCGGTTCTAGAAGAATCATTGGACTTAACCTATCCTACCATCCTTATGTCACCACAATCTTCATCGTCGTGAAATAAATAGGTTTTGGGTAAGTATATGTCACCATGAAAATCTATTTCGATATGCAAATCCGTTTTGCTCCCCCTTAACACATGCTACGATATTCGAAAACATTTCGCATATGTCGGGATGAGCCAGCACATTAAGTCAAACTATTTGTGATAATATCCCATATTAAATCACATTTTTGATGAGTCCTATTGATCGTTAGACTCAATGGTTATGAACCATTATATCTAGGTTGATCACCGTTCATATGATAACATAGCGGAATAGAACAATGATCATAACAAGGTGTTTAGGCACAAAAGACACGAATTAAAACAATTGGGATGTTCATTATATTAATAACAAACATCCACTAGACGTGTATACATTGAATCCCACGTCTAGTGCGACACACACTTTAGGTTTACATTGTGAATAAATAATATGAATAAAACCTAATACCCTTGGTTCCTTTTATAGTGTAAGGATTAGGGTTTACAAGAGATAAGAATGAATAAACAAGTAAATCTTCTATTTAAATAAACTTATGCAGAATATCTTTTGCATGTTTATCTAAATAGAAGCTTCCATTAGCTTCTTTTGTCTACGTTTTGTCAATGCTTGAATTGCATGTGACAATGCTTGGATTGCTCTTGACAATGCTTGATTCCATCAACGCCTAAATAACTCTTGTCAACGCTTGGAATGCTCTTGTCAACGCCTAGACAAATACTTCACGTTTTCTTCATTTTTGAGTTTCTGCCACATCAACTTTTTGACCCAACAATCTTCCCCTAGTTGATAGTGGCAAAACTCTATGTGTATCTCTTGTAAGTTATACATGATCTTCAAATTGCTTCCCCTCAAGTGTAGCATGCATTTCTTCCCCTTTTTGTCACATCAACAAGGAAGTAAACAATGTTGCAATATTGAAGATTCTCCAAAAGTAGGCTCTATGTAATGATCCTGAAGAAAAATAAATAAAGTATTCTTGATGTAGAAGTAAAATAACCCAAACTTATGTTCCATGTCTTGTTTATCCATGTGATGAAGAACTTATACCAGATTGAGAGAATATAAGTAGACCTCGATCCCTTGTCAATATTCTCATCCTTTGTGAGACACTGAGCACGATAATGTAACTCCTTCAAGTGTTTATGACAAGTCTTCGTCACCAACCATGTAAAGCACGAACAAGTTACCTTTAAAGTGTGAGTGCCACTGGAAACACCACGACTTTAAGATATGATAGAACACAAACTTGTGAAAATCTTCTTCAATCATCAAACTTACCATAAGAATTCTTCCCCTTAAGCTAACACCTCTTCATGACGAATTTGAATGAAATAACATCTTCATACCATATGTAAAAGTGTTATGCTGAATAACTCTTTTGCAAGGCTATCCCGATTACATAGTTTAAATATCCATCAAATTCCCATGAATAATTGCTAACTCGCTTTAAAATCATTAATCCATTTAAAAATATCCGAGCCATAAATATCATCATGATATTCTAAATTAAAACGGAGATTCCATGTACCTTTGTGTGTATAATCCTCCTTTTTTTGTGCTAAAAACGTCCAATTTTCTCAAACAGCAGCAATCAGTGTGTTACCCGAGATCTTTCTTTGTCCAATAAATTTCTATGTGTATTGCCCGATATCGGACAATACGTATCAGTGTTTGAAACTCATATCTCGGACAACACTGTCAACCTATCAGTGTTGACTTATTCCTGTCAGCGTCAAACTTCCTTCTGTCAGCGTTACATTTAAACCTGTCAGCGTCTATATTAAACCTTGTCAGCGTCTAAGGTTTAAACGTGTCAGCGTTTAATTTGCTAACATCAGCATCATAATCTGTCAGCGTTAAACTTTACTCTTGTCAGCGTTGCATTTGACTTCAAACTCACGTCAGTTTAGAGAAAAACATAGAAGCTCCCACAAAACTTGTCATCCAATCACAAGTTATATACCGTGTGAACACACTTTTATTGTAAATTACATAATCGTGTGAACACAATGTGTAAATAACCAATAAAAAGTCTTAAACCGTGTGAATGCATTCTGTTCCTCCAATCAAAATCGAGCAACACATGAATAACCTTGGATGTGCATGTAGAGAATTAGAACTTAATATAACGAATATTAGAGTTTCTCATAAGGCCGTGTGAACACAGACATGTCATCTAGTCAGAATTCAAGAACCGTGTGAATATAAATCTTTGACCAATTAGGAACGAAAGACTTGTATAAAGATGCAGCCCCATCTGAGTAATAATAGACGATCATGTAGAGGAACTTTTGTAAGTTATCAGATCTTCAAAATAACAAATCTTCACACGTCCTTGTTACAGCTGCTATCATGCGATCAGATCTAGGGTTTTACTCTAAATCAGAAAAGTTTAAGCATTGAAACCCTAGAACAAAGATTGTTTAATTCGAAACCCTAATTAGGGTTTTAAGCCTAATCAGATTCGAATTTAAACACCATAATGCATTATAACAGCCTCCAATTTCAATTCTTCCTGCTTTTTAAGTAGATCTAGGGTTTGAAGAAACCCTAGTTCATGATTTCATGTGAAAACAGAAAACTGAAAATCTTCCATCAGCCAACTTCGACGCTTAATAACTTTTGCTTGGGGATAAAACTCGACAATCCCTCCGGTGGATGTTTAGATCTATGTATGTAGAACACACATCTAAAATTTCGTGACGATCCAACGGTTCAATCAAAAGTTATGACCTTCTGAATACTGCTGCGCACACAAAAACGTCCAGAAAAATTCAATACGAATTTTTCTTCTTCACCATATACGAACACCTCGTCGGACCTAGATATCAAGAGCCTTAGGCTCTGATACCAATTTATGAGTCCTATTGATCGTTAGACTCAATGGTTATGAACCATTATATCTAGGTTGATCACCGTTCATATGATAACATAGCGGAATAGAACAATGATCATAACAAGGTGTTTAGGCACAAAAGACACGAATTAAAACAATTGGGATGTTCATTATATTAATAACAAACATCCACTAGACGTGTATACATTGA
Source organism: Glebionis coronaria (assembly GCA_025667525.1). NCBI lineage: Eukaryota > Viridiplantae > Streptophyta > Magnoliopsida > Asterales > Asteraceae > Glebionis > Glebionis coronaria. Next base: position 263,841 of record JANFOE010000400.1, read on the forward strand.
ATCCCACGTCTAGTGCGACACACACTTTAGGTTTACATTGTGAATAAATAATATGAATAAAACCTAATACCCTTGGTTCCTTTTATAGTGTAAGGATTAGGGTTTACAAGAGATAAGAATGAATAAACAAGTAAATCTTCTATTTAAATAAACTTATGCAGAATATCTTTTGCATGTTTATCTAAATAGAAGCTTCCATTAGCTTCTTTTGTCTACGTTTTGTCAATGCTTGAATTGCATGTGACAATGCTTGGATTGCTCTTGACAATGCTTGATTCCATCAACGCCTAAATAACTCTTGTCAACGCTTGGAATGCTCTTGTCAACGCCTAGACAAATACTTCACGTTTTCTTCATTTTTGAGTTTCTGCCACATCAACTTTTTGACCCAACAATTTTCTCCCCCATATTAAAAATATTAACCCAATCGATGTTTTTAATATCAATTGATTTAATGAAGTTTTAACAAAGGTTTTGGGAAGAAAAATGCAAGTCCGTTTAATCTTCATGAGTCCAAATGTATGAAATATGATACCGATTGGTAACATGCTCACATATTCACCATATTTAAAAGAATTGACAAGGTTGGACCTGATAGATGACAACATCATATGATAAGATCAAATGGTTCTTGTCAGCATATGTTGGTCGCCTCGTCATGTCTGAAGTCATCTCTTGACACCACGTGTACGATTCGTATGGTTGTCTTGACACCAATTAGTGAGCTTGGCACTTTCGGCATCAAAGATTCTGAATGCTTGACAATTGCTCCCCCTCAATTGTTGACCCTTGTTTTATTGAAAGAGTTGTAGTCTTCGGTTGAGTAGTCGCATCGTCGAGTATGTAGATACCAATTGTAGATTGCTATGGTTGTAGAGATGATAGCTTCATAAAAGCAAGACTTCTCTTGTTTTAACAAATAAATGCACTGAGGCGTACATATATTTGTGTTAGACCAAGTTATAAAGTAAACTTGATCCCTTACAAGGTTTTAAAGTAAACCTTACCCGAGAAAGTTAATTCCCGTTTATAGCCAAAGCTTTCATAAGAAATACTTGACTTTAATATGAAAACCGGGTTGCAGTCTGAAATAACTACAAGCCATTTAGGCATGTTTTATGAAATATTTACAACTTTTGTACGAACACTATTTATGGCGCCGTGTCAACATTAATCAACATTTCTAAGGCCGTAAATATTATCGTACCAATATACATGCCTTTGAAAAATAAAGTAAAAATATTTTTGGATTTTTATGAATTTGTCAATTTTTATGATTTTTATATGGTTTTATATTTTTGTATTTTTCTTTTGTGGATAAAAATATAAACAATATATACAGATAATCACCAAGGATACGGAGAATAGTTTTACCACCACTATTCTTTCGCTTCATCTACCAGTTCCTTTAGAGTCTCAGGCGAGAAAGTTCTCATTCCTAGCTTATCGGCCAAAAATTCAATTCGAGCGTGATCTAAAGCCTTCGTGAAAATATCCGCCAATTGATAATCAGATCGGACAAAGTAAAGCTCTATTACTCCATTTTCCACTTGCTCCTTGATGAAATGGTAGCGAATGTCAATATGCTTCAACCGGAATTTTGTTGTCGCAGTACATCGGAATTTTGTTGAAACCTAGACCATAGTCGGTTAATTGCGATCTCATCCAAAGAATTTGAGCACAGCAACCGGACATATCTATGTATTCTGCTTCCGTACTTGAAATTGCAGCGCTTTTCTGCCTTTTCGATGCCCAACTTATTAGTCGATCTCCTAGTAGTTGCAAAGTTCCACTCGTGCTATGTCGTGTATCTTGACAACCCGCGTGATCCGCATCTGCATATGCAATTAGTGCAATAGAAGAGTCCTTCGAATACCAAAGTCCCCGATTAATGGTTCCTTTAAGATATCGAAAGATCCTTTTAACAGTAGCTAAGTGTAACTCAGTAGGCCTAGTTTGATACCTAGCACACATACAAATAGCAAACTGAAGATCAGGCCGACTGGCTGTGATATACAGAAGAGTACCGATCATTCCACGATACAGTGTCGGATCAACAGCAATTCCATGTGGATCTGCATCAAGCTTAGTTTTTTCCACCATTGGAGTATCCACAGGGTCGCAAGATTCCATCTTATACTTCTTTAGCGATTCAAGGGCATACTTGGATTGATTGATAAAGATGCCTCTAGGACTCTGAGATATCTAAAGACCTAAAAAGATTGATACCTTGCCCATCATTGACATCTTAAACTTGGAAGACATGAGTGTCCCAAACTCATCCGATAAGGTTTGGGTCGAGGCTGCAAATGTAATATCATCAACATATATTTGTACCATAATCATATTGTACCTCGTTTCTGAATGAACAGCGTGGGATCCACCTTGCCTTTAGCGAAGCCTTGCGTAATGAGGAATTCTGACAATAGATCATACCATGCGCATGGAGCTTGCTTCAACCCATAGAGAGCCTTCTTAAGCTTGTACACATGATTAGGATATTTAGGATTCACAAAACCATCCGGCTGTTGAACATAGACCTCTTCCTTGATTTCACCATTTAGAAATGTCGTCTTCACATCCATCTAATAGACGATCATATTCATGTGGGCTGCATAAGCGAGGAATAGTCGAATAGCTTCCAAACGGGAAACAGGTGCAAAGGATTCCATAAAGTCGATACCCAATAATTGCTTGTATCCACAAGCTACTAGTCGAGCTTTGTTCTTTAATATTCCGCCTAACTCATCGAGTTTCACCTTGTAAACCCATTTCAAAGTGAGTAACTGCACTTGATCCGGGCATGGGACAAGTTCCCAAACTTTAAGACGTATAAATTCATTAAGTTCTTCTTGCATAGCTTCTATCCAACAGGATTGAGTAAAAGCTTGTTGCCATGTCTTAGGTTCAACTTCAGTGAGAAAAGCATCAAAGTGACAAAACATTGCACTTTCTTGTAATTGACTTCGTGTGGATACCGGACGATTAGGGTCACCAATGATAGAATCTATAGGATGATCCTTTGTCCACTTGCTTTCATGTTCAGGAATCCGTGGATTGGAGTAAATCGTAGTTGGAGCTTCCTCTGAGGTGGACGACCCGGCTTGAATAGGGTCGGGAATTGGTACACCAAAGAATGGAAGTTCACGCATTTGAGCGAATTCCAAATCGTGATCATCATCATCCTCTTCATCATCAATAGGCATGAAGTGGGTAGTTGTTACATGTGTTGGTTGAGAATTACCCGTTGAAGGTATATCTTGACCAATTGTAGGTGCAGATGTGTCTGATTGTGCAACGGTTGCTGGAGCGACAACTTTGGTTACCGTAGCTATTACCTCAGGTTCTGGAGCAACAATACTGGGAGGAGTAAAGAATTCATCAAAGAACGGTTGAAACAACGTATCCCATTCAGTCCTAGAAGGTGGTGTAAATGATGATGAAGTAGGGTTGTTTGGGATAAGACCAGAACTAATGTTACTGGGTCCCATTTTGTAACACCCCCAAATTTATACAACTCAGTACAGCGGAAGACTAGTTGGTGTTACGGGATAGCACATTACTCACATCATAGACAACGCTTAAAAATCGCGTCGTTTTAATAATAAAGCATTTCCATTCATAAACATCAAATTTACATCGGTCCCAAGTCATTATATTTAATACAGGTTTTACAAATCATTTGAATGGAAATAAGTATTTTAGGTACGGGCCATGAATTCTTGTTGTCTTCCCGAGAATTACCTTCAAGTACCTGAGATAAAACATGTTAAAAGAAAAGGTCAGCGATAACGCCGAGTGAAATCATAGAGTTTAATAAAATCCATCAATATAATATCAGTATAAAATTATTACTGAAAATCATTTTGTACAAATCATTTTAATAGGCCATAAAATAGCCAAAGTCATTTTTATACAAATCCTTATCGAAAATCATAATATAGGCATTTGCCTTAAAATCATTATACGAGCCAATTTCGTAAAAACATCATACAATACGTCTTATGACGTTCTATGAAAATAAAAACCGTTATATGAATATGGTTATGAAAACCAAAACACAAACATAATATCAATAGTATGACCCTGTATTGCTAGTCAAGCAATACATCGTAATTCGGAGCGTCTAGTAGTATTTCGTTAGTTTTGGATTATTATAAGCCGCATGACATTGTTACCTTACTAAAACAAACAACGGGTAGCTAGCCCGAAACACATTTGCCCATCTAAATTAGCGTGTCGTCACAAAGGTCACGCTATGTAAATCTTCTCATACATAAATTCGCTTACCAATCAATGTGGCACGACGGGGATCAACCGTCAAGGCGCGAACTGGGGTGATCGTCCCCAAATAGTACTATTATATGCATAAGCGTCTACCAAATCCCGGTAGTTCACAATTCATGCTAATGGGACTTTTAGTGACATAACCTAACTTTAATAATCCATTTTATTTCATCTATCGGGTCATATAATCATTTATCGGGTCATACAATCATTCGGGTCCAAATCAATAAACAAACAATCGGGACAAATGGTGTCCTATTTTAGTAAAACTAACATGTTATCTCCCTCGCGGGTTTATAAAATATTTCATAAAAACATTTAAAAGAGTGTGAGGCTATGAACTCACGTTGATGTGGGAAGGCGGGTTATCGGCAATTCAGACGTACGGTACGTGCTTCAATCACGGAAACCTAGACAAATAATACTCGTCTTAGACTCATGTCCAATGACTTTATAAAAATAACAATTATGTATACATATGATGATTATATATATATGATGATCAAGTGGGTTTACATATTCTCGTTTACTCATTTTAGTGTTATGTGTCGATAACTTTTATACTAGTTTACTAGTTTTACCTATTTACATATTTTAAGTCCAATAAACTTATTATAAGTTCTTTAACTTGGATTAATCCATTTTATACTTGTATTATCAGTATTTATACTTTACATGTTGGGCCCAAATGGGTTAATCCCAGTAAATAAGTTTATAAGTGTTTTAGCCCATTTTGTTGTATTATTAGTCCAATAACGTTAATTTAGCCCGTTAATGTCCGTATGTTTTATAGTTCGGGTTTCATCGGTTTTTACTTGTTATATATGTTTATATCAGTATATGAGTTTTAAAAACTTTACATTAGACGGGTTTGATCGTCTAAGTTTTAATTGGCGAAAAACGTTAATTTTACGGTATTAGCCGAAAAAGTCGTAAAAATCAAGTTTATAGTTTTATAACTTATAAAACTTAACAAGTTACCATTTTTATTAGATGTCCACTTATTTACCATTGTACATATTTATATAAATGTATTATATAAGTTAGTGGGTTTTAATTTATATTTTATATTATTAAATTTTGAGTGCTTATATAATAGTATTATACTTTAATTTCCAAAATCTGATTTTTATTTTCATCTTTACCAAAACTGCCATATCTAGAGTTCTATATGGTGATAGAAGCTCAAATTTTTATCACATAAACTCCATGATATGTGCTTCATTTAACTCTTCTATAGCTACTGTTGAATCATCCTCTAAGTATTTTCTAAAATTCGTCCAAAAAACAGTGAACTCAGATTTGTACCTTAAACTTGTTTTGATCATATCTCACTCATTACAATGATTCCATTGCATGGACAACTCTCACATGTGTACAAGACCCATAGCTTACTGTTTATTCATTAATCTATGCCATTTTTATCAGTTCATGACATGTTTCTTTACTGTTTTATACAGCCAACAAATTTAAACATGATTTTAGCCTTGTTTCTTATAGTCTTTCATCTTTTTAAGCATGTTTATCAACACCAACCCCACACAATATTTTTAATCATCATTCATCATCATATACATATACATAAGTAAACGAAATACAAGATTACATAATCAAAAATAACAAGAAGATGAGGAGAACAATCTTTATACCACCATGATGATGTAGGTTGTGATCAAAACATGGATTTTGATGGAGAAACTTGTGCATAGCCAAGACCATCTTCATGACCACCAATCTTCATAAACTCCTTGTGGAAAATCAGCCCCAAGACACCAAGGAAACTCCTCCATAGATGTTATAATCACCACCATTCAAGAGAGCTTCAAGAGGGCATCAACATGTGTATGAATAACATGAGATTTTGTGGTTGATTTTGATCAAATGAGGGTGTTCTTGGTGGGGATGGGACGGCATAAACAAGAGAGAAGGAGAGGATTGTGTGTGGTTTGCATGGTGGAAAATGAGAGAAGTAGTTTAGTTGCTAGTGGTTTTGAGGTTGTAAGCTTACATTGTAAGCTAAATGGACATGTGTAAGCAACTTGTCAACAACTTGACACCAAGTTGTTGTGGTGTAGTGTTGTAACCGGTTTTGAGTGGGGGTGGGGCAAGTGTCCCACTTGTCTCATCCCCATTTATTTACGGGTACTCCTCGATTCTAGTTTCCTCGATTTGTGTGCCCTCGGGTCGTTTTACGAAAAACGTTTTTATAAATTATGAATCAACGGCATAAAACGAATCTAATAAAAATTGTCTCATCAAAAACGGAGTTCGAAAACGTAAATACGTAATCCTAAGGTTTCCGGTTTAGTCGTAAAGGACGTTAAAATAAAATCGTAAGTCCTAATCTCTTCTCGTAAATTTGTGAGTTTATGAACCAACACAAATTTAAAACTCCAAAATAATATTCATGGACAAATTTATTTTCTGAAATGTCGGACTGCCACCAAAGACGGTGTATGTAAACGTAAGCACGTAACGTTGAATCCTCCGGTTTATACGTAGTCGATGCTACTTCAAGACGTAAATCCAAATTTATTCCCAAAAACAAGTGAGTTCATAAAATAATATTTTCAAATAAATATTGAGAATAATATATTGACCATAAATTGACGGATTGTCACAGCATTTACCCCTAAACAGGATCTTTGTCCTCAAAGATCATCTTACCTTACTACTCGCTTCTTATAGAGTTAAAGCCATGTGGGTATTTCCTCCACATTCGGTCTTCTCTCACAAGTGTAATCCTTTACAATACGCGAGTTTCATCAAACATAACTATGGGAATAAGATCAGGCTTAATGTTGACTTACTTTCTCTATCCATGATGTTTACGGGTTTCTGATGAATGCAACTTTTCGCCGATCTAAGCTTTACTAAGAAACGATCAGATTTTCACTTGATAGATATTCCATCAAGTTCGATTTACGAAACATAATTCACGCAGCTCTTGAAGTCCTAGGGTAGATCCAGCTTATATGCCTTTCAAACCAATCTTTTACATCATCTCAATGGTCCCATACAACGGGGACTTATATCCCATGATCTTCCAGATCATCAATTCATTTTCCATGGTTAAAATATTTGGCATAACTTCACTACCCATCTGGCACTTCAAGATCTACATTTCATATTCACATAACCTCCTGCCCACTACTGGCAGTCAATAATCAAATCCTAATTTCAACAATCATTTCAGATCTCGCGGGTCGGGTATTTTGTAAGGTTAGGTTCGCCATCATAGGAAACCTTAAACCTAAAAGACATGTCCAACTCACAAGGGGTGTATGTCGGGTGTCTTCATCTCAACTCCTGCTTACAGATGCTCTAATATTTAGATCATGACAAGATTCGATCTCGATCCTAATACGATGATTATCAATGATAATCTCTCTAAAGGAAAACGATTATACGGTTTATTACCAAAGGTCAATCATTCAAACATAAAACAAGACTTCTAGTGTTTTGTATTGTTACTTTACCTCGTCCCTTCGATTTGGGGTGGTAAATAGTACTCTCATCAAGGTTCGTTCCCAACGACTTCTGAGCAAATCTCTAGAAATTTGATGCGAAGATAGGATCTTGATAAAGATGTTCGATACAGGCACACTATGTTTACATAACTCTTTTGCATTTATCATTAACGGGAATGATATTAGCAGATTTGGTCAGTCTGTCGACGATGACCCAAATCGAATCAAATTTAGATGATGACCTTTGCAATAGCTAGACGTTTACTAAAGTATGAGGCGATGTCTGCCTTCATAATTTGCCATCAGTACAACTTCTTCAGATAAAGATACATTAAATCAGAAATGACAGGAATAGAATACTTATACTTACGAGATTCCAACATAAATATATCTCACAATCCTCCATATTTAGACAACCACAAGTGGCCTTTTAATCATTTAGCGCCATCGGCTCCTCAGTTCTAATGGTTCATATTAGCCGCGAACCCCTTTTTATTATCTATATTATCCTTTTTACAAACATTGTTTATTTTTATATCGTTCAGCAATATATTTTGCACCTTCATTATTAAGGAACACATCCTAATTGGTTCTTTATATTTTATACATAATGTGTCAGTAATTACGTTCACTTTCCTGATGAAATAGATATCATAACCGTATTCATTCAAAAATTATTTCTTCACATTTTCTGAGTTTTAGTTTCTTCTCATCTATCATTTTTATCAGTTTTGCTTAATCCGATGTTTAAAGCGACGATAATTATTACAACTAATTAAATAATAAATATTTAATTTTTATGAAACGTAACGTAAAAGTTTAAATTTCTTAGTTTGTCCAATTATATAAAAAATGTTCAAAAGAATAAATTTGAATTTAATTAACAAGATCTTTGTTGATTTATCCAAAATATTTAATAAGATCCGTAATTGTTCGAAAAATCTTTGTTTATACTTTGGTCAAAAAATTTCTTAGTTTGAAAAGCGTAAATTATCGTTTCAAATTTCAAGTCATGTTTTAAATGGTGTCCTCAATCCCTCTTAAGATGTCTAGAAGTATACACAAACATTTACCCCTAAACAAAAGTTTAGTTAAATGGTTTGTGTATAAGGGAATAATCCATTTAAAAATCCTTTGTTAAAACATTTGTCAAAATATATTTCCACTTTCTTTCTGGTAAAACCCAAAGTCTTAAATGACTTCAAATTTTTGAAGAGTCAATTTAGATTCCATTATCTTTTAATCACACGGTTAAATCATGTAAAGGATTAAGTCTTAAGTCTTATGTTAAATATTCAAGGTACAAATTTTAATTGTTCGGCCAATTCAGGGCAATCTATAAATAATTATTAACTCATTCTTATTCTTATAAACAAATAAATGGTCCTTAATGATCACGAGCATGAATTTATCAAATTACAGCCCACACACGTGATTCACCAAATTTATGAATGCTACATGTGTATTAGTCAATCCAAACGACATCACGTGAAACTCATAATATCCATTACAAGTACCGGATGTAGTGATTGGAATACATAATCTTTTTCGCAGATGCGAAGTTGATGATAACCATGCCGTGGATCAAATTGCTAGAACTTTGTAAATGATCGAACATATCTTCCATTTCGAGTTATGGATTTCGTTTTTGATTGTCAATTTACTCAGTTCACAATAATCTATAAATATAAGGAATGATAACACCATAGCTCTTCATGATGACGAGCTCGGTAGAATAAAATCTTTCTCCGACAACTCTCTCAGTTGTACGGTAATTCCTTTAATTCAGATGGTGCTGACGTACAGTGCACAAGCCACAGGTGCAGCACCAGAAATATAATCAATACCAATTTCAACTTGCCTTAATGGCAAAAGTCTAGGTAATTTACCAACAAATACCTTCTAAAATTTCAGATAACAGAAACATCTTTTAGTACATTCATATTAGGTTCTTTCTAGATTACAATATCTATAACTAGTTCACAACCATTCATGGTATAATTTCAAGTCTAAATGCAGGATATGGTCATCCATCAAGAATTATTTAGATCACTTTTGATAATCAACACCTTATCATTTAGGGGAATTCTACTCGAGTTCCCATCAATTAAGACAATGTCGTCATGTCATAATCAATCAATCCATTCTACTGGCACTATCAACTTTCCAGTTTCATTGCCGTCGATAAGATGTGAACTTCTCAAAAGACTAATAATAACTCATAATCCTTCACAAATTCAGGGATATATGGAGACACAACTACTATTAAAAGATTAAGGTTAACGCATAATCTACGCGAGAGAATTTCAGATCAGATACAGACAAAAACATTTAATGAATATGAATATATCCCATGTTTTCATAAATTGAGTACGCATTCGAAAGCTCCTCGGATCGTTACCCAGGTCATTCAAATGAAATCTAATCAAAAGAAATGATAGGAACGTCGATACATCCAGTCGGGTATCAACACTCGGTAATCAAATACTTTTCCTAAGAATCTCACTACGGGAGAATTGGACAAGAAGGAATTGTCAATTGTCAAATAAGACAATTTCCACAGATGAGTAAATTCGACTCAGAAGAATAGATGCTACAGGCACATATGTAGGTGTCCCTAACACTATGTCCTTATTTTTCACTTCTTGCAGATCTCATAAAATTTAATCTTTCACAATCTTCAAAGAAAATATAGTGTTTATTAATAATTTCATGGTGACTACTAATCAGCCTTGCATGGTCCCTTCCAAATTGTATGTAGGCGCGCAACTATATACAATTTCAAGATTAACGATACAATACTCAGTTCGTCAAAAATTTATCATCATGTTTATAATAAAAACATTTTCATACTTAATTCTTAAATAAGAATCAAAAATAAATTTACAAAAATTTTCTTTGTTATGAAAACAATTAAGTTTTCCAAGGTGTTTCATAAACAACTTTATTTCGATAACGATTACTTATAAGTCTCACTTCAATTAATCCATATGGTGATGAAAATTCAATTTTCTCAAAGGATACTGTTTTAACTTATAAAAACAATGAGTGATTTGCAAAAGAGTGATGAAAAGTTGTTCACCAAGAACTAACTATAATATGCTAGGAAATGAGCTTAGCCAAATAATCATGAGGTTCATGACCTCGATGGCACTCACAAAGAATGATTCACAACGTAACTCAAATCAAGATGAGTACTTGTTCAATGGTTGCATCACTAATGCGAACATTAGGATGAAGCAATAGAAGATAGATAACATCGATACATGTAGGATTTAGCAATCAACGGTAGTCTTTTTCATTAACCACAAACAAGTCAAAATTGTACCGTAACACATTACGTGTCACTATGTCATACAATTCTCAGAACTCATCCTACCAACTGATATCTCAGTTAAGTTAGGGATATTTAAAAGATACCACAATGAATACTAACCTACAAGAGTCATTAGGCGTTCCACATGTCCCAGAAGATCCGTCGGTCCCAATTCAGAAGAAGATTTCTTCAATTTATTTCTTGGACACTAGGCATCCTCATCATTGGACAATGGCCTAGTAATAACACTTAACACGAATCAACAATCAATTAAAACCTTATAATTCAATCACAGAACATAACGACTTCCTCTTAATAATCTCATATTCCATACAAGTTAAATTTCACTTTATTCAAGTTTCAACAAATTTTATACTCAATGCGATATCCTACCTCATTTTCCAATACTTCCATCTTATTTTTAGACCTTAATAGGGCAATAAAAGCTCGATATGAATCAACACTTAATTTCCAATCCTATATCTTGATGAGACTGCTTTTATACATGGTCTCATCGTCCAAATCGGGCTTAAAATGCATTAAATATCATAAAATATGCCAAATATATGCTCGTGTTTGTTACTTGTGTATTTTTAGGTATGGATATTGAGGAATTGGCAAAAGATCACAAGAATCATTCAAAAACGAACACGGGAAACGAAGCCGCACAATGAACCGGGCCCAAGTTTGGAATTTTGCAAAAAGACCCTTGAAGAATTGAAGATTGGCAAGAATGGCCCCTCATCTTTGAAGAACTTGTCACAATTGACCCTCCAAATGTCAATTATACAAGTATGGTCCTTATTATTTGAAGATTGTACAAGACCAGTCCATCAAGTTTGAAGAATATACAAAAGAAACCCTTGGATAAAGCTTTGGAAGTTTATGTGCCATATTTGACAACTTGGCCAAAGTTGTCAAGTGTAATTTGGGCGCTGATGGGATTTTATACAAAGTGAACAAAAGAGAGGACTTCAGGGACTAAAGTGGGAAGACAGCCAAACCTACACCCTCCAATCATCACTCTACACGTCACCATCCTCCACCCAACAGCCAATCACCATGCGCCCCTCATCCACCTCACCATTCCACCATCCTAGATTAATTAATTAATCTTTTCAAACGGATTAATTAATTATTAAACCTGGCGCCTTTTCTCCTTAAACACCCATTATTCATCCTATGAACCCTAACCCACCCCAGTCACAATCACCTTCAAAACAAAGGGGTAAGTGCTAATACCCTCCAGAACCTTAATTAAGGTCACTCTCATCCAATCCCAACCAAAACCCCCCTCACTAGACAACCCCATGTGCCTTGTGGACCTCCCCTGCAACGTCTTATTCACCCCAAAACCCTAGAAGAGACAAGATCAACGCTTGTGATCAACTACTTGTCCTCCAAGCTCAAACAAACGACCAAGATGAAGTCTATCCTGCTGGCACATCCCTCTCAATCACATGGGTTCCATTTTTGACAAAAATTCAGTCAAATCGTCCAAGGGCTTTTCTGGAATTCCATCTATTAGGGATTTAAGTTTATTAATTTTTTATTCCTAGACTAGAATGTTCTATCCACTAGTATTTAAGGAGCCAGCAGAATGTGCTTGAGCCCTTGTTCCAGATTTTCTTTCTCAAGTTTATGTAACCCGTTTTTATTAAATGCAAAGTTTGGTGTTTGTTTAAAATACAAGTGTAATTCCTTTTGGTTTTTAAAAAGTTGGTACTAAGTGAGAAGAGAAAAGTCTGAGTTCCATTTGTTATTATACACATTTTGTGTGTTTGGATTTTCAAAAAGTTTCAAAAAGGTTTTAAAGGATTTTTATAAGTTTCAGGAATCAAAAGGTGTTGTGAAGTGAAAGTGGAATAGCACATTTTGGTTTATGACTTGTAAGAGTTTTTAAAACGTGTGTTAAAAGGTTTGAAGGTTTGTGAAAAGTTTTTAAGAAAGAAAGAAAGATAAAACAGAATATATTGCTTATGCTTGTGTTCTTATTTTGATTTTTCTTAAACAGGATTGAAGATTGTTGTTGATTATTGTTTCTGCATACACCCGAGTGTATAGGGAGGTGGATTAACATCCACAAGGGACTTGGATGTAAGTCCCTGAGGTAAAGAGTTTTACCTTTTTTCATTTTTTTAGTTAGCTTGGAGTTTTGTGTGAATTTGCATGTTAGGTGGTGATTGTCTGTTTAAGCTATTGGATTTCAGTTCTTAGGTATTTGTATGCATGCTAGATACTAGTAAAATCAATTTGAGTGTGATTTTTAATCATTGTGTTTGAAAAAAGTTGAAAACAGAAACTTAAAGGGGTGTTTGGGACTAGGGTATAATCTAAGATTGGTGACAAATTGATGGTTAAAACCTATTTAAACATGCCCTATATGTGATTATCAGTGATGGTTGTTAGTTATTTTCTAGTTTGATAGGCTTGTAGAACAATTGCATGCTCTAAAACTTGGTAAAACTAGCAAAAATCAGTAACATCATTTTGCTGTTCATTTTGTGAGATTTTGAGCATCAAACCTTGTAATCAGTTAGATCTTATGCAGTTTAAGGTTTATGATTTGTTTGTATGCTAGTATATGTGAGTGTGTGCAAGAATTGTGGTTTAGAAACTCATTTTTGTGCAAGTTTTGAGCATCAAACACCACCAGACCATCTGTTTGTATCAGCAACCTTCATTTGATCTTGTGTCTTGTTTGTGTGGAATTTGTGCTAAGTTTTTGTGCTTGCTTGTTTGTTATCTGCTTGTCTTGACTCCTTGTGCTCCAAAGAGCACAAGGGTGCCCTGCTTGTCCACAAAACACCACAAACAAAGCAACACCAAGCCCTCTTGGTTTATACACAAGTGAAGAACATTCACTTGTTCATCAGAAACTTAGGCAGACCGGGCCACGTTTTTGGTCTCATTTGACTTAATCTTGGGTAAGATTTGATTTGGTTTGAGTTTTTGTGCTTAGAAAAGTTTACTGTTTAAGTGTAAAAAGAAAAAAAAAAGAAAAGTTTTATAAAAACTACACTCGCACTGGACTCGAACCCCCGACCTGCAGCTCAGGAGTAAGGGGTTCTACCAGTGATCTAGATGCGTTTTTATGTTAACCTTCCATTTCATCAAGTATATAAGGACAATTTGGTTTTAGCTTGTTTAAATAAGCCGTGGGCTTTTAAGCTAATTCAGGCTTATTAAATAAGCATTTTTGCTTCCTTTCATTTTTCCTAGGATAATATTAAGGTATAGGATTTTCTGGGTCAAAATATTATTTTTCCTTTTATTTAATTAATTAATAGGATTATTTTTAGTTTTATATTTAGAAAGTGTATAAAAAATAGTAAACAGTAATTAAAAAATACAAAAAAATAGTTTTTAAGTTTTAATTAAGTATTTTGAGGTTTACATTTAGTTCACTTTTCAAAAACTTTAATTTTTAATTTTATTTGATTTTAGGTTTTTTATTAAACTTTAAAAATTAATATAAAATTAAGAGGTTTTAGAAACTTTAATTTACATTTTCTTCTTAGTTAGAATATTTAGGATTTTTGAGAATTTTTTAGAATTTATTTGTGAACTTTTTATTTTTTGGAATTTTTTATTATTATTTTATTCATAAAAATTCAAAGTTTTATTTTTAACTTTTTTTCATTTTTCCTAGATTCTAGACATTAAAATAGGAACTTTGTAACTTTCCAATTAATTTTTAGGCTTTTCAATTAATTTTTAGAATTAATTTAAGATTTAATAGATTTTAATAGTTTTTAGGAGTTTAAAAATAGTTTAATTTGGTTTTAAAATTTTTAAAAATAGTTTTTAGTTTAATTAGGTCATTTTTGAGGTTTACAGCCTATTAAATCTTGTTTATGGCTTTTTAATATTTAAAAGTGATTTTTAGGGCTTTAATTAGCATTAAAAAGTCATTATTAAATTAATTAAAAGGTTTTGGCAAGTTTGGATTTTTTGTAAACTCTTAGAATAATATTGTGGATTTTTAGTAATTTTTAGGAATTTTTAGATTAAAATTTTAAATTTTGTGCTTTTTACGTTTCTACGTCGTAACTTTCTAGTAGTGTTTTTGCCTTATTTTTCTATTTTTTTCGTCTTCGTCATTTTCTCTTCTTTTCTTCTTATTAATAACCAAAAACAAAATCAATCATTCATTACACAACACACGTGCCTCCTCGAGAGAACGATCCCCATTAAGGGTCATAAGTGTTTACGTTTTCCTAAACGTACACTTAACGCTTACCACTATTTTACCTTCCTTTTCCTAAAGGGGTAATTTTACCACAATCATTTTCAAAAATGATTGGTGTAAAATTACCCCTTTAGGAAAAGGAAGGTAAAATAGTGGTAAGCGTTAAGTGTACGTTTAGGAAAACGTAAACACTTATGACCCTTAATGGGGATCGTTCTCTCGAGGAGGCACGTGTGTTGTGTAATGAATGATTGATTTTGTTTTTGGTTATTAATAAGAAGAAAAGAAGAGAAAATGACGAAGACGAAAAAAATAGAAAAATAAGGCAAAAACACTACTAGAAAGTTACGACGTAGAAACGTAAAAAACACAAAATTTAAAATTTTAATCTAAAAATTCCTAAAAATTATTAAAAATCCACAATATTATTCTAAGAGTTTACAAAAAATCCAAACTTGCCAAAACCTTTTAATTAATTTAATAATGACTTTTTAATGCTAATTAAACCCTAAAAATCACTTTTAAATATTTAAAAGCCCTAAACAAGATTTAATAGTTTGTAAACCTCAAAAATGACCTAATTAAACTAAAAACTATTTTTAAAAATTTTAAAACCAAATTAAACTATTTTTAAACTCCTAAAAACTATTAAAATCTATTAAATCTTAAATTAATTCTAAAAATTAATTGAAAAGCCTAAAAATTAATTGGAAAGTTACAAAGTTCCTATTTTAATGTCTAGAATATAGGAAAAATGAAAAAAAGTTAAAAATAAAACTTTGAATTTTTATGAATAAAATAATAATAAAAAATTCCAAAAAATAAAAAGTTCACAAATAAATTCTAAAAAATTATCAAAAATCCTAAATATTCTAACTAAGAAGAAAATGTAAATTAAAGTTTCTAAAACCTCTTAATTAATTTTATATTAATTTTTAAAGTTTAATAAAAAACCTAAAATCAAATAAAATTAAAAATTAAAGTTTTTGAAAAGTTAACTAAATGTAAACCTCAAAATACTTAATTAAAACTTAAAAACTATTTTTTGTATTTTTTAATTACTGTTTACTATTTTTTATACACTTTCTAAATATAAAACTAAAAATCATCCTATTAATTAATTAAATAAAAGGAAAAATAATATTTTGACCCAGAAAAATCCTATACCTTAATATTATCCTAGGAAAAATGAAAGGAAGTAAAAATGCTTATTTAATAAGCCAGAATAAGCTTAAAAGCCCACGGCTTATTTAAACAAGCTAAAACCAAATTGTCCTTATATACTTAATGAAATGGAAGGTTAACATAAAAACGCATCTAGATCACTGGTAGAACCCCTTACTCCTGAGCTGCAGGTCGGGGGTTCGAGTCCAGTGCGGGTGTAGTTTTTATAAAACTTTTCTTTTTTTTTTCTTTTTACACTTAAACATTAAACTTTTCTAAGCACAAAAACTCAAACCAAATCAAATCTTACCCAAGATTAAGTCAAATGAGACCAAAAACGTGGCCAGGTCTGCCTAAGTTTCTGATGAACAAGTGAATGTTCTTCACTTGTGTATAAACCAAGAGGGCTTGGTGTTGCTTTGTTTGTGGTGTTTTGTGGACAAGCAGGGCACCCTTGTGCTCTTTGGAGCACAAGGAGTCAAGACAAGCAGATAACAAACAAGCAAGCACAAAAACTTAGCACAAATTCCACACAAACAAGACACAAGATCAAATGAAGGTTGCTGATACAAACAGATGGTATGGTGGTGTTTGATGCTCAAAACTTGCACAAAAATGAGTTTCCAAACCACAATTCTTACACACACTCACATATACTAGCATACAAACAAATCATAAACCTTAAACTGCATAAGATCTAACTGATTACAAGGTTTGATGCTCAAAATCTCACAAAATGAACAGCAAAATGATGTTACTGATTTTTGCTAGTTTTACCAAGTTTTAGAGCATGCAATTGTTCTACAAGCCTATCAAACTAGAAAATAACTAACAACCATCACTGATAATCACATATAGGGCATGTTTAAACAGGTTTTAACCATCAATTTGTCACCAATCTTAGATTATACCCTAGTCCCAAACACCCCTTTAAGTTTCTGTTTTCAACTTTTTTCAAACACAATGATTAAAAATCACACTCAAATTGATTTTACTAGTATCTAGCATGCATACAAATACCTAAGAACTGAAATCCAATAGCTTAAACAGACAATCACCACCTAACATGCAAATTCACACAAAACTCCAAGCTAACTAAAAAATGAAAAAAGGTAAAACTCTTTACCTCAGGGACTTACATCCAAGTCCCTTGTAGATGTTAATCCACCTCCCTATACACTCGGGTGTATGCAGAAACAATAATCAACAACAATCTTCAATCCTGTTTAAGAAAAATCAAAAGAAGAACACAAGCACAAGCAATATATTCTGTTTTATCTTTCTTTCTTTCTTAAAAACTTTTCACAAACCTTCAAACCTTTTAACACACGTTTTAAAAACTCTTACAAGTCATAAACCAAAATGTGCTATTCCACTTTCACTTCACAACACCTTTTGATTCCTGAAACTTATAAAAATCCTTTAAAACCTTTTTGAAACTTTTTGAAAATCCAAACACACAAAATGTGTATAATAACAAATGGAACTCAGACTTTTCTCTTCTCACTTAGTACCAACTTTTTAAAAACCAAAAGGAATTACACTTGTATTTTAAACAAACACCAAACTTTGCATTTAATAAAAACGGGTTACATAAACTTGAGAAAGAAAATCTGGAACAAGGGCTCAAGCACATTCTGCTGGCTCCTTAAATACTAGTGGATAGAACATTCTAGTCTAGGAATAAAAAATTAATAAACTTAAAACCCTAATAGATGGAATTCCAGAAAAGCCCTTGGACGATTTGACTGAATTTTGGTCAAAAATGGAACCCATGTGATTGAGAGGGATGTGCCAGCAGGATAGACTTCATCTTGGTCGTTTGTTTGAGCTTGGAGGACAAGTAGTTGATCACAAGCGTTGATCTTGTCTCTTCTAGGGTTTTGGGGTGAATAAGACGTTGCAGGGGAGGTCCACAAGGCACATGGGGTTGTCTAGTGAGGGGGGTTTTAGTTGGGATGGGATGAGAGTGACCTTAATTAAGGTTCTGGAGGGTATTAGCAATTACCCCTTTGTTTTGAAGGTGATTGTGACTGGGGTGGGTTAGGGTTCATAGGATGAATAGTGGGTGTTTAAGGAGAAAAGGCGCCAGGTTTAATAATTAATTAATCCGTTTGAAAAGATTAATTAATTAATCTAGGATGGTGGAATGGTGAGGTGGATGAGGGGCGCATGGTGATTGGCTGTTGGGTGGAGGATGGTGACGTGTAGAGTGATGATTGGAGGGTGTAGGTTTGGCTGTCTTCCCACTTTAGTCCCTGAAGTCCTCTCTTTTGTTCACTTTGTATAAAATCCCATCAGCGCCCAAATTACACTTGACAACTTTGGCCAAGTTGTCAAATATGGCACATAAACTTCCAAAGCTTTATCCAAGGGTTTCTTTTGTATATTCTTCAAACTTGATGGACTGGTCTTGTAAAATCTTCAAATAATAAGGACCATACTTGTATAATTGACATTTGGAGGGTCAATTGTGACAAGTTCTTCAAAGATGAGGGGCCATTCTTGCCAATCTTCAATTCTTCAAGGGTCTTTTTGCAAAATTCCAAACTTGGGCCCGGTTTATTGTGCGGCTTCGTTTCCCGTGTTCGTTTTTGAATGATTCTTGTGATCTTTTGCCAATTCCTCAATATCAGTACCTAAAAATACACAAGTAACAAACACGAGCATATATTTGGCATATTTTATGATATTTAATGCATTTTAAGCCCGATTTGGACGATGAGACCATGTGTAAAAGCAGTCTCATCACTCCCCCATACTAAACCATTGCCGTGCCCTCACGCAATGCTAGAATAATGTATCGAAGCACCTCCAAAATTCAATTTTATTCACTTTTATTGAATGGAAACTAGCTACACACTATAATTACTACAACTTGTGTTATAGACATAATGTATGATTTTCATCGCAAAATGGGACGTTTAGGTTCATAGAACAAGAACATGTGAATGCTTCGTTAGAAATAATTTCGTCGTCCTCGATTTTCACCTAAATTCCATGCCAAGCGTGCAACGAGATCATTGTCATTATAAGTTAGTAATGCTAACACTACTCATATACCCTAATCACGTACTTATTCTCCCATTATTCCTAAGTTGTATCTCTTATATTTTATTACGTCTTAATGATCACGAGGATACATCATTGACTTATGCGATAATAGAGATTTAGGTCTAAAAATAGAGTCCTAACGGTGTAACTAAGACCATCAAATCAATAACCCCTCCTAATAGACAACGATGTCAAAAAATTAAGTTGACAAGAAGAATCGATAAACACGGTTTATAACGGTTTTGAACATGAGACTTATTACCAAGACTTTTATACGCCCCCTAACGGAAGGACCTTATTATCTTTGGTTTACCTCCATCTTTTATTCAACTTCGCCATGAAGCTTTTATTATGACTTCGGTCTTGCCTTGCCTTTTATTATCCGCCATCATCGGTGGTTTTATTAGCCAAAGACGTATATCCTCACGCTAAAGCGAATTTTGGATCTTTAAAGCTTCGAAGATTAAGGCTTGATTCACTTTCAATTTTGCATAGATTTTAGGCCTTGTGGGGCTTCAAATTGTTTGCTAGATTTAGGTGAGCACTTGAAATCTTATTATTAGGTGAAGCTTTCGATTATTCGTGTGCCAATACTTCAAAACCGTGACGTTGGCGATACCTTAATGTCTTCCCAATTTAATTACACGGAAGCTACTAGAAAAGACTAGAAACCCGACAATCCTAACTAAACCGCTAAGTCAATATTTTTTAAGCAAAAAAAATATTTACAAGCGAAGGGAGAATAAGCAAACAATGAGAACACATGAGTTTTTGAAAGAATACGAGTACTCTACGTTTAGCATAGTAACTTATAATTAACTCTATCATTTCTCGTCCTCATTTAAGAGACTTAGCCTAATGTGTAGTTAAGGAATCAAAGCTAAGTGCTCAACACGCACGGTCGAGTCAAAAATTACTCTTATTCTCGCCATCGGAAAACCTACATTCGTGTCTTCAAACACTTATAAAACATGAGAAAAATTTTAAAATTTGGCCATTTTTAGCCTTATTTTGCAACAAAACGATAACAAAACGATAAACTTTGAAAAGCGTGAAGGTTTGGCAAGGCAAGTATCTATTCACCCCCCCATACTAAAGTTAAACATTGTTCTCAATGTTTCGAGTCTAGGGGTACAAACACCCCCATACTAGAGACGTAGTCGAATGCCTAATTGATGTTGGAGTTTTGCAACCCTTTAGGAAAAGAGAGCAATAAAATAGGGCAAGTGCACGACGATTTAGGAAAACCGTGTGTGAATGACCCTAGGTGAGTTCGTTCTCGAGGAGGCAAGTGCGTTGTGTTAAGAGTTGATTTATGATGTTTGAGATTATGATAATTGAAAAAGAAATGAGAAAGGAAAGAATTGACGGTTACGAAAACTAATTAAACTACGACGAAAAAGGCGTAAACGTAAAACCGTAAAAACGACGAAAATTAAAATTTTAACCTAAAAATTCCTAAAAATTCCTAAAAATCCCAAATAATATTCTAAGAGTTTACAAAAAATCCAAACTTGCTAAAACCTTTTAATTAATTAAATAATGACTTTTTAATGCTAATTAAAGCCCTAAAAATCACTTTTAATTATTAAAAAGCCCTAAACAAGATTTTATAATTTGTAAACCTCAAAAATATCCTAATTAAGCTAAAAACTATTTTTAAAAATTTTAAAACCAAATTAAACTATTTTTAAACACTAAAAAACTATTAAAATGTATTAAATCTTAAATTAATTCTAAAAATTAATTGAAAAGCCTAAAAATTAATTGGAAAGTGACAAAGTTCCTATTTTAATGTCTAGAATCTAGGAAAAATGAAAAAAAGTTAAAAATAAAACTTTGAATTTTAATGAATAAAATAATATTAAAATATTCTAAAAAATAAAAAATCCTCAAACAAATTCTAAAAAATTCTCAAAAATCCTAAATATTGTAACTAGAACAAAAATGCAAACCAAATTTTCTGAAACCTATTAATTTATTTTATATTAATTTTTAAAGTTGCTTAAAAACCCTAAAATTAAATAAAATTAAAAATAAGCCAAATTGAAAACCTAATCGGCTGTAAACCTCAAAATGGTAATTAAAAACTTAAAACTAATTTTTTTGTATTTTTTACTTACTGTTTACTATTTTAAAATTACTTAAAACTATTTTAAAATTAAAATAATTATAAATAATAATTAAATAATGCTAAAAATAATCTACAAATTTTAAAAATCCTATTTTACTCTAATGAACAGTAGAAAAATGAAGAATCTTAAAAAATATTAAATTTCTCACTAAATGACAAAACTAGATTAATTAAAACCCTAATTAACTTAAATTAATTCTAAAAATTAATAAAAAGATGAACAGTAACTAAATTTTAAACCAAAAACCTTAAAATATTATTCTAAGTTCAGAAAAATTGATTAAACTTAAAAATATTACTTTTTGGCACTAAAAGACAAAAACAGAAACCTTAAAATTAATTAAAAATAGCTAAATAACCTAAAAATTACTAAATGAACAGTAAATAAAAATTTTATTAATCAGAAAAATCCTAAATTAAATAAGAAAAATAATGGCACTAGTTTCAAGGTCTAATTCCACTTTTTGGGCACTAAAGACAAAAAAGTAAGAAAACAGATAGTGACATGTGATGGACTTTTGTCCTTTTGCTCAGCAGTGGTAACAAAGACACTAGCAGTGGGAAAGGAGTTCCCACTGACAGTGTAAAATTTTGATGTGATTTTCAATAAGCTTAGGAAAGCTTATCTTGATAGCTTTTTTGGACAATAAGGCACCCTTATACTCTTTGGAGTATAAGGAGTCTGATAAGCACAAAAACAAGCAGCCACTTAACAAGAATAAGCACAAATCAAGCTTACAAGTTTCTGATTAAGCCAAGAGTAGTCTGATGAACAATTGCTGATATTTCATGCACAAATCTGAATTTTATGGCCTTATATCTTGGAAATAAGCTCACAAGCATGCATACAAGTAACACACAATGCTCAAATACCCTAAAATCTAGTAACCTACAAAGTTTGATAGCACAATATCTCAAAAACAGTCATTCACAAGCAGATTCTGATTTTGGCTATGTTTTACCCTTTTTAAGTATGCAAAAGTGTTTCAAAACCACTCAAACTGAAACCAAAGATCTTATAACACTCCAATATAACCTAAGTGATGTTTCTAGACAAGTTTTAACATGCAATTTTATTACAACTGCCTGCTGATTCCTTGACCCAAACACCCCTTAAAAATCAGTAACACAAATTTGAACAAGCAAACCTAAACAACTCTACCCAAATCTGATTCAAAGCTATCTAAACATGCATGTAAACTCATAAGAACACAACTCAAACAACTTAAACACACAATCCAAGCAGATTCACACAAAATCACTTTAGGCTACAAATTTTCCAGAAACTTAAAGAACTAAAAGGGAAATGAAAGCTACCTTGTTGGGCTTACTTCCAAGCCCAACAGTGGCTGATAAGCCACCTCCTACAAGACCGGGCTTGTGCAGATCAAGTGTGATTGGATTGAGTGAGTGCAAATGAGAAGAAAATGATGAAAATAGGACTTGTTCTACCCTTGTTTCCTGCACACCACAACCAACCAAGAAAGAAAGACCAAGCTACTAGTGACTCAATAAGCTTGTTTTAAGAGCTTATTGAGTGGCTTATAGCAGTAAGATAAAGAAAACAGGTTTCTGAAAATTTTTGAAAACAATTGAAAATTTAAAAATAAGCTTTGAGAGTTGTAAAATGGATTCAAGAAGAACAAACTTCAAAATGTAAATGCTGGAAACTAAATGTTGGATCACAGTTTTAATGTAAGGTGAAAACTTTTCATTAATTTAAATAAAGTAAAAATACATCAAAACTGGAACAAGAGGGCAATACACATATTGTATGCTCCTTTTATAGCTAGCTAAGAAGATACTAGAAGAACAAAAACCCTAGTTGCTATGATTCCCCAATATACCCCTTGGTCAAAGGTCTTCAAAAATCGTCAAAGTGGCATCTTGTGAGTTTTCAGGAAGCATGTGAGTATGCCAGTGATGAGAACTGATCTTGGCCATTAATTTGAGCTTGGGGAGCACTCAGTTAATCTAAAACGTTGATTTTGTCTCCTTCTTGAAATTGAGGGAAAGGGACGTGAGCAGGGTAGTGGGGTTTGGTGAGCTGGAGGTTGTTTTGAAAGTGGGGAAGTGATGTTGATAGGTTGAATCATCAATCTGGAGGTTCTCATAGATTAACCCTTTGATTAAGAGTTAAATTAAATTAGGGTTTAAGGTTGAAGGTGATGATAAACAGGTGTGTTTAAATCCATTTGGGTGGGTTATGTTTTTAAAAAACGTGTTTACCACCTTTTTTGTAAATAAACAAGTTTAAGTTAAGAAAGGTTCAAAAGGGTTTGTGATAGGGTCAAAAGAAAGGGTTATGGACTGGTTGGTTTGGGAAGTGGACTGGCAGAGGTGACGTGTCAGTGTTTAAGTGGATGGTGAAGTTATGCTGTCTGGCCCAATTGCCCCCCCCCCCAAGGTTCTTTCTTTATCCACTTTGTATAAATTAGCCAAAACTTCCATTTCCTTTGTTTTTTAACTTTCAGCACTTGTCATTTTTGGCACAATGTTTTTGTAAACTTGAAACAAGGACCATTTATGCAATATCTTCATTTTCCAAGGACTGATTTTGCCATATCTTCAAACTTCAAGGCTTTGACTTGTTGGTTGACTTCTTGGAGGACCATATTTGACAATTTAGATTTGATGAGGGACTAAATTTGCCAATTCTTCAAAGTTAAGGGTCCTTTTTGTAATTTTGACAAACTTTAGGGACCAAACTTGTAATTATGAAGATACAAGGGTATAAAGTGTCAATTCTTCAAATTTGAAGGACCAATCTTCAATATTCTTCAAATCTTCAAGGGTTTTCTTTGGAAAATTCTTCACTAGGGCTTGGTTCATCGTGCGGCTTTGTTTCCCGTGTTCGTTTTTGCGTGATTCTTGTGATCTTTTGTCATTTTCTCAATATCCGTACCTAAATTACACAAGCAACAAACACAAGCATATATTTGGGTATTTTGATGATATTTAATGCATTTTAAGTCCAAAAAGAACGATGAGACCATGTATAAAAGCCGTCTCATCACTCCCCCATACTAAACCATTGCCGTGCCCTCACGCAATGCTAGAATAAAGTATCGTAGCATCTCCAAAATTCATTTTATTCACTTTATTGAATGATAAACTAGCTACACTACTACTATTACTACTACTTGCGTTTTAGACATAATGTATGATTTTCATCGCAAAATGGGACGTTTAGGTTCATAGAATAAGAACACGTGAATGCTTCGTTAGAAATAATTTCATCGTCCTCGATTTTCACTTCAATTCCATGCT
Organism: Glebionis coronaria; assembly: GCA_025667525.1. Lineage (NCBI taxonomy): Eukaryota > Viridiplantae > Streptophyta > Magnoliopsida > Asterales > Asteraceae > Glebionis > Glebionis coronaria. Next base: position 288,728 of record JANFOE010000400.1, read on the forward strand.
AAGCGTGCAACGAGATCATTGTCATTATAAGTTAGTAATGCTAACACTACTCATATGCCCTAATCACGTACCTATTCTCCCATTATTCCTAAGTTGTATCTCTTATATTTTATGATGTCTTGAATGTTTCACGAGGATACATTGTTTGACTTATGCGATAATAGAGATTTAGGTCTAAAAATAGAGTCCTAACGGTGTAACTAAGACCATCAAATCAATAACCCCTCCTAGTAGACAACGATGTTAAAAAATTAAGTTGACAAGAAGAATCGATAAACACGGTTTTATAACGGTTTTGAACATGAGACTTATTACCAAGACTTTTATACGCCCCCTAACGGAAGGGCCTTATTATCTTTGGTTTACCTCCATCTTTTATTCAACTTCGCCATGAAGCTTTTATTATGACTTCGGTCTTGCCTTGCCTTTTATTATCCGCCTCATCGGTGGTTTTATTAGCCAAAGACGTATATCCTCACGCTAAAGCGAATTTTGGATCTTTAAAGCTTCGAAGATTAAGGCTTGATTCACTTCAATTTTGCATAGATTTTAGGCCTTGTGGGGCTTCAAATTGTTTGCTTGATTTAGGTGAGCACTTGAAATCTTATTATTGGGTGAAGCTTTCGATTATTCGGGTTGCCAATACTTCAAAACCGTGACGCTGGCGATACCTTAATGTCTTCCTAATTTAATTACACGGAAGCTACTAGAAAAGACTAGAAACCCAACAATCCTAACTAAACCGCTAAGTCAATATTTATTAAGCAAAAAATATTTACATGCGAAGGGAGAATAAGCAAACAACGAGAACACATGAGTTTTTGAAAGAATACGAGTACTCTACGTTTAGCATAGTAACTTATAATTAACTCTATCATTTCTCGTCCTTATTTAAGAGACTTAGCCTAATGTAGTTAAGGAATCAAAGCTAAGTGCTCAATACGCACGGTCGAGTCAAAAATTACTCTTATTCTCGCCATCGGAAAATCTACATTCGTGTCTTCAAACACTTATAAAACATGAGAAAAATTTAAAATTTGGCCATTTTTAGCCTTATTTTGCAAGAAAACGATAAACAAAACGATAAACTTTGGAAAGCGTGAAGGTTTGGCAAGGCAAGTATCTATTCACCCCCCCATACTAAAGTTAAACATTGTCCTCAATGTTTCGAGTCTAGGGGTGCAAACACCCCCATACTAGAGACGTAGTCGAATGCCTAATCTAGCATGGAAAGGGTGTAACCATTAAATTTAAAGCCGTTTATGAAGTGTGCTAAAAACCTAAGGTTAGAACATCAAAGGATATATCATGGATATTGAGAAATGTCTCCAAAGCAAATGATCGAGTGCTCCCATAAAACGAACACGAGAGGCTCCAATCGTGAAGATCATGATCTAAAAACCACAATGCACAAACAACCACGAAACAAAGGTTGGAAGGGCACGAATCCCCACACGTAAGCTACATTAGACTAAGAAAGCGATAATATGTACATAGGATAAGCATGGGACTCCCCCACGAGGCACCTCGTTTTTGATTACCGAGTCATGAGCTCGACTCGATCCCCTCAATACTAATTATCATTGGGGAAGGTGACTTGGTCGAGGTAGTTCAAGGATGGAACTTCCCCACCAAAGTAGTGCTTCAACCTATGTCCATTCACCTTGAAGTTAGGGCCATCATCTTGAGCTAGCTTGATGGTCCCATACGGAAACACTTGAGTCACGGTGAATGGACCGGACCAACGGGATTTCAATTTACCGGAAAATATTTTCAATCTTGAATTAAAAAGTAAAACTTGATCCCCAATGTTAAAAACCCGGTTTTTAATTTTTGAATCATGCAACTTTTTAGTTTTTTCTTTGTAAATCAATGAATTTTCATAAGCAATGTCTCTTAATTCATCCAATTCATTTAATTGCATTTTCCGGTGTTTTCCCGCGGTCTCCATGTCATCATTGCAATGCTTTAGGGCCCAATAAGCCTTGTGTTCTAACTCAATAGGTAAATGACAATTTTTTCCATACACAAGCTTATAGGGAGTGCACCCAATGGGTGTCTTATGAGCGGTCCTAAAGGCCCATAAAGCATCGTCTAACTTATCCGACCAAGATTGTCGGTTTTCTCCCACGGATCTCTCCAAGATCCTCTTCAATGCTCGGTTTGAAACCTCGACTTGCCCACTCGTTTGTGGGTGATAAGCCGTAGAAAGACGATGTGTAACCCCATATTTCCTTAGAACCCTTTCAAATTGGTCATTACAAAAATGGGTTCCACGATCGCTTATGATAGCACGAGGGGTTCCAAACCTAGCAAACAAACTTTTCAAGAACTTAACTACCACACGAGCATCATTAGTGGGCAAGGCCTTCGCCTCCACCCACTTAGAAAGGTAGTCAACCGCAACGAGAATGTACTTATTACCACGAGATGATGGGAACGGCCCCATAAAGTCTATGCCCCAAACGTCAAAGATCTCACATACTTGAATGATATTTTGTGGCATTTCATCTTTTTGTGAGGCTTTTCCTTGTCGTTGGCATGAATCACAAGACTTCACAAGATCTTGTGCATCTCGGTAAATAGTAGGCCAAAAGAAGCCGGCATCAAACACCTTTTTAGCCGTGAGATTACCACCGTGGTGACCACCCGTGGGTCCCTCATGGCAAGCTCTAAGGATGTTAGAAGCTTCGGTGCCAAATACACAACGGCGGATGATTTGATCCGCACAAGTTCGAAACAAGTAAGGGTCGTTCCAAAAGTAGAACTTGACATCACGAAAGAATTTTCGTTTTTCTTGAGTTGTCATACCCTTAATGATGAAGTTACCCGCATGGTAATTTGCAAAATCCGCAAACCATGGGGTAGAAGAATCAAGTTTGGAATTCACTACACCAAGTGCCTCGAGCGGAAATGTTTCGGTGATTTCCTTAGGCTCGTAAACACTTTGGTGAGGATCTTCCAAACGAGAGAGATGATCGGCCGCTAGATTCTCGGCTCCTTTTTTGTCAACGATTTTGTGATCAAATTCTTGAAGGAGGAGAATCCAACGAAGTAATCTCGGCTTTGCATCTTGTTTAGCCATGAGATACTTGATAGCCGAATGGTCCGTATACACTATGCATTTCGTCAAGACGAGGTAAGGTCGGAATTTCTCAAATGCATACACCACGGCAAGGAACTCCTTTTCCGTTGTAGTGTATTTAAGTTGAGCCTCGGTCATCGTCTTGCTAGCATAGTGTATAGGCAAGAAATGCTTATCATGACGTTGCCCCAAAACGGCCCCAATAGCGTAATCACTTGCATCACACATAAGTTCAAAGGGGAGGTTCCAATTTGGAGCAACAAGAATGGGAGCTTCGGTAAGTTTCCTCTTAAGGATCTCAAAGGCTCGTACACAATCTTCGTCAAAGACAAAACGTGCTTCTTTTTCAAGAAGATGTGTAATGGGTCGAGAAATCTTCGAGAAATCCTTGATGAATTGTCGATAAAAGCCCGCGTGGCCTAGGAAACTCCTAACTCCCTTGACGGTTTTGGGATGAGGTAATTTGGCGATGACGTCTACCTTAGCTTGATCTACCTCAATCCCCGCTTTCGAGACCTTGTGCCCTAAGACGATTCCACTCTTAACCATAAAATGACACTTTTCCCAATTGAGCACAAGGTTGGTTTCCTCACAACGTTTTAACATTCTTTCAAGGTTCGACAAACACGAAGTAAAGGAATCACCAAACACGGAAAAGTCATCCATAAAGACTTCCATCGTCTTCTCGATCATATCATGAAAAATAGCCATCATGCATCGTTGAAAAGTTCCCGGTGCATTGCAAAGTCCGAATGGCATTCTACGATAAGCAAACGTTCCATATGGACACGTAAACGTAGTTTTTTCTTGATCACGAGGATCGATGGGAATTTGGAAGTAACCGGAAAAACCATCTAAAAAGCAATAGAAATCGTTTCCCGCAAGACGCTCCAACATTTGGTCCATGAAGGGCAAGGGAAAATGGTCTTTTCGAGTGGCTTCATTCAACTTACGATAGTCAATGCACACTCTCCATCCGGTCACGAGTCTTGTGGGAATTAACTCGTTGGCATCGTTTGGCACAACGGTCATCCCTCCCTTTTTAGGGACACAATGAATAGGACTCACCCAAGAGCTATCGGATATAGGGTAAATCATTCCCGCGTCAAGGAGTTTAAGGACCTCCTTTTTGATGACGTCGTGAATTTTGGGGTTCACCCTCCTTTGACTTTGGATTGTTGGCTTGAAATCCTCCTCCATTAATATTTTGTGTGTACAAAATTTGGGATCGATTCCCTTAATGTCGGATAACTTCCATGCAATCGCCCCTTTGTGGTCCTTAAGAACATCGACAAGTGCGGTTTTTTCATCATTCGAAAGTTCCTTCGCAATAATAACCGGCAACTTGTCGTCCTCCTCCAAATAGACATATTCGAGGTGAGGAGGTAAATCTTTCAACTCGAGGATAGGTGGTTCCTCAAGTGAAGATTTGGGCTCGATACTCATAACCTCCTCGGGTGGAGGAAATGGGAAATCGTTGAGAAAATCCTTGATAATCGAGAAGTCCTCATAATTGTCGAGGTCTTCGTCACAAGTACGTGGAACATCGAATTCTTCCAACGTAAAACCACCACCTTCGAAAGGAGTGAAGGTTGGTGTCGAATTATCAAGAATTGGATCTAACATAGTGGGATTGCCACTAGTTTCTTCATCACCAAACCCTAAAACTTCTTGTGAAAATTCCTCGCAAACCACGTCGATCATATCAACGAGGTTTATGGTAGCAACGGAATAAACATGAGAAAGTTGAGAATTTTGAGTTGCGTTTATAACAAGTTCCTCGTCGTTGAAACGTAAGGTGATCTTTCTAGCATGCACATCAATCAAAGCCATAGACGTATCTAAAAACGAACGACCTAAATAAGAGGAACTTGAGGATCCGTGGGGATGTCAACAACAATAAAGTCTACGGGATAGTAGAACTTCCCCACATTCACAAAAACGTCTTCCGCCAAACCACATGCAAGAATCGTGGAATGGTCGGCCAACTCAATAGACATTCGTGAAGGAGTAAGATTAGGAAGATTGAGCGACTTGTAGATTGCAAGTGGCATCAAGTTAATGCTAGCACCAAGATCGGCCAAGGCATAGCATTCTTCCATATCTTGAATTGCACAAGGGATCAAGAATTTATCGGGATCACCGACTTTTTGAGGTATGCGATTAAGATAAACCGACGAACAACTAGACTTTTGGTTTAATTTTTCCTTGTTGTTCAACATACTCTTAAAGTTAGCGGAAAATCGAGGCATCATGACCAAGGCATCGGCGAAACTCACATTAAAGTGCAAATCACGAAACATTTTCAAAAAGAGTTCAAATTGATAGTTGTCGCGCTCTTGTCGTTTCTCCTTCCTAAGTCTCGATGGGTAAGGCAAGGGTGGTGTGGGTTGGGGCATAGGCATAGCCTTTGGAATCTCGGGTTCCAAAATGGGTGATGGGTCAACCGTAGGTGTGGCATGAGCGGTACTTTGTGGGCTTGAAATATGCTCCTCTTCGACCACCACCTCGGGTTCTTCCTCAATTTCCTCCACCGTTGGAGTAATTGGTTGAGGAGTCGGTTCTTTAAGTGCCTTACCACTACGTGTGGTAATCACTTTCATCTCTCCCTTCGGGTTTGAAACGGTGTTACTAGGTAGACCACTCGAAGTAGAGGCTTTGTTCACCATTACGCATTCTAAAATGGCATTAAGCTTAGCATCAAAATTATTAAACTTCACATCTTGGCTAGCGGCTTTTTGGTCAATTCTTTGTTCAAGCCTAGCATGACTTTGCTCTATCTTTTTGTTTTGACCTCGAATTTGGTTAGCAAAATCATTTTTCAATTCATTCCTCATGGCTAGATTTTCCTTAATGAAATTAGCTAACTCCTTTGCATTCTTAGCCGTTTCCTTAGCTTGATTAGCCATTTGCTCTTGAATGTTTTCCATAATCTTATCATTTGAAGTAGTGTAATTCAAAAAGTCCAACGGAAGTTCTTTATTATTTTGAAGAGCTTGACTTGCATTTTGAAAATTACGGTTTTGATTTTGATTTTGCAATTGGCTATTACTACTACTCCCTTGATTCCCATAGTTGTTATTACCCTTATAATTGTTCCTTTGATTGCTTTGGTAACCAACTTGATTGTTTCGATAATTGTTAGCATTTTGATTTGGTGAAAAACCCGGTGGAGTCAATTGATTAGTGCGAGGAACTTGACCGTTTTGGTTATAAGTTCCCGCGGCCGCGAAGGCACTCGAAGTGTTACCACCGTTGGTAATGCACTCGGAATAATCGTGAGCTCCACCACAATACATACAAGAAACCTCAACCGCTTTAATCGTAGCGGGAGCGGGTTGTTCACCAACTTTAAACTCAACTAACAAGCCTTTCACTATATCAAAAATTTTGTTCTCCAAATTAGCCTCGACTTGGCAAGCATCAACGGTGTGTGACAAACTAGGTGAAGATGAAGACGAAGCCTTACGAACACTCGACGTGCTACGAGGACTATACACCTTAGACCTATTCTCAATAATTACCAATGCTTCCTCGACCGTCTTACACAAGAAATTACCACCCGCGGCGGCATTAAGATAATCACGCTCATGATCGTTCAAGCCATTGTAAAACGTGTCTATTTGATGCAAGTCGGAAAAACCATGATGAGGACATTCGTGCAACATTTCTTTAAACCTATTCCAAGCCGTTGAAAAACTCTCATTAAACTCTTGCGAAAACTTTGAAATCTCGTTTTTCAAGTGCGTAGTCTTAGAGGGCGGAAAAAATTGGTTCACGAATTTTGAAACGAGATCCTTCCACGTCAATATAGAATTGGGTGGCTCTTTCTCTAACCAAATTTTTGCGGGCCCCGCTAAGGAATACGGAAAAAGCATCATCTTAATCGAGTCGTTTGAGACGTCCTTAAACTTGCACGTGGCGGTGAGACGATTAAATTGGCGAATGTGGTTATGCGGGTTGTCCTTTTCGTCCCCTCGAAACTTGTTGTTTTGAATCATGGACAACAAACCCGTCTTAACCTCAAAATTCTCCGCAAGGATAGCGGGAATCACAATCGCTTCTCCATAACCCTTGGTGGGTGCTTGAAGCAACTCCATCATAGTTCGATTAGCCATGGGTGCTTCTTTCACTACAATGGGTTCGTCAATAGGAGAGTCCTCACTAGTGGGAGTGAGTGATTTGTTTCTTCGTTTACGAGCACGTCTAGCTTTAGAGCGAGTTTGCATAAACGTCACGTACAACGAGAAGGCGAGCAAAGAAGATTCTTTTTGGTATTTTTACTTTTTCAATTTTTTTTTTTGTGGTTTTTGATTGTTTTTAACTTTTTTGGATTTTTTTGGAATGTATTAAGTAGACCAAAATCTACAAATCTCCTCACTAATCAAATCTCTTGATTAACGAAGCCTCAAGGAATGAAAACGAACACGTGAAGTGAACGCCTTCGATGACTTTAGAACGATGGTGGAACACCAAATCGTTCAAGAGGGTTTAATCAAATGAAACCAAGAAAATATATATGATATGTAATAATACTTTGGGCGGCAAAACCCTCGATTCACTCTCAAAATCAAATACGCACAAGCAAGCGGAGGAAACGAGGCGGCGCGAAGCACTTAAGAGCCTTTTTCCTTTAGGTCGTGAAATACAACCGCCTTATACCCACCTTATAGTTTGTATTATCAAAATCAAGCTTCACGAAAGTATTTATCTATTTTTGCCTTTTTTCTTTGGTTTGAGATTCGAATACAATGATTGGGTAATGACCTCCCAAGTCAAGGTTGTGATTTCTCACGTATTTGGAGTACTTGTAAATTTATTGTTCTACGTATACAATATAGTAATAATATTCACAAAAATCGAAAAACGATAATACGTATTAATAGAGTGCTATTAATACAAATAGATATTTATGGCTAATATAGAAAACAACAATGGTTCAACCAAAACACAACACGCCTCCCCGGCAGCGGCGCCAAAATGATGTTGGAGTTTTGCAACCCTTTAGGAAAAGAGAGCAATAAAATAGGGCAAGTGCACGACGATTTAGGAAAACCGTGTGTGAATGACCCTAGGTGAGTTCGTTCTCGAGGAGGCAAGTGCGTTGTGTTAAGAGTTGATTTATGATGTTTGAGATTATGATAATTGAAAAAGAAATGAGAAAGGAAAGAATTGACGGTTACGAAAACTAATTAAACTACGACGAAAAAGGCGTAAACGTAAAACCGTAAAAACGACGAAAATTAAAATTTTAACCTAAAAATTCCTAAAAATTCCTAAAAATCCCAAATAATATTCTAAGAGTTTACAAAAAATCCAAACTTGCTAAAACCTTTTAATTAATTAAATAATGACTTTTTAATGCTAATTAAAGCCCTAAAAATCACTTTGAATTATTAAAAAGCCCTAAACAAGATTTTATAATTTGTAAACCTCAAAAATATCCTAATTAAGCTAAAAACTATTTTTAAAAATTTTAAAACCAAATTAAACTATTTTTAAACACTAAAAAACTATTAAAATGTATTAAATCTTAAATTAATTCTAAAGATTAATTGAAAAGCCTAAAAATTAATTGGAAAGTGACAAAGTTCCTATTTTAATGTCTAGAATCTAGGAAAAATTAAAAAAAGTTAAAAATAAAACTTTGAATTTTAATGAATAAAATAATATTAAAATATTCTAAAAAATAAAAAATCCTCAAACAAATTCTAAAAAATTCTCAAAAATCCTAAATATTGTAACTAGAACAAAAATGCAAACCAAATTTTCTGAAACCTATTAATTTATTTTATATTAATTTTTAAAGTTGCTTAAAAACCCTAAAATTAAATAAAATTAAAAATAAGCCAAATTGAAAACCTAATAGGCTGTAAACCTCAAAATGGTAATTAAAAACATAAAACTAATTTTTTTGTATTTTTTACTTACTGTTTACTATTTTAAAATTACTTAAAACTATTTTAAAATTAAAATAATTATAAATAATAATTAAATAATGCTAAAAATAATCTACAAATTTTAAAAATCCTATTTTACTCTAATGAACAGTAGAAAAATGAAGAATCTTAAAAAATATTAAATTTCTCACTAAATGACAAAACTAGATTAATTAAAACCCTAATTAACTTAAATTAATTCTAAAAATTAATAAAAAGATGAACAGTAACTAAATTTTAAACCAAAAACCTTAAAATATTATTCTAAGTTCAGAAAAATTGATTAAACTTAAAAATATTACTTTTTGGCACTAAAAGACAAAAACAGAAACCTTAAAATTAGTTAAAAATAGCTAAATAACCTAAAAATTACTAAATGAACAGTAAATAAAAATTTTATTAATCAGAAAAATCCTAAATTAAATAAGAAAAATAATGGCACTAGTTTCAAGGTCTAATTCCACTTTTTGGGCACTAAAGACAAAAAAGTAAGAAAACAGATAGTGACATGTGATGGACTTTTGTCCTTTTGCTCAGCAGTGGTAACAAAGACACTAGCAGTGGGAAAGGAGTTCCCACTGACAGTGTAAAATTTTGATGTGATTTTCAATAAGCTTAGGAAAGCTTATCTTGATAGCTTTTTTGGACAATAAGGCACCCTTATACTCTTTGGAGTATAAGGAGTCTGATAAGCACAAAAACAAGCAGCCACTTAACAAGAATAAGCACAAATCAAGCTTACAAGTTTCTGATTAAGCCAAGAGTAGTCTGATGAACAATTGCTGATATTTCATGCACAAATCTGAATTTTATGGCCTTATATCTTGGAAATAAGCTCACAAGCATGCATACAAGTAACACACAATGCTCAAATACCCTAAAATCTAGTAACCTACAAAGTTTGATAGCACAATATCTCAAAAACAGTCATTCACAAGCAGATTCTGATTTTGGCTATGTTTTACCCTTTTTAAGTATGCAAAAGTGTTTCAAAACCACTCAAACTGAAACCAAAGATCTTATAACACTCCAATATAACCTAAGTGATGTTTCTAGACAAGTTTTAACATGCAATTTTATTACAACTGCCTGCTGATTCCTTGACCCAAACACCCCTTAAAAATCAGTAACACAAATTTGAACAAGCAAACCTAAACAACTCTACCCAAATCTGATTCAAAGCTATCTAAACATGCATGTAAACTCATAAGAACACAACTCAAACAACTTAAACACACAATCCAAGCAGATTCACACAAAATCACTTTAGGCTACAAATTTTCCAGAAACTTAAAGAACTAAAAGGGAAATGAAAGCTACCTTGTTGGGCTTACTTCCAAGCCCAACAGTGGCTGATAAGCCACCTCCTACAAGACCGGGCTTGTGCAGATCAAGTGTGATTGGATTGAGTGAGTGCAAATGAGAAGAAAATGATGAAAATAGGACTTGTTCTACCCTTGTTTCCTGCACACCACAACCAACCAAGAAAGAAAGACCAAGCTACTAGTGACTCAATAAGCTTGTTTTAAGAGCTTATTGAGTGGCTTATAGCAGTAAGATAAAGAAAACAGGTTTCTGAAAATTTTTGAAAACAATTGAAAATTTAAAAACAAGCTTTGAGAGTTGTAAAATGGATTCAAGAAGAACAAACTTCAAAATGTAAATGCTGGAAACTAAATGTTGGATCACAGTTTCAATGTAAGGTGAAAACTTTTCATTAATTTAAATAAAGTAAAAATACATCAAAACTGGAACAAGAGGGAAATACACATATTGTATGCTCCTTTTATAGCTAGCTAAGAAGATACTAGAAGAACAAAAACCCTAGTTGCTATGATTCCCCAATATACCCCTTGGTCAAAGGTCTTCAAAAATCGTCAAAGTGGCATCTTGTGAGTTTTCAGGAAGCATGTGAGTATGCCAGTGATGAGAACTGATCTTGGCCATTAATTTGAGCTTGGGGAGCACTCAGTTAATCTAAAACGTTGATTTTGTCTCCTTCTTGAAATTGAGGGAAAGGGACGTGAGCAGGGTAGTGGGGTTTGGTGAGCTGGAGGTTGTTTTGAAAGTGGGGAAGTGATGTTGATAGGTTGAATCATCAATCTGGAGGTTCTCATAGATTAACCCTTTGATTAAGAGTTAAATTAAATTAGGGTTTAAGGTTGAAGGTGATGATAAACAGGTGTGTTTAAATCCATTTGGGTGGGTTATGTTTTTAAAAAACGTGTTTACCACCTTTTTTGTAAATAAACAAGTTTAAGTTAAGAAAGGTTCAAAAGGGTTTGTGATAGGGTCAAAAGAAAGGGTTATGGACTGGTTGGTTTGGGAAGTGGACTGGCAGAGGTGACGTGTCAGTGTTTAAGTGGATGGTGAAGTTATGCTGTCTGGCCCAATTGCCCCCCCAAGGTTCTTTCTTTATCCACTTTGTATAAATTAGCCAAAACTTCCATTTCCTTTGTTTTTTAACTTTCAGCACTTGTCATTTTTGGCACAATGTTTTTGTAAACTTGAAACAAGGACCATTTATGCAATATCTTCATTTTCCAAGGACTGATTTTGCCATATCTTCAAACTTCAAGGCTTTGACTTGTTGGTTGACTTCTTGGAGGACCATATTTGACAATTTAGATTTGATGAGGGACTAAATTTGCCAATTCTTCAAAGTTAAGGGTCCTTTTTGTAATTTTGACAAACTTTAGGGACCAAACTTGTAATTATGAAGATACAAGGGTATAAAGTGTCAATTCTTCAAATTTGAAGGACCAATCTTCAATATTCTTCAAATCTTCAAGGGTTTTCTTTGGAAAATTCTTCACTAGGGCTTGGTTCATCGTGCGGCTTTGTTTCCCGTGTTCGTTTTTGCGTGATTCTTGTGATCTTTTGTCATTTTCTCAATATCCGTACCTAAATTACACAAGCAACAAACACAAGCATATATTTGGGTATTTTGATGATATTTAATGCATTTTAAGTCCAAAAAGAACGATGAGACCATGTATAAAAGCCGTCTCATCACTAATCTAGCATGGAAAGGGTGTAACCAATAAGTAATAGCCGTTTATGAAGTGTGCTAAAAACCTAAGGTTAGAACGTAAAAGGATATATCATATGGATATTGGGAAAGGCCTCCAAAGCAAACGATCGAGTGCTCCCATGAAACGAACACGAGAGGCTCCAATCGTGAAGATCATGATCTAAAAAACCACAATGCACAAACAACCACGGAACAAAGGTTGGAAGGGCACAAATCCCCTCACATTAAACTAATTAGAAAGCAATAATATGTACATGGATAAGCATGGGTCTCCCCCACGAGGCACCTTGTTTTTGATAACCGAGTCAAAAGCTCGACTCGAATCCCCATAAATGTGATCATTTAGGGATAATCATGGTATGGTCAATTTTTGGTGGGGCTTACATGATAAACAAGGCCCAAAAGTACGTGGAGTACTTTAAAAATCCGATAAACGAATACCGGGGTCAAAGATAGCGTCTTCGTTTTCGGATGAAAGACGAAACAACGCTTCTTCAACACAAACCCCAATGGGGTAGAAGAAAATAAGAGAGAAGAAATAGAAGGGTGGGACAATGGGTAAGGCAAAACATTGAGCTACTCGAGGTAGACTCGCACCAATCAAATGAAAAGATTTTCCATTTATTGCATTGGTGGAAGACCGAGATTTCCTTATATAAACAATTCCAGGATCAAATATCTCGTCCTCGGTGGAGAAAGGGGAGGGAACATAAGGGGCTTCCCCCACACTAAGTCCACACAAAGCATCGTCAAAAGGAGAAGACGAGCTTGTAGTACTCAATAAACGCGGTGATGACGGAGTTAGAATTGTAGAAAAATCTTTTAAATTAAAGTTAAAATCTTTTCCTTTTTCATCTTTTAAAATCTCCTTGTGAAAACCCGATTTAATTATGTCAAAAATATTTGGTGTATCTAAAGCAATGTTAGTCACACTAAAAATTCTCACATTTTGAAATCTTTTTGGTTTGGGTGGTGGTAAGTTTTCAAATCTTTTGTCAACAAAGAAAACCTCCCCATCGGGATCAACGTATTCATCATCCGAAGATTCACTCGAGATCGGAATCATAGGCTTAACACTCTTAACCTCCATCGGCGGAGGGGACGGAACTTCATTTTTATCAACTCCTAAAACTCTATTGGAAATCTTTTTGCAAATGTTTTTGATGGGATTGACATTGTACAAAGATGTGATGGAATAAACATGAGAAAGAGTGGAGTTTTGGGTTGCATTAATGACGAGTTCTTCCTCATTGAAACGAAGAGTGATTTTTCTTGCATGCACATCGATAAGTGCTCTCGAGGTATCCAAAAAAGATCGACCTAAAATTAGCGGAACTTTAGGATCGATGGGAATATCAACAACAATAAAGTCTACAGGATAGTAGAACTTTCCAACTTTCACAAAGACGTCCTCGGCAACTCCACAAGCTAGAATCGTATAATGATCGGCCATTTCGATTGACATTCTTGAAGGAGTGAGATTTGGAAGATTGAGCGATTTAAATATCTCAAGAGGCATCAAATTAATACTAGCACCAAGATCGGCCAAGGCGTAGCATTCTTCCATGTCTTGGATAGCACATGGGATTAAAAACTTTCCAGGATCACCGACTTTTTGAGGTATGCGGCTTAGAAAAACCGATGAACAACTAGACGATTTTTGCAATTTTTCTTTGTTATTCAACATACTTTTGAAGTTCGCGACAAATCGAGGCATCATGACTAAGGCGTCGGCAAAACTTATATTGAAATGCAAGTCACGAAACATTTTCATAAAGAGTTCAAATTGATAATTATTTCGTTCTTGTGCCTTTTCCTTGTTTCGTCTTGATGGGTAGGGTAAAGGTGGTGTGGGTTGGGGCAAATTAGGCATAGGCATCGGCCTTGGAATCTCGGGTTCCATGATTGGTATTGGTTCAACCGTAGGTGTGGTTTGAGCGGTACTTCGTGGGATTGTAATGTGCTCCTTTTCAACCACAACCTCGGGTTCTTTCTCTTTTTCCTTCTCCATAGAAGTACTTGGACGAGAAATGGGTTCTTTGAAAGTTTTACCACTACGAGTAGTAATAACCTTCAATTCTCCTTTCGGGTTCACGATGGTATCACTAGGAAGACCACCCGAAGAAGAGGGCTTACACATGATAGCTTCAAACATTTTAGCCATACGGTCTTCAAACTTAGATTGCCTAGCATCCGCTTTTAACAATTCTTGCTTAATCTCATGTTGTCCTTGCTCCATTTTTTGTTGATTTTGTTGGAGTCGTGTGACATTTCCTTCCATTTTATTAGCATGAGTTTTAAGTTCATTAGCAAGTTCGTTTTTAAGCTCGTTTTTCAATTCGGACCTTAAGCTAATCATCTCACGTTGCATGTTATCAAACTTAGCATCATTAGCCTTAGCATAATCTAAAAGTTCTCCTTGCAAATTTTTAGTGTGAGCATTTTGAAAACCGTGAGTAGGAGTTTGAAAATCACGGTTTTGGTTTTGGTTTGAAATTTGCCCATTACCACTTTGATAATTACCCTTGTTATAATTCCTTTGATTTCCTTGGTAATTTCCACCTTGATTGTTGTTTCGATAGTTATTAGCATTTTGATTTTGTGGAGCTTGATTTTAGCGGGAACCTTGACCGATTTGGTTATAAGTTCCCGTGGCTACATAAGCATTCGAAGTGTTACCATCCGCGGTAATGCACTCGGAAAAATCATGAGCTCCACCACACGAAATACAACTCTTAGCAACCGCTTTAACCGAAGCGGAATTTGAAGCTTCTTGAGCTTTCCAATGAGACATAAGAGTCGAAAACCTATCGAAAAACCGATTCTCCTCATTTGCTTCATCTTGCAAGGCATTAATGGAACGAGATGATGACGAGCCCAAATTGGCAACACTCGGTGTGTTACGAGGGCTATAGACCTTAGACCTATTTTCTATGATTTTCAAAGCCTCATCGGTCGTTTTGCACAAAAAATTACCACCCGCGGCGGCATTTAAATAATCTCGTTCATGTTCATTAAGCCCATTATAAAAAGTGTCAATTTGATGCAATTCGGAAAAATCATGGTGTGGACATTCATGTAACATTTCTTTAAACCTTTCCCAAGCCATTGAAAAACTTTCATTTGGTCTTTGTGTAAAATGTGAAATCTCGTTTTTCAAATGTGTTGTCTTAGATGGTGGAAAAAATTGATTCACAAATTTAGACACGAGATCGGCCCATGTCAAAATCGAATTCGGCGGTTCTTTCTCAAGCCATATCTTGGCGGGTCCATCTAACGAGTAAGGAAACAACATCATCTTAATGGCATCGTGTGGTACATCCTTAAACTTGCTTGTCGCGGTGAGACGATTAAATTGCCTAATGTGATAATGTGGGTTGTCTTTTTCGTGACCGCGAAACTTGTTTGCTTGAAGCATAGACATTAAACCCGTCTTGATTTTAAAGTTCTCCGCAAGGATGGCGGGAATCACAATGGCCTCTCCAAAACCCTCGGTGGGTGCTTGAAGCAACTCCATCATAGTACGATTAGCCATGATAGCTTCTTGTTCTACAATAGGTTCCTCACTTGGAGACTCCTCACCAGAATGAGTTTTAGTAGGAGTTTTGTTCTTGCGTCTACGTGCACGTTTTGCTTGATTACGAGTGAGCATAAACGTCACGTACAACGAGGAGACGAGCAAAGAAGATTCTTTTTGGTATTTTGTGTTTTTTCAATTTTTTTGTGGTTTTTGATTGTATTAACTTTTTTGGAAATTGGTGAATGTATTAAGTAGACAATGAGTCCACAAGTCTCCTCACTAATCAAACCTCTTGATTAAAAAGGCCTCAAAGAATGAAAACGATCACGTAGGGTGAACGCCTTCGATGACTTTAGAACGATGGTGGAACACCAAATCGTTCAAGAGGGTTTAATCAAATAGAAACCAAGAAAATATATATGATATGTAATAATACTTTGGGCGGCAAAACCCTCGATTCACTCTCAAAATCAAATACGCACAAGCAAGCGGAGGAAACGAGGCGGCGCGTAGCACTTAAGAGCCTTTTTCCTTTAGGTTGTGAAATACAACCGCCTTATACCCACCTTATAGTTTGTATTATCAAGATTAAGCTTCACGAAAGTATTTATCTATTTTTGCCTATTTTCTTTGGTTTGAGATTCGAATACAATGATCGAGTGATGAAATCCCGAATCAAGGTTGTGATTGCTCACGTATTTGGAGTACTTGTGTATTTATTGTTCTACGTATACAATATAGTAATAATATTCACACAAAAACCGAAAAACGATAATACGTATTAATAGAGTGCTATTAATACAATTACTTTTATGGCTAATATAGAAAAACAACAATGTTCAATCAAAACACAACACGCCTCCCCGGCAGCGGCGCCAAAAATGATTGGTGTAAAATTACCCCTTTAGGAAAAGGAAGGTAAAATAGTGGTAAGCGTTAAGTGTACGTTTAGGAAAACGTAAACACTTATGACCCTTAATGGGGATCGTTCTCTCGAGGAGGCACGTGTGTTGTGTAATGAATGATTGATTTTGTTTTTGGTTATTAATAAGAAGAAAAGAAGAGAAAATGACGAAGACGAAAAAAATAGAAAAATAAGGCAAAAACACTACTAGAAAGTTACGACGTAGAAACGTAAAAAGCACAAAATTTAAAATTTTAATCTAAAAATTCCTAAAAATTACTAAAAATCCACAATATTATTCTAAGAGTTTACAAAAAATCCAAACTTGCCAAAACCTTTTAATTAATTTAATAATGACTTTTTAATGCTAATTAAAGCCCTAAAAATCACTTTTAAATATTAAAAAGCCCTAAACAAGATTTAATAGTTTGTAAACCTCAAAAATGACCTAATTAAACTAAAAACTATTTTTAAAAATTTTAAAACCAAATTAAACTATTTTTAAACTCCTAAAAACTATTAAAATCTATTAAATCTTAAATTAATTCTAAAAATTACTTGAAAAGCCTAAAAATTAATTGGAAAGTTACAAAGTTCCTATTTTAATATCTAGAATCTAGGAAAAATGAAAAAAAGTTAAAAATAAAACTTTGAATTTTTATGAATAAAATAATAATAAAAAATTCCAAAAAATAAAAAGTTCACAAATAAATTCTAAAAAATTCTCAAAAATCCTAAATATTCTAACTAAGAAGAAAATGTAAATTAAAGTTTCTAAAACCTCTTAATTAATTTTATATTAATTTTTAAAGTTTAATAAAAAACCTAAAATCAAATAAAATTAAAAATTAAAGTTTTTGAAAAGTTAACTAAATGTAAACCTCAAAATACTTAATTAAAACTTAAAAACTATTTTTTTGTATTTTTTAATTACTGTTTACTATTTTTTATACACTTTCTAAATATAAAACTAAAAATAATCCTATTAATTAATTAAATAAAAGGAAAAATAATATTTTGACCCAGAAAAATCCTATACCTTAATATTATCCTAGGAAAAATGAAAGGAAGCAAAAATGCTTATTTAATAAGCCAGAATAAGCTTAAAAGCCCACGGCTTATTTAAACAAGCTAAAACCAAATTGTCCTTATATACTTAATGAAATGGAAGGTTAACATAAAAACGCATCTAGATCACTAGTAGAACCCCTTACTCCTGAGCTGCAGGTCGGGGGTTCGAGTCCAGTGCGGGTGTAGTTTTTATAAAACTTTTCTTTTTTTTTTCTTTTTACACTTAAACAGTAAACTTTTCTAAGCACAAAAACTCAAACCAAATCAAATCTTACCCAAGATTAAGTCAAATGAGACCAAAAACGTGGCCAGGTCTGCCTAAGTTTCTGATGAACAAGTGAATGTTCTTCACTTGTGTATAAACCAAGAGGGCTTGGTGTTGCTTTGTTTGTGGTGTTTTGTGGACAAGCAGGGCACCCTTGTGCTCTTTGGAGCACAAGGAGTCAAGACAAGCAGATAACAAACAAGCAAGCACAAAAACTTAGCACAAATTCCACACAAACAAGACACAAGATCAAATGAAGGTTGCTGATACAAACAGATGGTCTGGTGGTGTTTGATGCTCAAAACTTGCACAAAAATGAGTTTCCAAACCACAATTCTTGCACACACTCACATATACTAGCATACAAACAAATCATAAACCTTAAACTGCATAAGATCTAACTGATTACAAGGTTTGATGCTCAAAATCTCACAAAATGAACAGCAAAATGATGTTACTGATTTTTGCTAGTTTTACCAAGTTTTAGAGCATGCAATTGTTCTACAAGCCTATCAAACTAGAAAATAACTAACAACCATCACTGATAATCACATATAGGGCATGTTTAAACAAGTTTTAACCATCAATTTGTCACCAATCTTAGATTATACCCTAGTCCCAAACACCCCTTTAAGTTTCTGTTTTCAACTTTTTTCAAACACAATGATTAAAAATCACACTCAAATTGATTTTACTAGTATCTAGCATGCATACAAATACCTAAGAACTGAAATCCAATAGCTTAAACAGACAATCACCACCTAACATTCAAATTCACACAAAACTCCAAGCTAACTAAAAAAATGAAAAAAGGTAAAACTCTTTACCTCAGGGACTTACATCCAAGTCCCTTGTGGATGTTAATCCACCTCCCTATACACTCGGGTGTATGCAGAAACAATAATCAACAACAATCTTCAATCCTGTTTAAGAAAAATCAAAAGAAGAACACAAGCACAAGCAATATATTATGTTTTATCTTTCTTTCTTTCTTAAAAACTTTTCACAAACCTTCAAACCTTTTAACACACGTTTTAAAAACTCTTACAAGTCATAAACCAAAATGTGCTATTCCACTTTCACTTCACAACACCTTTTGATTCCTGAAACTTATAAAAATCCTTTAAAACCTTTTTGAAACTTTTTGAAAATCCAAACACACAAAATGTGTATAATAACAAATGGAACTCAGACTTTTCTCTTCTCACTTAGTACCAACTTTTTAAAAACCAAAAGGAATTACACTTGTATTTTAAACAAACACCAAACTTTGCATTTAATAAAAACGGGTTACATAAACTTGAGAAAGAAAATCTGGAACAAGGGCTCAAGCACATTCTGATGGCTCCTTAAATACTAGTGGATAGAACATTCTAGTCTAGGAATAAAAAATTAATAAACTTAAAACCCTAATAGATGGAATTCCATAAAAGCCCTTGGACGATTTGACTGAATTTTGGTCAAAAATGGAACCCATGTGATTGAGAGGGATGTGCCAGCAGGATAGACTTCATCTTGGTCGTTTGTTTGAGCTTGGAGGACAAGTAGTTGATCACAAGCGATGATCTTGTCTCTTCTAGGGTTTTGGGGTGAATAAGACGTTGCAGGGGAGGTCCACAAGGCACATGGGGTTGTCTAGTGAGGGGGGTTTTGGTTGGGATGGGATGAGAGTGACCTTAATTAAGGTTCTGGAGGGTATTAGCAATTACCCCTTTGTTTTGAAGGTGATTGTGACTGGGGTGGGTTAGGGTTCATAGGATGAATAGTGGGTGTTTAAGGAGAAAAGGCGCCAGGTTTAATAATTAATTAATCCGTTTGAAAAGATTAATTAATTAATCTAGGATGGTGGAATGGTGAGGTGGATGAGGGGCGCATGGTGATTGGCTGTTGGGTGGAGGATGGTGACGTGTAGAGTGATGATTGGAGGGTGTAGGTTTGGCTGTCTTCCCACTTTAGTCCCTGAAGTCCTCTCTTTTGTTCACTTTGTATAAAATCCCATCAGCGCCCAAATTACACTTGACAACTTTGGCCAAGTTGTCAAATATGGCACATAAACTTCCAAAGCTTTATCCAAGGGTTTCTTTTGTATATTCTTCAAACTTGATGGACTGGTCTTGTACAATCTTCAAATAATAAGGACCATACTTGTATAATTGACATTTGGAGGGTCAATTGTGACAAGTTCTTCAAAGATGAGGGGCCATTCTTGCCAATCTTCAATTCTTCAAAGGTCTTTTTGCAAAATTCCAAACTTGGGCCCGGTTCATTGTGCGGCTTCGTTTCCCGTGTTCGTTTTTGAATGATTCTTGTGATCTTTTGCCAATTCCTCAATATCCGTACCTAAAAATACACAAGTAACAAACACGAGCATATATTTGGCATATTTTATGATATTTAATGCATTTTAAGCCCGATTTGGACGATGAGACCATGTATAAAAGCAGTCTCATCATATCTCTTACAACAACAATTATCAAATGAGTCACTAGCATGAAATGACTTGATCATTCAACTAGACTTCTCGGAAAGGTACTAGTGGCATGAGGCTTTTGGGTAATGGTTCCAATGACAGCCTCAAGTGCAACATTCACCCTTTCGATTTCAATTTAAGAATTGGATGACAACGAATCAGATGACATCTTTCCAGGTGATAACGTTTTGTCAAACTCCACTCTATAAGGAAAGATCGTCATGACATCGATATCAGATTTAATCTCGCCAATTCTTTTTCAATATCACAATCAACTAATATCTACATTTCTACGAAAATTAACCATTTGTTGGGATCATAAATATCCACAACTTGGTTTAGATCTAGGATAGCTAGAATTCCTACGAGAATAGCTTCGATTAATTTACTTGGGGATTTAGGGTTCCTTGTGACAATCTACGTCGTATAAATATCAAAATAATCATCAAACAATCATGTAATAAAATTACATCATATATATAATCCAAGTTATATATATATATTAAAATAACACTTCTCAGTCTGGCCTGGTCGGTAACTCGGGAATTCTTCGGCACCGTTATAGTCAAAAGATTTTTAGACATTTTTAGGAAAATGTTTATAGTTAAAAGATTTTGAAATGTTTTATTCAAAACCTTGATTTTAAAAATCTTTCGTTCTCTATAACGAGAGCTCTGGTACCAAACTGTAACACCCCCAAATTTATACAACTCAGTACATCGGAAGACTAGTTGGTGTTACGGGATAGCACATTACTCACATCATAGACAACGCTTAAAAGTCGCGTCGTTTTAATAATAAATCATTTCCATTCATAAATATCAAATTTACATAGGTCCCAAGTCATTATATTTAATACAGGTTTTACAAATCATTTGAATGGAAATAAGTATTTTAGGTACGGGCCATGAATTCTTGTTGTCTTCCCGAGAATTACCTTCAAGTACCTGAGATAAAACATGTTAAAAGAAAAGGTCAGCGATAACGCCGAGTGAAATCATAGAGTTTAATAAAATCCATCAATATAATATCAGTATAAAATTATTACTGAAAATCATTTTGTACAAATCATTTTAATAGGCCATAAAATAGCCAAAGTCATTTTTATACAAATCCTTATCGAAAATCATAATATAGGCATTTGCCTTAAAATCATTATACGAGCCAATTTCGTAAAAACATCATACAATACGTCTTATGACGTTGTATGAAAATAAAAACCGTTATATGAATATGGTTATGAAAACCAAAACACAAACATAATATCAATAGTATGACCCTGTATTGCTAGTCAGGCAATACATCGTAATTCGGAGCGTCTAGTAGTATTTCGTTAGTTTTGGATTATTATAAGCCGCATGACATTGTTACCTTACTAAAACAAACAACGGGTAGCTAGACCGAAACACATTTGCCCATCTAAATTAGCGTGTCGTCACAAAGGTCACGCTATGTAAATCTTCTCATACATAAATTCGCTTACCAATCAATGTGGCACGACGGGGATCGACCGTCAAGGCGCGAACTGGGGTGATCGTCCCCAAATAGTACTATTATATGCATAAGCGTCTACCAAATCCCGGTAGTTCACAATTCATGCTAATGGGACTTTTAGTGACATAACCTAACTTCAATAATCCATTTTATTTCATCTATCAGGTCATATAATCATTTATCGGGTCATACAATCATTCGGGTCCAAATCAATAAACAAACAATCGGGACAAATGGTGTCCTATTTTAGTAAAACTAACATGTTATCTCCCTCGCGGGTTTATAAAATATTTCATAAAAACATTTAAAAGAGTGCGAGGCTATGAACTCACGTTGATGTGAGAAGGCGGGTTATCGGCAATTCAGACGTACGGTACGTGCTTCAATCACGGAAACCTAGACAAATAATATTCGTCTTAGACTCATGTCCAATGACTTTATAAAAATAACAATTATGTATACATATGATGATTATATATATATGATGATCAAGTGGGTTTACATATTCTCGTTTACTCATTTTAGTGTTATGTGTCGATAACTTTTATACTAGTTTACTAGTTTTACCTATTTACATATTTTAAGTCCAATAAACTTATTATAAGTTCTTTAACTTGGATTAATCCATTTTATACTTGTATTATCAGTATTTATACTTTACATGTTGGGCCCAAATGGGTTAAGCCCAGTAAATAAGTTTATAAGTGTTTTAGCCCATTTTGTTGTATTATTAGTCCAATAACGTTAATTTAGCCCGTTAATGTCCGTATGTTTTATAGTTCGGGTTTCATCGGTTTTTACTTGTTATATATGTTTATATCAGTATATGAGTTTTAAAAACTTTACATTAGACGGGTTTGATCGTCTAAGTTTTAATTGGCGAAAAACGTTAATTTTACGGTATTAGCCGAAAAAGTCGTAAAAATCAAGTTTATAGTTTTATAACTTATAAAACTTAACAAGTTACCATTTTTATTAGATGTCCACTTATGTACCATTATACATATTTATATAAATGTATTATATAAGTTAGTGGGTTTTAATTTATATTTTATATTATTAAATTTTGAGTGCTTATATAATAGTATTATACTTTAATTTCCAAAATCTGATTTTTATTTTCATCTTTACCAAAACTGCCATATCTAGAGTTCTATATGGTGATAGAAGCTCAAATTTTTATCACATAAACTACATGACATGTGCTTCAGTTAACTCTTCTATAGCTACTGTTGAATCATCCTCTAAGTATTTTCTAAAATTCGTCCAAAACAGTGAACTCAGATTTGTACCTTAAACTTGTTTTGACCATATCTCACTCATTACAATGATTCCATTGCATGGCCAACTCTCACATGTGTACAAGACCCATAGCTTACTGTTTATTCATTAATCTATGCCATTTTTATCAGTTCATGACATGTTTCTTTACTGTTTTATACAGCCAACAAATTTAAACATGATTTTAGCCTTGTTTCTTATAGTCTTTCATCTTTTTAAGCATGTTTATCAACACCAAATCCCCACACAATATTTTTAATCATCATTCATCATCATATACATATACATAAGTAAACGAAATACAATATTACATAATCAAAAATAACAAGAAGATGAGGAGAACAATCTTTATACCACCATGATGATGTAGGTTGTGATCAAAACATGGATTTTGATGGAGAAACTTGTGCATAGCCAAGACCATCTTCATGACCACCAATCTTCATAAAATCCTTGTGGAAAATCAGCCCCAAGACACCAAGGAAACTCCTCCATAGATGTTATAATCACCACCATTCAAGAGAGCTTCAAGAGGGCATCAACATGTGTATGAATAACATGAGATTTTGTGGTTGATTTTGATCAAATGAGGGTGTTCTTGGTGGGGATGGGACGGCATAAACAAGAGAGAAGGAGAGGATTGTGTGTGGTTTGCATGGTGGAAAATGAGAGAAGTAGTTTAGTTGCTAGTGGTTTTGAGGTTGTAAGCTTACATTGTAAGCTAAATGGACATGTGTAAGCAACTTGTCAACAACTTGACACCAAGTTGTTGTGGTGTAGTGTTGTAACCGGTTTTGAGTGGGGGTGGGGCAAGTGTCCCACTTGTCTCATCCCCATTTATTTACGGGTACTCCTCGATTCTAGTTTCCTCGATTTTTGTGCCCTCGGGTCGTTTTACGAAAAACGTTTTTATAAATTATGAATCAACGGCACAAAACGAATCTAATAAAAATTGTCTCATCAAAAACGGAGTTCGAAAACGTAAATACGTAATCCTAAGGTTTCCGGTTTAGTCGTAAAGGACGTTAAAATAAAATCGTAAGTCCTAATCTCTTCTCGTAAATTTGTGAGTTTATGAACCAACACAAATTTAAAACTCCAAAATAATATTCATGGACAAATTTATTTTCTGAAATGTCGGACTGCCACCAAAGACGGTGTATGTAAACGTAAGCACGTAACGTTGAATCCTCTGGTTTATTCGTAGTCGATGCTACTTCAAGACGTAAATCCAAATTTATTCCCAAAAACAAGTGAGTTCATAAAATAATATTTTCAAATAAATATTGAGAATAAAATATTGACCATAAATTGACGGATTGTCACAGCATTTACCCCTAAACAGGATCTTTGTCCTCAAAGATCATCTTACCTTACTACTCGCTTCTTATAGAGTTAAAGCCATGTGGGTATTTCCTCCACATTCGGTCTTCTCTCACAAGTGTAATCCTTTATAATACGCGAGTTTCATCAAACATAACTACGGGAATAAGATCAGGCTTAATGTTGACTTACTTTCTCTATCCATGATGTTTATGGGTTTCTGATGAATGCAACTTTTCGCCGATCTAAGCTTTACTAAGAAACAATAAGATTTTCACTTGATAGATATTCCATCAAGTTCGATTTACGAAACATAATTCACGCAGCTCTTGAAGTCCTAGGGTAGATCCAGCTTATATGCCTTTCAAACCAATCTTTTACATCATCTCAATGGTCCCATACAACGGGGACTTATATCCCATGATCTTCCAGATCATCAATTCATTTTCCATGGTTAAAATATTTGGCATAACTTCACTACCCATCTGGCACTTCAAGATCTACATTTCATATTCACATAACCTCCTGCCCACTACTGGCAGTCAATAATCAAATCCTAATTTCAACAATCATTTCAGATCTCGCGGGTCGGGTATTTTGTAAGGTTAGGTTCGCCATCATAGGAAACCTTAAACCTAAAAGACATGTCCAACTCACAAGGGGTGTATGTCGGGTGTCTTCATCTCAACTCCTGCTTACAGATGCTCTAATATTTAGATCATGACAAGATTCGATCTCGATCCTAATACGATGATTATCAATGATAATCTCTCTAAAGGAAAACGATTATACGGTTTATTACCAAAGGTCAATCATTCAAACATAAAACAAGACTTCTAGTGTTTTGTATTGTTACTTTACCTCGTCCCTTCGATTTGGGGTGGTAAACAGTACTCTCATCAAGGTTCGTTCCCAACGACTTCTGAGCAAATCTCTAGAAATTCGATGCGAAGCGAGGATCTTGATAAAGATGTTCGATACAGGCACACTATGTTTACATAACTCTTTTGCATTTATCATTAACGGGAATGATATTAGCAGATTTGGTCAGTCTGTCGACGATGACCCAAATCGAATCAAATTTAGATGATGACCTTTGCAATAGCTAGACGTTTACTAAACTATGAGGCGATGTCTGCCTCCATAATTTGCCATCAGTACAACTTCTTCAGATAAAGATACATTAAATCAGAAATGACAGGAATAGAATACTTATACTTACGAGATTCCAACATAAATATATCTCACAATCCTCCATATTTAGACAACAACAAGTGGCCTTTTAATCATTTAGCGCCATCGGCTCCTCAGTTCTAATGGTTCATATTAGCCGCGAACCCCTTTTTATTATCTATATTATCCTTTTTACAAACATTGTTTATTTTTATATCGTTCAGCAATATATTTTACACCTTCATTATTAAGGAACACATCCTAATTGGTTCTTTATATTTTATACATAATGTGTCAGTAATTACGTTCACTTTCTTGCTGAAATAGATATCATAACCGTATTCATTCAAAAATTATTTCTTCACATTTTCTGAGTTTTAGTTTATTCTCATCTATCATTTTTATCAGTTTTGCTTAATCCGATGTTTAAAGCGACGATAATTATTACAACTAATTAAATAATAAATATTTAATTTTTATGAAACGTAACGTAAAAGTTTAAATTTCTTAGTTTGTCCAATTATATAAAAAATGTTCAAAAGAATAAATTTGAATTTAATTAACAAGATCTTTGTTGATTTATCCAAAATATTTAATAAGATCCGTAATTGTTCGAAAAATCTTTGTTTATACTTTGGTCAAAAAATTTCTTAGTTTGAAAAGCGTAAATTATCGTTTCAAATTTCAAGTCATGTTTTAAATGGTGTCCTCAATCCCTCTTAAGATGTCTAGAAGTATACACAAATATTTACCCCTAAACAAAAGTTTAGTTAAATGGTTTGTGTATAAGGGAATAATCCATTTAAAAATCCTTTGTTAAAACATTTGTCAAAATATATTTCCACTTTCTTTCTGGTAAAACCCAAAGTCTTAAATGACTTCAAATTTTTGAAGAGTCAATTTAGATTCCATTATCTTTTAATCACATGGTTAAATCATGTAAAGGATTAAGTCTTAAGTCTTATGTTAAATATTCAAGGTACAAGTTTTAATTGTTCGGCCAATTCAGGGCAATCTATAAATAATTATTAACTCATTCTTATTCTTATAAACAAATAAATGGTCCTTAATGATCACGAGCATGAATTTATCAAATTACAGCCCACACACGTGATTCACCAAATTTATGAATGCTACATGTGTATTAGTCTATCCAAACGACATCACGTGAAACTCATAATATCCATTACAAGTACCGGATGTAGTGATTGGAATACATAATCTTTTTCGCAGATGCGAAATTGATGATAACCATGTCGTGGATCAAATTGCTAGAACTTTGTAAATGATCGAACATATCTTCCATTTCGAGTTATGGATTTCGTTTTCGATTGTCAATTTACTCAGTTCACAATAATCTATAAATATAAGGAATGATAACACCATAGCTCTTCATGATGACGAGCTCGGTAGAATAAAATCTTTCTCCGACAACTCTCTCAGTTGTACGGTAATTCCTTTAATTCAGATGGTGCTGACGTACAGTGCACAAGCCACAGGTGCAGCACCAGAAATATAATCAATACCAATTTCAACTTGCCTTAATGGCAAAAGTCTAGGTAATTTACCAACAAATACCTTCTAAAATTTCAGATAACAGAAACATCTTTTAGTACATTCATATTAGGTTCTTTCTAGATTACAATATCTATAACTAGTTCACAACCATTCATGGTATAATTTCAAGTCTAAATGCAGGATATGGTCATCCATCAAGAATTATTTAGATCACTTTTGATAATCAACACCTTATCATTTAGGGGAATTCTACTCGAGTTCCCATTAATTAAGACAATGTCGTCATGTCATAATCAATCAATCCATTCTACTGGCACTATCAACTTTCCAGTTTCATTGCCGTCGATAAGATGTGAACTTCTCAAAAGACTAATAATAACTCATAATCCTTCACAAATTCAGGGATATATGGAGACACAACTACTATTAAAAGAGTAAGGTTAACGCATAATCTACGCGAGAGAATTTCAGATCAGATACAGACGAAAACATTTAATGAATATGAATATATCCCATGTTTTCATAATTTGAGTACGCATTCGAAAGCTCCTCGGATCGTTACCCAGGTCATTCAAATGAAATCTAATCAAAAGAAATGATAGGAACGTCGATACATCCAGTCGGGTATCAACACTCGGTAATCAAATACTTTTCCTAAGAATCTCACTACGGGAGAATTGGACAAGAAGGAATTGTCAATTGTCAAATAAGACAATTTCCACAGATGAGTAAATTCGACTCAGAAGAATAGATGCTACAGGCACATATGTAGGTGTCCCTAACACTATGTCCTTATTTTTCACTTCTTGCAGATCTCATAAAATTTAATCTTTCACAATCTTCAAAGAAAATATAGTGTTTATTAATAATTTCATGGTGACTACTAATCAGCCTTGCATGGTCCCTTCCAAATTGTATGTAGGCGCGCAACTATATACAATTTCAAGATTAACGATGCAATACTCAGTTCGTCAAAAATTTATCATCATGTTTATAATAAAAACATTTTCATACTTAATTCTTAAATAAGAATCAAAAATAAATTTACAAAAATTTTCTTTGTTATGAAAACAATTAAGTTTTCCAAGGTGTTTCATAAACAACTTTATTTCGATAACGATTACTTATAAGTCTCACTTCAATTAATCCATATGGTGATGAAAATTCAATTTTCTCAAAGGATACTGTTTTAACTTATAAAAACAATGAGTGATTTGCAAAAGAGTGATGAAAAGTTGTTCACCAAGAACTAACTATAATATGCTAGGAAATGAGCTTAGCCAAATAATCATGAGGTTCATGACCTTGATGGCACTCACGAAGAATGATTCACAACGTAACTCAAATCAAGATGAGTACTTGTTCAATGGTTGCATCACTAATGCGAACATTAGGATGAAGCAATAGAAGATAGATAACATCGATACATGTAGGATTTAGCAATCAACGGTAGTCTTTTTCATTAACCACAAACAAGTCAAAATTGTACCGTAACACATTACGTGTCACTATGTCATACAATTCTCAGAACTCATCCTACCAACTGATATCTCAGTTAAGTTAGGGATATTTAAAAGATACCACAATGAATACTAACCTACAAGAGTCATTAGGCGTTCCACATGTCCCAGAAGATCCGTCGGTCCCAATTCAGAAGAAGATTTCTTCAATTTATTTCTTGGACACTAGGCATCCTCATCATTGGACAATGGCCTAGTAATAACACTTAACACGAATCAACAATCAATTAAAACCTTATAATTCAATCACAAAACATAACGACTTCCTCTTAATAATCTCATATTCCATACAAGTTAAATTTCACTTTATTCAAGTTTCAACAAATTTTATACTCAATGCGATATCCTACCTCATTTTCTAATACTTCCATCTTATTTTTAGACCTTAATAGGGCAATAAAAGCTCGATATGAATCAACACTTAATTTCCAATCCTATATCTCTTACAACAACAATTATCAAATGAGTCACTAGCATGAAATGACTTGATCATTCAACTAGACTTCTCGGAAAGGTACTAGTGGCATGAGGCTTTTGGGTAATGGTTCCAATGACAGCCTCAAGTGCAACATTCACCCTTTCGATTTCAATTTAATAATTGGATGACAACGAATCAGATGACATCTTTCCAGGTGATAACGTTTTGTCAAACTCCACTCTATAAGGAAAGATCGTCATGACATCGATATCAGATTTAATCTCGCCAATTCTTTTTCAATATCACAATCAACTAATATCTACATTTCTACGAAAATTAACCATTTGTTGGGATCATAAATATCCACAACTTGGTTTAGATCTAGGATAGCTAGAATTCCTACGAGAATAGCTTCGATTAATTTACTTGGGGATTTAGGGTTCTTTGTGACAATCTACCTCGTATAAATATCAAAATAATCATCAAACAATCATGTAATAAAATTACATCATATATATAATCCAAGTTATATATATATATTAAAATAACACTTCTCAGTCTGGCCTGGTCGGTAACTCGGGAATTCTTCGGCACCGTTATAGTCAAAAGATTTTTAGACATTTTTAGGAAAATGTTTATAGTTAAAAGATTTTGAAATGTTTTATTCAAAACCTTGATTTTAAAAATCTTTCGTTCTCTATAACGAGAGCTCTGGTACCAAACTGTAACACCCCCAAATTTATACAACTCAGTACATCGGAAGACTAGTTGGTGTTACGGGATAGCACATTACTCACATCCTAGACAACACTTAAAAGTCGCGTCGTTTTAATAATAAAGCATTTCCATTCATAAATATCAAATTTACATAGGTCCCAAGTCATTATATTTAATACAGGTTTTACAAAGCATTTGAATGGAAATAAGTATTTTGGGTGCGGGCCATGAATTCTTGTTGTCTTCCCGAGAATTACCTTCAATTACCTGAGAGCAAACATGTTAAAAGAAAAGGTCAGCGATAACGCCGAGTGAAATCATAGAGTTTAATAAAATCCATCAATATAATATCAGTATAAAATTATTACTGAAAATCATTTTGTACAAATCATTTTAATAGGCCATAAAATAGCCAAAGTCATTTTTATACAAATCCTTATCGAAAATCATAATATAGGCATTTGCCTTAAAATCATTATACGAGCCAATTTCGTAAAAACATCATACAATACGTCTTATGACGTTGTATGAAAATAAAAACCGTTATATGAATATGGTTATGAAAACCAAAACACAAACATAATATCAATAGTATGACCCTGTATTGCTAGTCAGGCAATACATCGTAATTCGGAGCGTCTAGTAGTATTTCGTAGTTTTGGATTATTATAAGCCGCATGACATTGTTACCTTACTAAAACAAACAACGGGTAGCTAGCCCGAAACTCATTTGCCCATCTAAATTAGCGTGTCGTCACAAAGGTCACGCTATGTAAATATTCTCATACATAAATTCGCTTACCAATCAATGTGGCACGACGGGGATCAACCGTCAAGGCGCGAACTGGGGTGATCGTCCCCAAAT
The DNA here is from genome assembly GCA_025667525.1 of Glebionis coronaria. Taxonomy (NCBI): domain Eukaryota; kingdom Viridiplantae; phylum Streptophyta; class Magnoliopsida; order Asterales; family Asteraceae; genus Glebionis; species Glebionis coronaria. The sequence goes on from JANFOE010000400.1 coordinate 319,325, forward strand.
AGTACTATTATATGCATAAGCGTCTACCAAATCCCGGTAGTTCACAATTCATGCTAATGGGACTTTTAGTGACATAACCTAACTTTAATAATCCATTTTATTTCATCTATCGGGTCATATAATCATTTATCGGGTCATACAATCATTCGGGTCCAAATCAATAAACAAACAATCGGGACAAATGGTGTCCTATTTTAGTAAAACTAACATGTTATCTCCCTCGCGGGTTTATAAAATATTTCATAAAAACATTTAAAAGAGTGTGAGGCTATGAACTCACGTTGATGTGGGAAGGCGGGTTATCGGCAATTCGGACGTACGGTACGTGCTTCAATCACGGAAACCTAGACAAATAATACTCGTCTTAGACTCATGTCCAATGACTTTATAAAAATAACAATTATGTATACATATGATGATTATATATATATGATGATCAAGTGGGTTTACATATTCTCGTTTACTCATTTTAGTGTTATGTGTCGATAACTTTTATACTAGTTTACTAGTTTTACCTATTTACATATTTTAAGTCCAATAAACTTATTATAAGTTCTTTAACTTGGATTAATCCATTTTATACTTGTATTATCAGTATTTATACTTTACATCTTGGGCCCAAATGGGTTAAGCCCAGTAAATAAGTTTATAAGTGTTTTAGCCCATTTTGTTGTATTATTAGTCCAATAACATTAATTTAGCCCGTTAATGTCCGTATGTTTTATAGTTCGGGTTTCATCGGTTTTTACTTGTTATATATGTTTATATATCAGTATATGAGTTTTAAAAACTTTACATTAGACGGGTTTGATCGTCTAAGTTTTAATTGGCCAAAAACGTTAATTTTACGGTATTAGCCGAAAAAGTCGTAAAAATCATGTTTATAGTTTTATAACATATAAAACTTAACAAGTTACCATTTTTATAAAATGTCCACTTATTTACCATTGTACATATTTATATAAATGTATTATATAAGTTAGTGGGTTTTAATTTATATTTTATATTGTTAAATTTTGAGTGCTTATATAATAGTATTATACTTTAATTTCCAAAATCTGATTTTTATTTTCATCTTCACCAAAACTGCCATATCTAGAGTTCTATATGGGGATAGAAGCTCAACTTTTTATCACATAAACTACATGATATGTGCTTCATTTAACTCTCCTATAGCTACTGTTGAATAATCTTCTAAGTATTTTCTAAAATTCGTCCAAAACAGTGAACTCAGATTTGTACCTTAAACTTGTTTTGATCATATCTCACTCATTACAATGATTCCATTGCATGGCCAACTCTCACATGTGTACAAGACCCATAACTTACTGTTTATTCATTAATCTATGCCATTTTTATCAGTTCATGACATGTTTCTTTACTGTTTTATACAGCCAACAAATTTAAACATGATTTTAGCCTTGTTTCTTATAGTCTTTCATCTTTTTAAGCATGTTTATCAACACCAAATCCCCACACAATATTTTTAATCATCATGCATCATCATATACATATACATAAGTAAAAGAAATACAAGATTACATAATCAAAAATAACAAGAAGATGAGGAGAGCAATCTTTATACCACCATGATGTAGGTTGTGATCAAAACATGGATTTTGATGGAGAAACTTGTGCATAGCCAAGACCATCTTCATGACCACCAATCTTCATAAACTCCTTGTGGAAAATCAGCCCCAAGACACCAAGGAAACTCCTCCATAGATGTTATAACCACCACCATTCAAGAGAGCTTCAAGAGGGCATCAACATGTGTATGAATAACATGAGATTTTGTGGTTGATTTTAATCAAATGAGGGTGTTCTTGCTGGGGATGGGACGACATAAACAAGAGAGAAGGAGAGGATTGTGTGTGGTTTGCATGGTGGAAAATGAGAGAAGTAGTTTAGTTTCTAGTGGTTTTGAGGTTGTAAGCTTACATTGTAAGCTAAATGGACATGTGTAAGCAACTTGTCAACAACTTGACACCAAGTTGTTGTGGTGTAGTGTTGTAACCGGTTTTGAGTGGGGGTGGGGCAAGTGTCCCACTTGTCTCATCCCCATTTATTTACGGGTACTCTTCGATTCTAGTTTCCTCGATTTGCGTGCCCTCGGGTCGTTTTACGAAAAACGTTTTTATATATTATGAATCAACGGCACAAAACGAATCTAATAAAAATTGTCTCATCAAAAACGGAGTTCGAAAACATAAATACGTAATCCTAAGGTTTCCGGTTTAGTCGTAAAGGACGTTAAAATAAAATCGTAAGTCCTAATCTCTTCTCGTAAATTTGTGAGTTTATGAACCAACACAAATTTAAAACTCCAAAATAATATTCATGGACAAATTTATTTTCTGAAATGTCGGACTGCCACCAAAGACGGTGTATGTAAACGTAAGCACGTAACGTTGAATCCTCCGGTTTAGACGTAGTCGATGCTACTTCAAGACGTAAATCCAAATTTCTTCCCAAAAATAAGTGAGTTCATAAAATAATATTTTCAAATAAATATTGAGAATAAAATTTTGACCATAAATTGATGGATTGTCACACATTTCATGAAGTGCGGGTTCAGAGCTGTGATGTAGTGGTTTTGTATATACTTTATTTTAGGAAAAACAAAGCAACACAAAAAGCGGTAAGTATTAAGCGTACGTTTAGGAAAACGTAAACACTTATGACCCTTGATGGGAATCGTTCTCTCGAGGAGGCTAGTGCGTTGTGTAATGAATGATTGATTATGTTTTTGATTATTAATGAGAAGAAAAGAAGAAAAAATGACGAAGACGAAAAAAAATTAGAAAAATAAGGCAAAAACACTATTAGAAAGTTACGACGTAGAACGTGAAAAAGTGCAAAATTTAAAATTTTAATCTAAAAATTCCTAAAAATTACTAAAAAAATCCCAAATAATATTCTAAGAGTTTACAAAAAATTCAAACTTGCCAAAACCTTTTAATTAATTTAATAATGACTTTTTAATGCTAATTAAAGCCCTAAAAATCACTTTTAAATATTAAAAAGCCCTAAACAAGATTTAATAGTTTGTAAACCTCAAAAATGACTTAATTAAACTAAAAACTATTTTTAAAAATTTTAAAACCAAATTAAACTATTTTTAAACTCCTAAAAACTATTAAAATGTATTAAATCTTAAATTAATTCTAAAAATTAATTGAAAAGCCTAAAAATTATTCTACAAATGGGAAAAGTCCTAATTAATGATAAAGAACTTAAGAAAAATGAAAAAGAAAGAAAAATAAAATTTTGAAATTTTAATATTAAAATAATATTAAAATAATGCTAAAAATAAAAAGTTAATAAAATTAATTCCAAAAAATTTCTAAAAATCCTAAATAATATAATTAAGAGAAAAACACTAATTAGAGCTCCTAAAACCTTTTTGATAATTTTATAAAAATCCTTAAAGTTTATAAAAAACCTTAAAATATTATAAAATTAAAAATAAATGTTTTTGAAACCAAAACTTAATGTAAACCTCAAAAATATTAAATAAAACCTAAAAATAATTTTTCCTAAAAATTAAAACTATTTTTGCTATTTTTTATTGATTTATTAAAAACCGGGTATTAATTAAATCCTAAAAAATAATCTAATAAATGGAAAATTATAAAACTTGGCCAGAAAAATCAACAATGCAATCTAGGTCCTAGGAAAAATAAGCTACACCAGGTTAGCTTAACAAATAAGCTAGAAAAAATGAAAACAAGCTACGGCTTTTTAAATAAGTTGGAAACCAAAAACAGGTTAAATAAAGTTGCTTTGCACCCTTGGTCAGTAAAAGACCCAAGGGCGCAGTGGTAGTGTGTGGTGTGTGTGAACGTGGTGATTATGGGTTCGAGGTGTGCGCAACCCACTTTTTACCAAATTTATTTATTTTTTTTTTTTTATTTTTTTTTTTAAAAAAACTTTACCAATCCAACACTGACCCTTATACTTGCTTAATTACCAATTCAAAACCTTTTTACCAAAGATTTAATCCAAGATGAGGATCAAAAACGTGTGCAGTTTAGCTATGATGAACACAAGCTGTTGTTCTTTTCTTCACAAATGGTGAAAATGCACCAAGAGGGCTTGGTGCTGAGATATTGGTGGTGTTTTCTTGGGACAAAGGGCACCCTTGTGCTCTTTCTGAGCACAAGGAGTCAAGACACACTAGAACCAATCAAGTAGCACACCAATTAAGCAAAACAAAAGCACTCACAAGCAGATTAAGGTTGCTGTGATAGTTATATAGGTCTGGTGGTTTATATTCTAAACAGATTGCACACTAGTGACTTGTAGCTACCCAAATCATGCACACAAAAGCATCAATCACTACACAAACCAAATCAAACCCTGAGTTACCCTAATCATTAACAGATTTCAAAGTTCTTAGCACACAAATCTGACAAAAACAAGCAGTTTAATGCTTTGCAATTTTTTGTTATGCTAATTTCACTTTCAAAGACACAATCCTCTTTAAAACCAGTTCTAATCTATCCTAATGCCAACATACTACCTATCTTAACCTGTTACAACTCCTCTAACACCTTCTTCCAAGTACAAACAAGAATCACAACCTGCTAAAACCTGTTACCAAACACCCTTTTAAAAATGAAAACACAACTTTTTTCAAATCAACACCTTTAAAAACTTAAACAAACAGATCCTATTAGCATCCAATATGCATACAAACACAAATGAACACTAAACCAACAATATTACCACACTTTTATCCAACAATCAAGCAAATCATATAAACTTCATATTTTCTGAAATTTTTCAAAGTAAAAGGGAATTACCTAAGGGCTTTACTTCCAAAGCCCTTGTGACAGCCTTGTCACCTCCTTACCAACTCGGGTTGGGGCTGAAACATTCAACAAATCAACAACTTCAACCTGAAAATTCAAGAAAAACAGAACAAAGACAAACAATATGGATATATTCTGTTTTCTCCTTACCTTTTCTTAAAAACTTTCACAAACCTTCCAAACCTTTAACACGTTTTAAAATCAGTTTAAAACTCTCAGAAAATCAAAATCTATGGTCCACTTTCACTTCCCACAATTTTTGACTTTTGAAAATTAAGAACTTTTTAAGAAAACTTGAAAATTCACAAACCTTTCACAAATTTTATAAATGGAACTCAGATTATCTCAACAAAAATATACCAAACTTTTAAAAAACATTAAAAGGAATTATATTTGAAACAAAATACCAACTTTAATTTCATTAAAAAGGAATTACAATTTTGGAGAAAAATCTGGAACAAGAAAGATGTGAACAGGCTCACATCCTTTTATACACCTCAATAGACTATTCTAGAACTGAATTAAAAATTACAAAGCTGATAAACCCTAAAATTGGAATTCTCAAATTTGCCCTTTCTTCTTTGACGAATTTTGGTCAAAAACACCACCATGTGATTTGCCAGCTCTTGAAATTGATCTTGGACGTAGAAAACTACTTGGAGGCCAAGTAGTAGGATCACATTCGTTTATCTTGTCGGATTTTGATTTTTGTGTGAAAGGGATGGACAGGGGAGTGCCTTTGTGAGGACCACAGGCCACGTGGAGGGCATTGGTGAGGTGGGTTTAGTTAAGGAGAGTGTGAATTAACAAACTGGACATTTTGGGTTAATTTCCCTTTGGTTTGGGGTTGATTAGACCTGGGGGGTTTAGGGTTCATAGGGGATTAGGGGTAAGTTTAGATTCGTTTTGGGTTAAACACTTTTTAAATAAAGTGTTATGGGGGGAAAAAGGGTTTAAGTGGGGGATTTGACTAATGTTGACCATCTTTAAAAATAAAACCGGGTTAGATTTTTTGGGCCAAGGGAGTAATTGGGCTGTGTGTTGGGTTTTACATGACCAGTCCTTGGTCTAACGTAGTAACTTGTTAACCTTTTGCAAAACCAGTCCAAACCGTCAAGTCTTTTACATCCATAGTCCAAAACAAATTTCAAGGTTAGTCCAAATGATCCTTATGATTAACTTTAGCATTTTTGACCAAATTCCAAGGGTATAAATTGCACATTCTTCATTCTTCAAGGATCATACTTGCACATTTAATATTTTGAGGGTTAAATGTGACAAGTTCTTCAAAGATGAGGGGCCATTTTTGCCAATTCTTCAAACTTGAGGGGTCTTTTTGCAAATTTCCAAAAGTGAGCTTGGTTCATTGTGCGTCTTCGTTTCCCGTGTTCGTTTTTGCTTGAGTCTTGTGTTCTTTTGCCAATTCCACAATATCCGTACCTAAAAATACACAAGTAACAAACACGAGCATATATTTGGTCTATTTTCTGATATTTTATGCATTTTAAGGCCGATTTGGACGATGAGACCATGTATAAAAGCAGTCTCATCACTCCCCCATACTAAACCATTGCCGTGCCCTCACGCAATGCTAGAATAAAGTATCAAAGCACCTCCAAAATTTTATTTTATTCACTTTATTTGAAATGGAAAACTAGCTACACTACCACTATGATACTACTTGTTTTTTGGACATAATGTATGATTTTCATCGCAAAATGGGACGTTTAGGTTCATAGAATAAGAACACGTGAATGCTTCGTTAGAAATAATTTCGTCGTCCTCGATTTTCACCCTAATTCCATGCCAAGCGTGCAACGAGATCATTGTCATTATAAGTTAGTAATGCTAACACTACTCATATGCCCTAATCACGTACTTATTCTCCCATTATTCCTAAGTTGTATCTCTTATATTTTATTATGTCTTAATGATCACGAGGATACATCATTGACTTATGCGATAATAGAGATTTAGGTCTAAAAATAGAGTCCTAACGGTGTAACTAAGACCATCAAATCAATAACCCCTCCTAATAGACGACGATGTTAAAAAATTAAGTTGACAAGAAGAATCGATAAACACGGTTTTATAACGGTTTTGAACATGAGACTTATTACCAAGACTTTTATACGCCCCCTAACGGAAGGGCCTTATTATCTTTGGTTTACCTCCATCTTTTATTCAACTTCGCCATGAAGCTTTTATTATGACTTCGGTCTTGCCTTGCCTTTTATTATCCGCCTCATCGGTGGTTTTATTAGCCAAAGACGTATATCCTCACGCTAAAGCGAATTTTGGATCTTTAAAGCTTCGAAGATTAAGGCTTGATTCACTTTCAATTTTGCATAGATTTTAGGCCTTGTGGGCTTCAAATTGTTTGCTAGATTTAGGTGAGCACTTGAAATCTTATTATTAGGTGAAGCTTTCGATTATTAGGGTGCCAATACTTCAAAACCGTGACGCTGGCGATACCTTAATGTCTTCCCAATTTAATTACACGGAAGCTACTAGAAAAGACTAGAAACCCAACAATCAAAACTAAACCGCTAAGTCAATATTCATTAAGCAAAAAATATTTACAAGCGAAGGGAGAATAAGCAAACAACGAGAACACATGAGTTTTTGAAAGAATACGAGTACTCTACGTTTAGCATAGTAACTTATAATTAACTCTATCATTTCTCGTCCTCATTTAAGAGACTTAGCCTAATGTGTAGTTAAGGAATCAAAGCTAAGTGCTCAACACGCACGGTCGAGTCAAAAATTACTCTTATTCTCGCCATCGGAAAATCTACATTCGTGTCTTCAAACACTTATAAAACATGAGAAAAATTTTAAAATTTGGCCATTTTTAGCCTTATTTTGCAAGAAAACGATAAACAAAACGATAAACTTTGGAAAGCGTGAAGGTTTGGCAAGGCAAGTATCTATTCACCCCCCCATACTAAAGTTAAACATTGTCCTCAATGTTTCGAGTCTAGGGGTGCAAACACCCCCATACTAGAGACGTAGTCGAATGCCTAATTTAGCATGGAAAGGGTGTAACCATTAAATTTAAAGCCGTTTATGAAGTGTGCTAAAAACCTAAGGTTAGAACATAAAAGGATATCATATGTGGATATTGGGAAAGGCCTCCATAGCAAACGATCGAGTGCTCCCATGAAACGAACACGAGAGGCTCCAATCGTGAAGATGATGATCTAAAAGACACAATTCACAAACAACCACGGAACAAAGGTTGGAAGGGCACAAATCCCCTCACGTTACACTAATTAGAAAGCAATAATATGTACATGGATAAGCATGGGTCTCCCCCACGAGGCACCTTGTTTTTGATAACCGAGTCAAAAGCTCGACTCGAATCCCCATAAATGTGATCATTTAGGGATAATCATGGTGTGGTCAATTTTTGGTGGGGCTTACATGATAAACAAGGCCCAAAAGTACGTGGAGTACTTTAAAAATCCGATAAACATATACCGGGGTCAAAGATAGCGTCCTCGTTTTCGGATGAAAGACGAGGCAACACAACTCCAACACAAATCCCAATGGGATAGAAGAAAATAGGAGAGAAGAAATAGAAGGGTGGGACAATGGGTAAGTCATAACATTGAGCTATTCGAGGTAGACTCGCACCAATCAAATGAAAAGATTTTCCATTTATTGCATCGGTGGAAGACCGAGATTTCCCTATATAAGCAATTCCAGGATCAAATATCTCGTCCTCGGTGGAGAAAGGGGAGGGAACATAAGGGGCTTCCCCCACACTAGGTCCACACAAAGCATCGTCAAAAGGAGAAGACGAGCTTGTAGTACTCAAGACACGTGGTGATGACGGAGTTAGATTTGTAGAAAAATCTTTTAAATTAAATTCAAAATCTTTTCCTTTTTCATCTTTAAAATTCTCCTTGTGAAAACCCGATTTAATTATGTCAAAAATATTTGGTGTATCTAAAACAATGTTAGTCACACTAAAAATTCTCACATTTTGAAAGCGTTTTGGTTTAGGTGGTGGCAAGTTTTCAAATCTTTTGTCAACAAAGAAAACCTCCCCATCGGGATCAACGTATTCATCATCCGAAGAATCACTCGAGATTGGTATCAAAGGCTTAACACTCTTAACCTCCATCGGCGGAGGGGACGGAACTTCATTTTTATCAACTCCTAAAACTCTATTTGAAATCTTTTGACAAATGTTTTTGATGGGATTGACATTGTACAAAGATGTGATCGAATAAACATGAGAAAGAGTGGAGTTTTGGGTTGCATTAATGACGAGTTCTTCCTCATTGAAACGAAGAGTGATTTTTCTTGCATGCACATCGATAAGTGCTCTCGAGGTATCCAAAAAAGATCGACCTAAAATTAACGGAACTTTAGGATCGATGGGAATATCAACAACAATGAAGTCCACGGGATAATAGAATTTCCCAACTTTCACAAAGACGTCCTCGGCAACTCCACAAGCTAGAATCGTAGAATGATCGGCCATTTCGATTGACATTCTTGAAGGAGTGAGATTTGGAAGATTGAGCGACTTAAAAATCTCGAGAGGCATCAAATTAATACTAGCACCAAGATCGGCCAAGGCGTAGCATTCTTCCATGTCTTGGATAGCACATGGGATTAAAAACTTTCCAGGATCACCGACTTTTTGAGGTATGCGGCTTAGAAAAACCGATGAACAACTAGACGATTTTTGCAATTTTTCTTTGTTATTCAACATACTTTTGAAGTTTGCGGCAAATCGAGGCATCATGACTAAGGCGTCGGCAAAACTTATATTAAAATGCAAGTCACGAAACATTTTCATAAAGAGTTCAAATTGATAATTATTTCGTTCTTGTGCCTTTTCCTTGTCTCGTCTTGATGGGTAGGGTAAAGGTGGTGTGGGTTGGGGCAAATTAGGCATAGGCATCGGCCTTGGAATCTCGGGTTCCATTATGGGTATTGGTTCAACCGTAGGTGTGGTTTGAGCGGTACTTCGTGGGCTTGAGATGTGCTCTTTTTCAACCACAACCTCGGGTTCTTTCTCTTTTTCCTTCTCCATAGAAGTACTTGGACGAGAAATGGGTTCTTTGAAAGTTTTACCACTACGAGTGGTAATAACCTTCAACTCTCCTTTCGGGTTCACGATGGTATCACTAGGAAGACCACCCGAAGAAGAGGGCTTACACATGATAGCTTCAAACATTTTAGCCATTCGGTCTTCAAACTTAGATTGCCTAGCATCCGCTTTCAACAATTCTTGCTTAATCTCATGTTGTCCTTGCTCCATTTTTTGTTGATTTTGTTGGAGTCGTGTGACATTTCCTTCCATTTTATTAGCATGAGTTTTAAGTTCATTAGCAAGTTCGTTTTTAAGCTTGTTTTTCAACTCGGACCTTAAGCTAATCATCTCATGTTGCATGTTGTCAAACTTAGCATCATTAGCCTTAACATAATCTAAAAATTCTCCTTTCAAATTTTTAGTGTGAGCATTTTGAAAACCTTGAGTAGGAGTTTGAAAATCACGGTTTTGGTTTTGATTAGAAATTTGCCCATTACCACTTTGATAATTACCCTTGTTATAATTCCTTTGATTTCCTTGGTAATTTCCACCTTGATTGTTGTTTCGATAGTTATTAGCATTTTGATTGGGTTGAGCTTGATTTGAACGTGAACCTTGACCTATTTGGTTATAAGTTCCCGTGGCTACATAAGCATTCGAAGTGTTACCATCCGCGGTAATGCACTCGGAAAAATCATGAGCTCCCCCACACGACAAACAACTTTTAGAAACCGCTTTAACCGAAGCGGTGTTGAAAGCTTCTTGAGCCTTCCAATGGGACATAAGGTTTGCAAATCTATCGAAAAATCGGTTTTCTTCATTTGCTTCATCATGTAATGCATTGATGGAACGAGATGATGACGAGCCCAAACTGGCAACACTCGGTGTGTTACGAGGGCTATAGACCTTAGACCTATTTTCTATGATTTTCAAAGCCTCATTGGTCGTTTTGCACAAAAAATTACCACCCGCGGCGGCATTTAAATAATCTCGTTCATGTTCATTAAGCCCATTATAAAAAGTGTCAATTTGATGCAATTCGGAAAAATCATGGTGTGGACATTCATGTAGCATTTCTTTAAATCTCTCCCAAGCCATTGAAAAACTTTCATTTGGTCTTTGTGTAAAACGTGAAATCTCGTTTTTCAAATGTGTTGTCTTAGATGGTGGAAAAAATTGATTCACAAATTTAGACACGAGATCGGCCCATGTCAAAATCGAATTCGGCGGTTCTTTCTCAAGCCAAATCTTGGCGGGTCCATCTAACGAGTAAGGAAACAACATCATCTTAATGGCATCGTGTGGTACATCCTTAAACTTGCTTGTCGCGGTGAGATGATTAAATTGCCTAATGTGATAATGTGGGTTGTCTTGTTCGTGACCGCGAAACTTGTTTGCTTGAAGCATAGACATTAAACCCGTTTTGATCTCAAAGTTCTCCGCAAGGATGGCGGGAATCACAATGGCTTCTCCAAAACCCTCGGTGGGTGCTTGAAGCAACTCCATCATAGTATGATTAGCCATGATAGCTTCTTGTTCTACAATAGGTTCCTCACTTGGAGACTCCTCACTAGATTGAGTGAGTGATTTGTTTCTTCGTTTACGAGCACGTCTAGCTTTAGAGCGAGTTTGCATAAACGTCACGTACAACGAGAAGGCGAGCAAAGAAGATTCTTTTTGGTATTTTGTGTTTTTTCAATTTTTTTTGTGGTTTTTGATTGTATTAACCTTTTTTTGGAATTGGTGAATGTATTAAGTAGACAACGAGTCCACAAATCTCCTCACTAATCAAATCTCTTGATTAAAAAGGCCTCAAGGAATGAAAACGATCACGTGGAGTGAACGCCTTCGATGACTTTAGAACGATGGTGGAACACCAAATCGTTCAAGAGGGTTTAATCAAATGAAACCAAGAAAATATATATGATATGTAATAATACTTTGGGCGGCAAAACCCTCGATTCACTCTCAAAATCAAATACGCACAAGCAAGCGCAGGAAACGAGGCGGCGCGAAGCACTTAAGAGCCTTTTTCCTTTAGGTTGTGAAATACAACCGCCTTATACCCACCTTATAGTTTGTATTATCAAGATTAAGCTTCACGAAAGTATTTATCTATTTTTGCCTTTTTTCTTTGGTTTGAGATTCGAATACAATGATCGAGTGATGAAATCCCGAATCAAGGTTGTTATTGCTCACGTATTTGGAGTACTTGTGTATTTATTGTTCTACGTATACAATATAGTAATAGTATTCACACAAAAACCGAAAAACGATAATACGTATTAATAGAGTGCTATTAATACAATTACTATTATGGCTAATATAAAAAACAACAATGGTTCAATCAAAACACAACACGCCTCCCCGGCAGCGGCGCCATTTTGATGTAGTGGTTTTGTATATACTTTATTTTAGGAAAAACAAAGCAACACAAAAAGCGGTAAGTATTAAGCGTACGTTTAGGAAAACGTAAACACTTATGACCCTTGATGGGAATCGTTCTCTCGAGGAGGCTAGTGCGTTGTGTAATGAATGATTGATTATGTTTTTGATTATTAATGAGAAGAAAAGAAGAGAAAATGACGAAGACGAAAAAAAATTAGAAAAATAAGGCAAAAACACTATTAGAAAGTTACGACGTAGAACGTGAAAAAGTGCAAAATTTAAAATTTTAATCTAAAAATTCCTAAAAATTACTAAAAAAATCCCAAATAATATTCTAAGAGTTTACAAAAAATTCAAACTTGCCAAAACCTTTTAATTAATTTAATAATGACTTTTTAATGCTAATTAAAGCCCTAAAAATCACTTTTAAATATTAAAAAGCCCTAAACAAGATTTAATAGTTTGTAAACCTCAAAAATGACTTAATTAAACTAAAAACTATTTTTAAAAATTTTAAAACCAAATTAAACTATTTTTAAACTCCTAAAAACTATTAAAATGTATTAAATCTTAAATTAATTCTAAAAATTAATTGAAAAGCCTAAAAATTATTCTACAAATGGGAAAAGTCCTAATTAATGATAAAGAACTTAAGAAAAATGAAAAAGAAAGAAAAATAAAATTTTGAAATTTTAATATTAAAATAATATTAAAATAATGCTAAAAATAAAAAGTTAATAAAATTAATTCCAAAAAATTTCTAAAAATCCTAAATAATATAATTAAGAGAAAAACACTAATTAGAGCTCCTAAAACCTTTTTGATAATTTTATAAAAATCCTTAAAGTTTATAAAAAACCTTAAAATATTATAAAATTAAAAATAAATGTTTTTGAAACCAAAACTTAATGTAAACCTCAAAAATATTAAATAAAACCTAAAAATGATTTTTCCTAAAAATTAAAACTATTTTTGCTATTTTTTATTGATTTATTAAAAGCCGGGTATTAATTAAATCCTAAAAAATAATCTAATAAATGGAAAATTATAAAACTTGGCCAGAAAAATCAACAATGCAATCTAGGTCCTAGGAAAAATAAGCTACACCAGGTTAGCTTAACAAATAAGCTAGAAAAAATGAAAACAAGCTACGGCTTTTTAAATAAGTTGGAAACCAAAAACAGGTTAAATAAAGTTGCTTTTCACCCTTGGTCAGTAAAAGACCCAAGGGCGCAGTGGTAGTGTGTGGTGTGTGTGAACGTGGTGATTATGGGTTCGAGGTGTGCGCAACCCACTTTTTACCAAATTTATTTTTTATTTTTTTTTTTTTTTTTAAAACTTTACCAATCCAACACTGACCCTTATACTTGCTTAATTACCAATTCAAAACCTTTTTACCAAAGATTTAATCCAAGATGAGGATCAAAAACGTGTGCAGTTTAGCTATGATGAACACAAGCTGTTGTTCTTTTCTTCACAAATGGTGAAAATGCACCAAGAGGGCTTGGTGCTGAGATATTGGTGGTGTTTTCTTGGGACAAAGGGCACCCTTGTGCTCTTTCTGAGCACAAGGAGTCAAGACACACTAGAACCAATCAAGTAGCACACCAATTAAGCAAAACAAAAGCACTCACAAGCAGATTAAGGTTGCTGTGATAGTTATATAGGTCTGGTGGTTTATATTCTAAACATATTGCACACTAGTGACTTGTAGCTACCCAAATCATGCACACAAAAGCATCAATCACTACACAAACCAAATCAAACCCTGAGTTACCCTAATCATTAACAGATTTCAAAGTTCTTAGCACACAAATCTGACAAAAACAAGCAGTTTAATGCTTTGCAATTTTTTGTTATGCTAATTTCACTTTCAAAGACACAATCCTCTTTAAAACCAGTTCTAATCTATCCTAATGCCAACATACTACCTATCTTAACCTGTTACAACTCCTCTAACACCTTCTTCCAAGTACAAACAAGAATCACAACCTGCTAAAACCTGTTACCAAACACCCTTTTAAAAATGAAAACACAACTTTTTTCAAATCAACACCTTTAAAAACTTAAACAAACAGATCCTATTAGCATCCAATATGCATACAAACACAAATGAACACTAAACCAACAATATTACCACACTTTTATCCAACAATCAAGCAAATCATATAAACTTCATATTTTCTGAAATTTTTCAAAGTAAAAGGGAATTACCTAAGGGCTTTACTTCCAAAGCCCTTGTGACAGCCTTGTCACCTCCTTACCAACTCGGGTTGGGGCTGAAACATTCAACAAATCAACAACTTCAACCTGAAAATTCAAGAAAAACAGAACAAAGACAAACAATATGGATATATTCTGTTTTCTCCTTACCTTTTCTTAAAAACTTTCACAAACCTTCCAAACCTTTAACACGTTTTAAAATCAGTTTAAAACTCTCAGAAAATCAAAATCTATGGTCCACTTTCACTTCCCACAATTTTTGACTTTTGAAAATTAAGAACTTTTTAAGAAAACTTGAAAATTCACAAACCTTTCACAAATTTTATAAATGGAACTCAGATTATCTCAACAAAAATATACCAAACTTTTAAAAAACATTAAAAGGAATTATATTTGAAACAAAATACCAACTTTAATTTCATTAAAAAGGAATTACAATTTTGGAGAAAAATCTGGAACAAGAAAGATGTGAACAGGCTCACATCCTTTTATACACCTCAATAGACTATTCTAGAACTGAATTAAAAATTACAAAGCTGATAAACCCTAAAATTGGAATTCTCAAATTTGCCCTTTCTTCTTTGACGAATTTTGGTCAAAAACACCACCATGTGATTTGCCAGCTCTTGAAATTGATCTTGGACGTAGAAAACTACTTGGAGGCCAAGTAGTAGGATCACATTCGTTTATCTTGTCGGATTTTGATTTTTGTGTGAAAGGGATGGACAGGGGAGTGCCTTTGTGAGGACCACAGGCCACGTGGAGGGCATTGGTGAGGTGGGTTTAGTTAAGGAGAGTGTGAATTAACAAACTGGACATTTTGGGTTAATTTCCCTTTGGTTTGGGGTTGATTAGACCTGGGGGGTTTAGGGTTCATAGGGGATTAGGGGTAAGTTTAGATTCGTTTTGGGTTAAACACTTTTTAAATAAAGTGTTATGGGGGGAAAAAGGGTTTAAGTGGGGGATTTGACTAATGTTGACCATCTTTAAAAATAAAACCGGGTTAGATTTTTTGGGCCAAGGGAGTAATTGGGCTGTGTGTTGGGTTTTACATGACCAGTCCTTGGTCTAACGTAGTAACTTGTTAACCTTTTGCAAAACCAGTCCAAACCGTCAAGTCTTTTACATCCATAGTCCAAAACAAATTTCAAGGTTAGTCCAAATGATCCTTATGATTAACTTTAGCATTTTTGACCAAATTCCAAGGGTATAAATTGCACATTCTTCATTCTTCAAGGATCATACTTGCACATTTAATATTTTGAGGGTTAAATGTGACAAGTTCTTTAAAGATGAGGGGCCATTTTTGCCAATTCTTCAAACTTGAGGGGTCTTTTTGAAAATTTCCAAAAGTGAGCTTGGTTCATTGTGCGTCTTCGTTTCCCGTGTTCGTTTTTGCTTGATTCTTGTGTTCTTTTGCCAATTCCACAATATCCGTACCTAAAAATACACAAGTAAGAAACACGAGCATATATTTGGTCTATTTTATGATATTTTATGCATTTTAAGGCCGATTTGGACGATGAGACCATGTATAAAAGCAGTCTCATCAAGCTGCTTTGCTCAGAAGCCATTGCTGTCAGCTCATCAAAATCAACATTCATAGTTTCAAGGATCTTGCGAGAGTTACGGTTGTAGATTCGGTACGCCTTCTTTGCGGGTGCGTAACCAATGAAAATACCAATACCAGCCTTTGGTTGAAGTTTTCCCAAATTGTCACCATCATTATTTGGATAGCAAAGAGAACCAAATACATGAAGATATGATAAATCTGGTACTTTTCCATGGAGAAGCTCATAAGGTGTTTTACCATGGCGTTTACGAATTAGTGACCGGTTTTGGGTGTACACTGCTGTAGATATTGCTTCTACCCATAAAAACAATGGAGCCTTTGCGTAAATTAACATCGTTCTAGCAGCTTCCATAAGTGTGCGATTTCGCCTTTCAACGACACCGTTTTGTTGTGGAGTGTGTGCAACTGATGTTTCATGAGATATGCCAACTTCTTCATAATAATCACGCAAGATTATTCATAAATTCGGTTCCATTATCTGTACGAATGCGTCGGACAGTAGTGTTGAGACGCACTTGAATCATCTTGAGAAATCCGATGATGAATTTAGGTGCCTCATTTTTTGCTTTAAGAAATTTCACCCATGTAAACCGAGAGTAATCATCGACAATGACGAGGATGTACATTTTGCCACTAAGACTTTCAACATGCATTGGCCCACAAAGATCCATATGCAACAGATAAAGTTTCTCTTGGTTGGTGTCTTCAGTCTTGGGTTTGTAAGACTTCTTAGTGCTTTTCCCCATTGTACACGCGGAACACAAATGATCCTTGTGAAATGATAGTTTAGGAAGACCACGAACAAGTTCGTTTTTCGCCAAGTGATTAATGGCGTCAACGTTAAGATGAGATAACCGTCGATGCCATAACCATGACTTAGTCTTCGATGCTTTGGAGAGAAGACATACGGGAGAAGCGACCATCATGTCTTGTAGAGACAAAGTATACAAATTATTCCCTCGAGTACCTTTCAATAAATCAACCCCTTCCAAATTACGAATGAAGCAGGTATGCTCTCGAAAAGCAACTTCTAGGTTTGCATCACAAAATTGTCTCACAGAAAATAAGTTGTGACCAAGACCTTCCACGTAATACACTCTTGAAATTATAACATTCCCAATATGATACTCACCGTAACCCATTATCTTTGCAATATGATCATTTCCAAATCGAACCGTACCAAGAAACTTGCTAACGAAATTTCTGAGCTGAGAGCGATCTCCGATCATATGCTTGGAGCAACCAGAGTCCAAATACCAGAGAACAATTTGGACCACCTGTTTTCAATAACAACAGTAGACAATGCATTGGAAACTATTGGTTCCGGAGTGTTAGCAGATACAGATATAGAATTATCAGAATTGCTAACATTTTTGAGACCCTTAGATTTCCTGCATTTTCTAATGTAAGTTTTAGCATTAACAGGTTTTACTGTTCCAACTTTCTTAGGTTTTGGATTATTTGCGGGCACTACAGTGGGAGTAGACCTATTTAAAGGACACTTGGTTCCTACAATAGTGTCGGTGTTCCTAGTTAAAGGACTCGCTTGTGTTTTGGTAGCCTTGGTACTCCTAGTTAAAGGGCACGCTTTCTTCGCTTTAGTGGGAGTGATCCTAGTCAAAGGGCACATATTTCCTACTATAGTGAAAGTTCTACCAGTGGGGCGCCACATCCAACCAACTTGGGTTAACACTTTCCCAGTCGGTTTCCATTCTAATCCATTTTTCCGGGCATACATCTCATTCACATGGTCAATAAGGCAAGAATCATGACGACTAGAAAACATACATTCATTGCAATTCCAACATTTCAAATTAGAATTCACACTAGGCTTAGAACGCTGCACAACCGCAGAGCCTTTAGGTTTAGCTACATGATTCTTTTTATTCAAAACAGAAATAACATTCCTAGGATGGGCTTCTACTTTCTTCTTCACTTGACTACTAGATGGGGGCAAGATCCTATCATTCTTCTTGTTTCTTTTAAGCTTAGATCTTTGAGCCTTAGTAGTGGTGCTTACTCATGTAGAAGGCAACACGAGAATATTAGAAGCTGGTTTTGATTCCGCCTTATCTTTAGTGACCAAAGTTTGAGATTGTTTAGTCCTAGGGCCCTTACTAAATGGTGTGACGGCTATAAGGTTCCTTTTGATTGCACTAGAGGACGATGCTGAGACAGTGGCTGCGTTATCCACAACATTCTTACCTTTTAGAGTACGAAGTATTTCCTTTAACTCAGCCAAGACCAGATTCTTATCACAAATTTGTTCCCTCAAATCAAATATTTCCATCGACTTTCGATTCAATTGTTCAATCAATGATTGATTCTGTGCAGTGGTATCAACACATGGGGCTTTACTGAATCGAAGAGTCGTGTATTTTTCTGTTTTAAGTTATCAACTTTGGACAAAATCTTGGAAACTCGATTATCTAGATCAAGTTTAAAATTCTCAGCGGCCTCAAGTACGTTCACACAGTTAAGCTCCTTAGATTTCTCTATTTCTATCGGCAAAGATTTAGCAACTTTGTCACTTGGCTGACGCTGTTTTGATTGTAAATTCAATCGAAAATTCTTTTCAAAATTTGCATCATCGATATTAACACCTTCTAATGACGTTTCAAAGATTTCTTGAATAAATTGTTGCTTGCATTCAAGCGAAATACAATGTGTTTGAATCTCATCAAAACGTTTTGAAATCGAAGAATATGAATCTTGAAGCTTTAAAAATTCAGCGTCAGATTTGTGACAAGTACTATCTACCACAGTATCCACAGATTCAACATTATGCACAATAGAATCATTATCAACACTTTTATTCACACAGACAGAAACTATATCATGAGACATCACTTGCTTCAGAAGCAGATCATTTTGGCGTGAAACCCGTTCTATTTCAAGTAAACTGTTTTCATAGGCATCATCCATTTCATTGAAAACACGTCTAACTTCTTCTATTTCCAAAAGCAAATCTTGATCAAGAGTACTAAGACAAGCTTTAACATTGTCTACAAACGGAACAATTTCGTTTCGGAACGCAGCTCTAGTGTGCTCAAAGTTCCATTCACCTTCCGTTATGGCCGAAGCCGTCGTACGTTCCAAAATGACCTTGTCAAAATCGGCTAAGTGTTGGTGTACCGCATTTAAGTTAACGGACGCCTTACTTACCGGTGCAATTAACTTCGTTAAATTCGTTTTAACAAGTGTAGGAGACGTACTAGGAAGGTTTTCATTTGACAAACTTTGGGGCACAAGAACTGTCAATTCAGCTAATTCCTTTTGTAAGCGAATGCGTGTCTTTTTAGAAAATTGATCTTTGTTATGTTGATCATAATCAATTGTATGGAATTTTGAAATCATTTTAGAATGAGTTTCATCCGCAAGTGACTGTGTCTCCTCAGTACTACGAACAAAAGGTGCTTCTTTCGATTTGCCAATTATGGTCATATCATAAAGACCGGGAATATGTTCCTGAGCTTGTTTTGCATAACCTGGATTAGGTGGTAAATCTTGAAGACGCTTAAGTTCGAGTTCTTTAAATGATTTAGTTAAAAGATGAACCTTTTCTGTGGAAGCGTATTGTTTTAAAAGCTGTTGTTCTTTAAATTTAAGAAGTTTGGTAGCATTAATTTCCGATTCAACCTTTTTAGACTCGAGAGTTTCGAAATCCATTTTAAGTTTCTGAAAATCATTGACAACCGACTCTTTTGCTTTTAATTCATTGGAAAGATTAGCTTTTAATGATTCTACTTCTTTCAAGTGTTCAATCTTGTCAAAACGAAATTGGTCAAATTCAGAACATGTTATTTTCTCTTCTTGAGGGGCCATGTCAAAAGTTTTAACCTTTTCTTTATGCAACGCAAGCTCAACAGTTAGGGTGGAATTCGTATCTACGGATTGTCTGAGTGCCATATGCATTTGATCAATAATATGTTTAGGCACCATGACCAAATCATGTTGAGCATAAGATTCCATACCCGTCGTAGCATTTGGTTGAGGTTCACTCAAATGTGTAGAATTGGGTACCACATCATTTGAGTTACTAGTCCCCGAATGTTGTTCGAGGTTGTCATTTTCATGCCCAACTTGATGTTGGTTATCATCAATATTATTAGATGTGGTTGGTACCTCACTGACGACATCAGAACCGTAGTAAGAGAGATTAGCAATGAGAGCAGCTTCGGCAGAGTGAATGTCATCACAATCCGAATCGTATGCATCAAGATCGTCCGCTTGATAAGCTGCATTAGAAGTGGAAACGACTGCAATGCCTTCAGTATATGCTGCCCCTGGGTCTGCAAGAAATGCTAACTCCTCTGAATCCAAGATCTTCCCCTTAGACTGAGCATCAACCAAATACATCTTCTCATGAAACCATGCATCATCCCTCCTCATTTTCGGCTGAGTGCATTCCCTAGCCATATGACCTTGTCCTCGGCAATTGTAGCAAGTCACAACCTTTTTAGGACCAATTGGACTTCCATTTCCACTAGCTTGAGAATTTATAGATTGATTGTTCCCAGTCCTTGTAGGAGGTCCATATGAATTTTGCCTTCCCTGAATAGGTTGCACCGTCACTTGACCATCTTGAACAGTGGCTTGTTGTCGAGGATTTGAAGAGGTGCGGAGCTGATTGTTTGTGGGTGGAAATCCTCTAGTTGCAACAAGTTTTGACAAGTAAGCAGTGAGATGGTTTAGAACATCAGCTGGCGTATCATTTGGAGTAAAGACCGGTGCTTGGATTGGTGGAAGTTCATTAGAGTAGAAAGCTTGTGCTAGTTGTGCTTCAATAGGAAAGTATCCTTGTTGAGGGGTATAGCCCATTGGAGAAGTGTTGGCTTGTGATGGTGATGTCTGATATGGTGGTTGCGAGGAAAAAGATTGTTGATGAACACTTTGTTGAAATGCTTGCTGTGGCATCATTAGTGGTTGATAAGATGGTTGCTGTGGTTGCTGATAGTTGTGTGGTGGTGTCTGCTGCAAGTATGATGGTTGCTGATAAGTATAAGCCATGTTTTGTTGAGAAGCATACATTGCAAGTGGATCATGAACTTGTGGTGTAGACAACCAAGCCTCGATCACATGGCATTCGTGTTGTTGAAGAAAATTTTGAAGTTGATCCACATTGGTGTTATGCAAGTCCTTAGCCAATTTAACATCCGTCACGTATTTTTTCCATTCTGGAGGAAGAGTGTTCAAATACTTGGTGTTCAATTGAAAGGTAGGAATTGCCATGCCATAGATATTAAGCTCATTCAACAATAGGGTAAATATCATATAGTAATCATTGAGAGTCTCCCCTGGCACATAGGCAAACTTATCAAAAGTATCATAAAGCTTACACTCTCGTTCTTGTTTAGTTAACGAGGTGCCTTGCATTAGAATCCCGAATTCTATCCCATAACTCTTTGGCAACTTTATGTTTGCTAACGAGTTTGTAGACATCTGGAGGAAGGGCTTGGAGAATGATGTTTGTAGCATACTTATCACATTTGTCTTGAATCTTCATATCTCCAGTCACCTCACCCGTTGTGCGAGGACGAGTAGTTGTACCTTTCGTCACTGTACCATAATCTAATGGTCCATTGAGCATCGATGCCCAAATGAGATGTCCATTCTCTTTGTTCAACATGTAAAGTTCCATTCGCGAAGTCCAATCCTCGTACATAGACTTTTCCAACATTGGTGGACGATTATCCGTACCCGAGAGGATGGACTTATCCGTAAGAGATGTGTACTCCATTTCAATAAGTTAAGATTTACAAAGTTGATCGAACAATGAAATAAGGTTAAGTGTTTTTGTGTTGTGGTGTGTTAAAGTCAAGAAACAATGTGAAAATCCCCTAAAATATGTTCTCGATAAACCAAAGTCAAAATTACACACGAAATTTTTTAAGGAATAATTTTTGGATTGTCAGAATGTCTAGATCGGAATGTCCAGATCGGAATGTCCAGATCGGAATGTCCAGATCGGAATGAATGTCCAGATCGGAATGTCCAGATCGAAATGTCCAGATCGGAATGTCACATTATCTGAATGTCCAGATCGGAATGTCACTATCGGAATGTCCAGATCGTAATATAACCCTGTCGAAATGTTGTTGGTATCGGAATGCCTAGATCGCAAAGTTCTATCGGAATGTTCAGATCGTAAAGTACTGTCGGAATGCTCAGATCGCAAAGTGCTGTCGAAATGATTCAGATCAGAATATAACTGACAAAATTTAGGCAGAGTAACGACTTAAAACTTCCTTATAACCGTCGGAATCCTAGATCGCAAAGATCGATCGGAATATCAAGATCGGAATAAGTATCAAAATCCAAGTATCGCAAAGTAGAACCAGTCACTTTCCGATGGTGATGGTTATTGCGATGAAAACCCCTTTTCACGTGTACTTTCCGATGATGATGGTTGCTTGAAATTCGGAATGAAGAAAAACAAGAACTTTTTGAACTTTTGATCCAAGAAAGATTGGGTTTTAACCAAAACCAAGATACCAAAAAACACTATAACACGATTAACTACGTTATACTACTAGAAATCACGATCAAACACAAAAAATTTGATGATTCGGCAAGAAACACTCAACAACCTACGAAATGTTAATAAAAAACATACGCAACACTAAAACCAACCTATATTTCATCCCAAGCTCTTGATACCATTTGAAGAAATGTAAATCTTGCTTATGTTTTTAGAGAGAGAAAGAGATAGAGAGATGGTGGATTACACACACTTCTAGAGAGAGAAAACCAATGTTTACTATGTGAAAAAGTGAATAACCACACACCCTCTCCATCTAAGGAGAGGGTTTATATACCCAAGCCTTGTAATGGGCTTGGGCTTACATGTTTGGGCCGACCTACACATGTTGTAGGCTAGGCTTAGACTTGTTTGTTAAATAACGATGTCTAGACTACGAGCTACTACTTAGTATATTCTCGGCGTGACCGAAAGCTTCTCGCAGCCATAGAGAATAGCCAAGAAAAATGCTTTTACAAGGCGCATACAGTATTACGAAGATACAAAAAAGTGTCGCATGTCATCAAACGTGAAAACTTATGATGGCACTTCAGATCCAGAAGACCACTTAAAAGTCTTTGAATCCTAGGAAGGTATTGAACAATGGACAGAACCCGTATTGTGCAACATGTTCAACTCTACACTCGTGGGTAACGCGCGGATGTGGTTTGATAGGCTTCTGCCACGAACAATCAACGGGTATGAAGTGTTGCGGAAAGCATTTAAAAGAAACTATGTGCAACAGAAAAGACATGATAGGAGTGATGTATCACTTGCAGGGTAAAGCAGAACCAGGGCGAATACCTGGAAGACTTTCTGGAATGTTTCAAGAGCGACCGTCTTCAGATAAAAGACTACCCTGAAATTCTGAAAGTATCTTGCTTCATGGCGGGTATACGAAACAGCGATCTCATAAAGAAGCTGAATGAAAGAACGCCTGAAACCTTCGATGGAGTACTAAGGCGGGTAAGGTCTTTCATACAGGGAGAATCAGCTGCTTCAGAAGTAACACGAAACACTTATGACTACAGATCTGTCCACGTGCCCAGTGAAGGGCCCAGCAGGCAAGGCAGACCTCTAGGCCGCTGGGGACAAGCTAATAACTCTAGGTTTACCCCCCCCCCCCCCCTTAAGTTAACCCCAAGAGAAATCCTCGTATCAGAAGGTGCGAATTTCCCAAGGCCAGCACCAATGACCACGCCGGTCAAAAAGCACGTTGGTAATAGATATTGCGAATACCATGATTGTTGGGAATAAGATATAGCCAGTACACTTGGACGCTGACAAGAGCAATCGGGACGTTGATAAGAAGAAAACAAGTGTTGACGGGACAATCATTGTTAGGAAGATGTCAAGCGTTGATAGGATGAAGTCAAGCACTGATAGAAGACTTAGTCTACACGTATTATGTTTCTAGTTTGTTTCTAGTAAAGATATGATCAACAAAGTATTTTCTATGTTTATCTTTACCTAAAATAGCTGATACGTAGACTCTTGTACAAGGCTCCTTATGTCTATAAAAGGAGGCCTTTAGTTTTATGTTTTATATACGTTTTAGACTTTCATTGTACGCAAGTTTGTTTTTATCAATCAAGTGAAAGTTTGGTTTACATTGTTTGTGTGTTCTTGTTTAAGTATGAATTTCGCATAATACTTAAATTGTTTTATACACAACAAAGTTTCTCTACGTGTTTAACTTGATTTAATCTCATTTACACAAGCTAAATCGATCTAAGTTTGGGATCAACAAGTGGTATCAGATCTTGTTGAGAAACTTTGATCAAAAGAACACAAGAACTCTAAATCGCCAAAAACCCTAATTTTCACGGAACCCTAAAAACATCATGTCTACCCTAGAAGTAAACTCCTCCTCCTCCACAACCCCCAACATCAAGATTCCCAAGCTAGAACCAGACAATTTTGAGCTGTGGAAGTTTAACTTTGAACATTATCTACAAATCCATGACTACACCCTATGGGAAATTATTGAATATGGAAACACATTCAATAAAGCTCAAAAGATTGCAGCTGCCATCTTACAAAGAACAAATGTTCAAGTCTCTACTGAAGAGGATCAAAAAGAAAAACCTAAAGATTGTAGAGCTGTCTTAACTGAGGACATAGCAAAGAGAAGGAGTGACATGAAAACCCTAAGCATTCTAAAACTCTCTTTGGGACAAGAAAATCAGCACAAATATAGAAGCTATGAGTCTGCAAAAGATCTTTGGGCAGCCCTTGAAGTTGCTTATAGTGGTAATGCTTATACTGTACAAGAGAAAAAGAAGCAACTCTTGCATGAGTATGCTATTTTCAAATCTCAACCCAGTGAGAAGCTAAGTGGAGTGAGAAGCAGACTTCTTGACATTACAAGCAAGTTGTCCTTCATGGGAACAGTGCTTGGTGATGTTGATATTATCACCACTTTTCTTAAAACTCTTGGTGATGCATGGAAGGTTGAAGCAAGATCTATAATTACTAATAACACTCACAAAAGTTCTACTTTTGATGATGTTTACAATAAACTGAGGCTGGTAGAGAATGAAACTCTTTTGGATCATGGAAGTAAGACTACCAATGGAAACATGACCTTCTTCTCACATAGTGAAGGTCAATTTGATCAAAAGGAATCATACATGCACCCGTTACTGGATCAACTTGTGTCAATGCTGGATCAAACCCTGTCAA
Organism: Glebionis coronaria; assembly: GCA_025667525.1. Taxonomy (NCBI): domain Eukaryota; kingdom Viridiplantae; phylum Streptophyta; class Magnoliopsida; order Asterales; family Asteraceae; genus Glebionis; species Glebionis coronaria. Next base: position 344,584 of record JANFOE010000400.1, read on the forward strand.
CGCCTCACATTCAGACGCTGACACATACAAAGTTGACTCACCAAGAGTTAAGCCTGCTGGTATTAATCTAGATACTGTGTATGCATACATTGCTTCATTGCCCAATGGTTCAGTGATTACATATGAGGACCTTGAGCAAATTAGTGATGAGCATTTGGAGGAGATGGACATAAAGTGGAATATGGCTCTTGCAAGTATAGGAGCAAACAGATGGAATCGTAGATTCAAGAAGAAGATGACTTTTAATGCTAAGGATACTGCTGGATTTGATAAATCCAAGGTTGAGTGTTATAATTGTCATCGGATGGGACACTTTATGAGAGAATGCAGATCTCCAAGTTGATCTGATGCTGGAAAACCCTCAAGCCAAATCATCAAGGCTCGGGATTCCAAGGCTATGGGTGCCATGCAAGACATTAATGGTGTTGGCTTGGATTGGAGCTACTTGGCCAAGGATGAGGAAGAAAACAAAGCTTTGGTTGCAGAAAAGGAAGAAGAAGAGCATGTCCACTATGCTCTCATGGCACACTCCTCATCTTCATCAGATAATGAGGTATATGATGATGCATTTTGTAGTAAGGGTTTTCGTCTAAACACTGAAAAACTTAACAAAGAAGTTTTAAAATTGACAACAGATGTGGTTAATGAAAGATGCAGGTTATCTAACTATCAACTTGCCCTTACTCAAACTGAAAAAACTGTAGCTGAGTATAAGAAAATGGAGCTTGACTTAAAAGATCAAATCAATATTTTAAACCATGATTTAAATGCTAGTATTGAGATTGGAAACATCATGGAGAGAGTCAATGCTGATTTATAGGCTAAATTAGATGAGGCTATCAAAAATAAAGATAATGTAGATCTTAAAATTCAGAGATTTGATAAAGCTTCCCAAACCCTAGAAAAATGTGTTAGTGAACAAATGGATTCTAGGGATATGACTGGGATTGGGATGAAAGAGTATGCTGGTGTTCCACCACCTGCTCGGAACTTCTATGGTGTCCTTAGCAAGGACTTGTCTTGGACTAGTTTACCAGAACTCCAAGAAGAGGAATTTATTCCTCCACCAAGAGTTCTTACCCCAGTAGCGGAATACAGGCAGAAGTTGACTAATTTGGACCAATAGAAGAAAGCCAACCCTACCTTGTTTGTTAAGGGTGGCATGCTTAGTGATAGCCTAAATGAGTCTACACCCATCAAAGTGAAAAACCCAACCACTGGCAACACTGTTGACCTTGGCTTAAACATTGATAGAAAACCTAGTTTTAAATATGCAGAAATGTATAGAAAACCTATGTCACCAAAAAGCCAAATTAGTAATAATGGAAAAGATTTCTTTTCTTCTAGACCTAGAGTTATGTCTAGAAAAGCCTGTTATACTTGTGGAAGTTTTTCACATTTAGCCTATAAGTGTGTCAATGCTTCAAAGGTCAACGCTGACAAAAAGTCAAACACTGTCAAACCCAAATCTTTTGTCCAACAAAGTCCACAAGTTGTTAGACCAGCCCCATTCTTTACTAAAGTGTCTAATACTTATGGACATAGACCTTTTTAGAAAACCAATACATGGTCTAATAGACAATGGATTCTTGTAGCAAACCCTAGGTTCAACGTGATAAGGGTAATTTCAGCGTTGACATGACCAAATTAAACGTTGACAGAAACGTTAATGGTAAATATTTGCAACCAAAGGGAAAGGGGTCTAAAGCTTCTTCTAGCTTGACATGGAGACCTAAGCAAGATCAAAACTATAATTCAGATGCAATTTCTATGACTTGTAACAGATTTCATTATATTTCAAAGGTCATAACAAAACCATTTGGGGTTAACTGGGTGTTTAATCCAAAAAGGGATGAACAAGGGGTTGTCATAAGGACTAAGTCTGTTCTTGTTGAACAACCAAATTAATCTAAGTCTTCTCAGGCTTGGGTTCCCAAAGAAAACTAATTTGTTTTCTTTATGTGCAGGGCATTCAAAAGCAGGTTAATGATGGCTATTGGGATAGTGGATGCCCTAGGCACATGATTGGGAAGGAAGATTATCTCACAAACTTCACTCCCATTAAGGATGGTGACAAAGTTTACTTTGGAGGAGGATATGGAACTATCACAGGCAAAGGAACTCTTCTCACCAACAATTTGCATTTTGAAAACGTGTTTCTTGTAAAAGAACTTGACTATAATCTGTTTAGTATATCATAGGTTTGTGATAACAAAAATAAGGTTCTTTTCACTGATACTGAATGCTTGGTGTTGAGCAAAGATTTTAAAATACCATATGAGAAATTCATTGATTATTGAACACCAAGGCATAAGGACATTTATAATGTGAATCTTAATGGAATTAGGATGAATAATAATTTGTCATGTCTATATGCTAAGGCTTCAGTTGATGAGAGTAATCTTTCGCACAGGAGATTAGGGCACATTAATTTTAAAAATATAAACAGACTTGTGAGACATGGTTTAGTTGATGGTTTGCCTGAAAAGGCTTTCCATAATGACCACTCTTGTGTTGCATGCCTTAAAGGCAAATAGCACAAGGTCTCATTTAAGTCTAAACCAGTGCACTCTAGTTCTAAACCACTTCACTTGCTGCATATGGACTTGTTTGGTCCAACTAATTTAGAAAGCTTAAATGGTAAATCTTACTGTTTTGTCATCACTGATGATTTTTCTAAATTTACTTGGACTTTCTTTTTAGCTTTGAAAAGTGACACTGCTGATATTTGTTGGGAATAAATCTATGTATACTTGTTACCCTTGCTAGTTGATTATTATACCCCTGCTAGAGTAAGTTCCCCCTGCCAAATAACAAAGGCAGGGGAATTGGTTCCCCTGCTAAAGTCAAAGGCCCTCCCGTCAGAGATAAACTTGGAATAGATTTTTACGCGTTTCTGTTACTACTCCTTAATACTTTCCAAGTTTGTTAGTAGTGATCTTGTACGTGAGTCCTTATGCCTATAAAAGGACTCACTGGGTTAGCATGCAATGTGTGTCTTTCTCTATTGTCTTTCATTATCATACTTTAAGGTTTTGTAAACCCTAATACCATTTTAGGGTATTCGTATATCATTGATATATTAAAGTTCAACGTTTGCTTCAATCATATTGTTCTTGTGCTAAACATTATATTCCGCATCTTTTTTAGTTATTTTGCTTTGCAAAGTTTCTCTAGTGTTAGATTGAATACTTTCTTTCTATCACAACCCTTAAACAAGCTATTAAGGTTTAAGATCTGAGTTTGGGATCAACAAGTGGTATCAGAGCTTGTTGAGAAACTTTGTCTAAACCAAGAACAAAACCCTCATACCAACCATGTCTTCAGACTCTTCCTCAAACAGCAACAATCACAATAACCTCAAATTACCCATGTTGGATCCTGAAAACTTTGAATTATGGGAATTCAGAATCCAACAATACCTCAAAATGGAACACTATGTTCTCTGGGAAATCATAGAGTTTGGTGATCAATTCAACAAAATGATGGCAGTTGAAGAAGGCAAGGAAGAATAGAAAGGTGAAAGTTCCAAAGGTAAGGACAAGAAGAAATCTGTTGCTCTTTGTGATAAGGAAATACTGGCCAGAAGGCATGATGTCAGAGCTCACAGCTCATTGTTGTTGGCTCTACCTGATTGATATCAACTAAGATTCAGAAAGTACAAAACAGTTAAGGAACTATGGGAAGCCATAGGCACAACCTTTGGAGGAAATAAAGCCACAAAGAAGAAAAAGAAGAATCAAATGCTTGATGATTTTGCTTCTTTCAAAGAAATTGGTGATGAATCAATTGGTGCTATTTACAATAGGCTTCAAGATATGGTGGCCCAGTTGGAGTTCTTTGATATTGATGTGACAAAAGAGCAGGTGAATATCAGGTTCCTTAACAGTCTCCAGAAGGAATGGTTTGTCTACAAGGTAATTTGGCAGAATAAGGACGACTTGGATAACAAGAACATTGATGACATATACAATAACTTGAAAGTTTTTGAACCTGTTGTCAATGAGATGAAGTCAAAAGGAACGATTCCCACCAACTCAAGTGGATCTACTGATTCCGCTGCCAATATGGCATTCATATCTCAAAGCAGTGGAATCTCCAAAAACAGTGGAATAGAAGTAGGCCCTGCTACTTATTCCCCTGCTACCAGGTCTGGATCATCTTATGATGAAGAAAGGCCTGCAACATTCAGTCTTGACACTGCTTCTGCTTTCATAACATCCCAAGGGCCACAAGGATCTACTGTGTTGCATGAAGATCTAAGTCAAATCAGTAAGCAAGGACTAGAGGAGATGGATATCAAGTGGAACATCGCTCTGCTTAGCATGAGAGCCAACATTTTTTACAAAAAGTATGGAAAGAAGATCTCAATCAATCCCTCTGATGTCGCTGGGTTTGACAAAACAAAGGTTGAATGCTACAACTGTGGCAAGAAGGGTCACTTTGCTAGGGAATGCAGAGGACCTAAGACTGGGAACAGCTATAGGAAGGAAACCAGAGATGATGATTCTGGTGCTAAAGCCATGGTAGCCATGTAGGGGATAGATGGAGCAGGTGGATGGGATTGGAGTGCCATGACAGAGAGTGTGGAAAGAAATCAATCATTGATTGCTGAGGAAAAAGAGAAAGATTTTGCACTTATGGCCATGTCAAGTTCCAGCTCAGACAATGAGGTATACGATGATTCATATTGCACTAAAGCTTGTAGGAAAAATACTGAGTCATTGAATGATCAAATAAGAAAGGTTAAAGCTGAGTATATTAATTGTGATAATGATCTTGATAGTTATAGACGTGCTTTAGAACAGTTAGAGTCTACCATAAGAGAGTTTAAACAAAGAGAAAGTGATTATAGGGATCACATTGTGATTCTAGAAAGAGATGCTGATGAGACGGCTTTTATACATGGTCTCATCGTTCTTTTTGGACTTAAAATGCATTAAATATCATCAAAATACCCAAATATATGCTTGTGTTTGTTGTTTGTGTATTTTAGGTACGGATATTGAGAAAATGACAAAAGATCACAAGAATCACGCAAAAACGAACACGGGAAACGAAGCCGCACGATGAACCAAGCCCTAGTGAGGAATTTTCCAAAGAAAACCCTTGAAGATTTGAAGAATATTGAAGATTGGTCCTCCAAATTTGAAGAATTGACACTTTATACCCTTGTATCTTCATAATTACAAGTTTGGTCCCTAAAGTTTGTCAAAATTACAAAAAGGACCCTTAACTTTGAAGAATTGGCAAATTTAGTCCCTCCTCAAATCTAAATTGTCAAATATGGTCCTCCAAGAAGTCAACCAACAAGTCAAAGCCTTGAAGTTTGAAAATATGGCAAATTCAGTCCTTGGAAAATGAAGAAATTGCATAAATGGTCCTTGTTTCAAGATTACAAAAACATTGTGCCTGAATTGACAAGTTGGTCAAAGTTATAACAAAGGAAAATGGGTATTAAGCTGTTAAAGTTTATATGACAAGATCTTGGAACCTTGGGGGTGCTTTTTGACCAGACAACCAAAACCTTTCCCACCAATCACCCTATGCCACGTCACCCACTAACCAACCATCATCCAATCACCACACCCCTCACATCCACGTCCCCATTCCACTTAAGTTGTTAGCTGATTTTTTTAAAAAAATCGTTTAATAACCAAATTAGGGTGGGAAACATCTTTTTAAACCCAAAACTTAATTAAACACCACTGTTTAATCTCCCTCCCACACATAAACCCTAAACTATCTTTCTCTTAATCCCTCACCAAATCAAAGGGGTTTACCCTAATATTTTCCAGATGGGTAATTTACCCTCCCCTAAGTGAAACCCACAACCCAGAAAACGACATCTCTTTACCTTGTCTCCCCAAAGGTACACCCTTTCACGTGTCACTGTACACTCTGACTCCATCCAACGACCCAAATCCTTTTCTTGTTCCCAAAGGGTCCATATAACGGCCAAGATCAATTATCAACAGCTGGCTATGACAATCAATCACATGTGAGCTATCTTGACCAAGAATCAATTTTGACTTCAAGGGCATATCAGGAAATTCAGTTAGCTAGGGTTTGTATTATTTTTATTATCTAGAATCTTCCCTAGCATATTATAAAAGGAGCCAGCAGTTTGTGCTTGTGCCCTTTGTCTCAGTTTTTATGTAATGTTTCTTTTTTATGAATGAATGAAAAGTTTTTAAGCTGCATATAACTGAGTCCCATTTCTTTCATGTTTTAGATTAAATCTTAAATTTCAGTTAAGTTTTGTTGAAGTTGCTTTTAATTACCAAAAAGTTTTATACATATTGGATTTTCAGAAATTGAGATTTCCTGGCGAAATCTGTTTCAAGGGTGTTTATCAAGGATCTAAGCCAGTTTGGATTAATTTTGTTTAAAGAAAAACGTTTGGAGAAAGTTTTATAAGGATCTTGAAGAAGTTTCAAAAAATATATATATATATATATATATATATCATATTGTTTGTCTTTTTTTTTTCTTAGCAGGATAAGTTGATTGTTGATTGATTGATCTGCTCAGGCCCCAGCCTGAAGGAAAAGGCATAGCAGCCTTGGTTGAGCCTAGATGTAGGCTCAACAAGGTAGCCCCCTTGTTCCCTTTTCATTTTTTGTATATTTGGTGAATTTGTATAACTCAAGTGAAAGTTGTTTAATTGTTTGCTTATTGATTTGATTCTACTGCTTTTGATGTTATATGCATGATATAAGTCAAAAAAATCAGATTGGTGATGAGTTAAACTGATTAGCTTTGAAAATTTTTAGGTTTCTGAATATAAGGGAGTGTTTGGGTCTGCTTATTAGGCTAAGATCTTGACTGATATTTAGTTTAAAATCAGCCTTACACATTCTCTTAGGTTGTACTAGTTGTAGTTGGTAAGTAGATTTGAGTAATATAGGATATAAGTCAGATTGCATGCTCAAGAATTGGTAAAACATGCTAAGAATTCAGTAGGCCCTAAATAGTTTGATTCTTAGTTTCTGATTCTAAAATCTTGTATGATGATAGTTATACTGATTACTTAGGGTTGTGGATAGTTTGTGTATGATTTGATAAGCTTGTGTTCAAGATTTAAGCTCCCAAAATTCGTCCTAGTGCCTTTTGCATCAGTCACTGTTCACAGATAAGCCATAGTTCATTTACAGTAACTTTAATTGCTATTTGAGTGTGAAATTTGCTTTGAGCTTGCTTGTTTTCTTGTTGAATCTGACTCCCCACACTTCCATGAGTGTGGGGGTGCCTTTGTTGCCAATTAATTCCAAGTAACCAAGCTTTCCTAAGCATCAAAACCACCAGACCTTTGAATTGCACTAGCAGGGGGAACTTTACTTACCACTGCTAGTGTATTGGTAGCCACTGCTACACAAAAAGACAGAACACAAGAAGTGTCACTTTCACAGATCTTAGAATTTTGTCTTTTGTGACCTTTTTTAAGAATTAGGGTTTCATTCTTTTTGCAATATTTTTCTTATTTATTTTCTGATTTTTCAGTATTATTTATTTTCCAGTTACTGTTCATTAAATAATTTTTAGGTTATTTAGCTAATTTAATTACTTTTTAATATATGTGTTTTGTCCTTTAGTGTAAAAAGTTTATATTTTTCTGTTTTAAAATTTTTTATAAATTAAGAAAATTAGTTTAAGATTTTTAGTTTAAAAATTAGTTACTGTTCACCTTTTTAATTATTTTTTATAATTAATTTAAGTTAATTAGGGTTTTAATTAAACTAGTTTTGTCATTTAGTGGAAAATTTAATATTTTTCCAGATTTTTCATTTTTCTACTGTTCATTAGAGTAAAATAGGATTTTTAAAATTGGTAGATTATTTTTAGCATTATTAAATTATTTTTTATAATTATTTTAATTTTAAAATAGTTTTTAGTAATTAAAAAATAGAAAAATAGTATTTAAAATTTATAAAAAATACTTTTTAGTTTTTAAATAATATAAGTAAGTTATTTGTTCAATAAAATCATATTTTAGACATTTTGATTAATTATATTTAATTTTAGGGCTTTAATTAGCATTTAAAATTGAATATTTAATTAATAAAAGGTTTTAAAATATTTTTATTGGATTTTATTCCTTATTTATATTATTTTAGACTTGTTTTAGCTTATAATTAATTTTTAGGTTGAAAATTTTTATTTTTGTCGTTTTTTTTACGGTTTTACGTTTACGCCTTTTTCGTCGTAGTTTAATTAGTTTTCGTAACCGTCTTTTCTTTCCTTTCTCATTTCTTTCCTTCTTGATCATAATCACAAACATCATATATCAACTCTTAACACAACGCACTTGCCTCCTTGGGAAACGAACTTGCTTGGTCATTGGTGCTCGGTTTTCCTAAACCGACACTTAACGCTTACCACTATTTATTGCTCTTTTCCTAAAGAGTAGTAAAACACTACATCAATTTTTGGCGCCGCTGCCGGGGAGGCGTGTTGTGTTTTGGTTGAACCATTGTTGTTTTTATATATAGCCATAAAAGTAATTGTATTAATAGCACTCTATTAATACGTATTATCGTTTTTCGATTTTTGTGTGAATATTATTACTATATTGTATACGTAGAACAATAAATTTACAAGTACTCCAAATACGTGAGCAATCACAACCTTGATTCGGGATTTCATCACTCGATCATTGTATTCGAATCTCAAACCAAAGAAAAAAGGCAAAAATAGATAAATACTTTCGTGAAGCTTGATTTTGATAATACAAACTATAAGGTGGGTATAAGGCGGTTGTATTTCACGACCTAAAGGAAAAAGGCTCTTAAGTGCTTCGCGCCGCCTCGTTTCCTCCGCTTGCTTGTGCGTATTTGATTTTGAGAGTGAATCGAGGGTTTTGCCGCCCAAAGTATTATTACATATCATATATATTTTCTTGGTTTCATTTGATTAAACCCTCTTGAACGAATTGGTGTTCCACCATCGTTCTAAAGTCATCGAAGGCGTTCACTTCACGTGATCGTTTTCATTCCTTGAGGCTTCTTTAATCAAGAGATTTGATTAAGGAGGAGATTTGTAGATTTTGGTCTACTTAATACACTCCAAAAAAATCCAAAAAAGTTAAAAACAATCAAAAACCACAAAAAAATTGAAAAAGTAAAAAACACCAAAAAGAATCTTCTTTGCTCGCCTTCTCGTTGTACGTGACGTTTATGTAAACTCGCTCTAAAGCTAGACGTGCTCGTAAACGAAGAAACAAATCACTCACTCCTACTAGTGAGGACTCTCCTATTGACGAACCCATTGTAGTGAAAGAAGCACCCATGGCTAATCGAACTATGATGGAGTTGCTTCAAGCACCCACCGAGGGTTATGGAGAAGCGATTGTGATTCCCGCTATCCTTGCGGAGAATTTTGAGGTTAAGACGGGTTTGTTGTCCATGATTCAAAACAACAAGTTTCGAGGGGACGAAAAGGACAACCCGCATAACCACATTCGCCAATTTAATCGTCTCACCGCCACGTGCAAGTTTAAGGATGTTTCAAACGACTCGATTAAGATGATGCTTTTTCCGTATTCCTTAGCGGGGCCCGCAAAAATTTGGTTAGAGAAAGAGCCACCCAATTCTATATTGACGTGGAAGGATCTCGTTTCAAAATTTGTGAACCAATTTTTTCCGCCCTCTAAGACTACGCACTTGAAAAACGAGATTTCAAAGTTTTCGCAAGAGTTTAATGAGAGTTTTTCAACGGCTTGGAATAGGTTTAAGGAAATGTTGCACGAATGTCCTCATCATGGTTTTTCCGACTTGCATCAAATAGACACGTTTTACAATGGCTTGAACGATCATGAGCGTGATTATCTTAATGCCGCCGCGGGTGGTAATTTCTTGTGTAAGACGGTCGAGGAAGCATTGGTAATTATTGAGAATAGGTCTAAGGTGTATAGTCCTCGTAGCACGTCGAGTGTTCGTAAGGCTTCTTCTTCATCTTCACCTAGTTTGTCACACACCGTTGATGCTTGCCAAGTCGAGGCTAATTTGGAGAACAAAATTTTTGATATAGTGAAAGGCTTGTTAGTTGAGTTTAAAGTTGGTGAACAACCCGCTCCCGCTACGATTAAAGCGGTTGAGGTTTCTTGTATGTATTGTGGTGGAGCTCACGATTATTCCGAGTGCATTACCAACGGTGGTAACACTTCGAGTGCCTTCGCGGCCGCGGGAACTTATAACCAAAACGGTCAAGTTCCTCGCACTAATCAATTGACTCCACCGGGTTTTTCACCAAATCAAAATGCTAACAATTATCGAAACAATCAAGTTGGTTACCAAAGCAATCAAAGGAACAATTATAAGGGTAATAACAACTATGGGAATCAAGGGAGTAGTAGTAGCCAATTGCAAAATCAAAATCAAAACCGTAATTTTCAAAATGCAAGTCAAGGTCTTCAAAATAATAAAGAACTTCCAATAGACTTTTTGAATTACGCTACTTCAAATGATAAGATTGTGGAAAACATTCAAGAGCAAATGGCTAATCAAGCTAAGGAGACGGCTAAGAACGCAAAGGAGTTAGCTAATTTCATTAAGGAAAATCTAGCCATGAGGAATGAATTGAAAAATGATTTTGCTAACCAAATTCGAGGTCAAAACAACAAGATAGAGCAAAGTCATGCTAGGCTTGAACAAAGAATTGACCAAAAAGCCGCTAGCCAAGATTTGAAGTTTAGTAGTCAAGATGCTAAGCTTAATGCAATTTTAGAAGCCGTAATGGGAAACAAAGCCTCTACTTCGGGTAGTTTGCCTAGTAACACCGTTTCAAACCCGAAGGGAGAGATGAAAGTGATTACCACACGTAGTGGTAAGGCACTTAAAGAACCGACTCCTCAACCAATTACTCCAACGGTGGAGGAAATTGAGGAAGGACTCGAGGTGGTGGTCGAAAAGGAGCATATTTCAAGCCCACAAAGTACCGCTCATGCCACACCTACGGTTGACCCATCACCCATTTTGGAACCCGAGATTCCAAAGGCTATGCCTATGCCCCAACCCACACCACCCTTGCCTTACCCATCGAGACTTAGGAAGGAGAAACGACAAGAGCGCGACAACTATCAATTTGAGCTTTTTATGAAAATGTTTCGTGATTTGCACTTTAATGTGAGTTTCGCCGATGCCTTGGTCATGATGCCTCGATTCGCCGCTAACTTTAAGAGTATGTTGAACAACAAGGAGAAATTACACCAAAAGTCTAGTTGTTCGTCGGTTTATCTTAATCGCATACCTCAAAAAGTCGGTGATCCCGGTAAATTTTTGATCCCTTGTGCAATTCAAGATATGGAAGAATGCTATGCCTTGGCCGATCTTGGTGCTAGCATTAACTTGATGCCACTTGCAATCTACAAGTCGCTCAATCTTCCTAATCTTACTCCTTCATGAATGTCTATTGAGTTGGCCGACCATTCCACGATTCTTGCATGTGGTTTGGCGGAAGACGTTTTTGTGAAAGTGGGGAAGTTCTACTATCCCGTAGACTTTATTGTTGTTGACATCCCCACGGATCCTCAAGTTCCTCTTATTTTAGGTCGTTCGTTTTTAGATACGTCTATGGCTTTGATTGATGTGCATGCTAGAAAGATCACCTTACGTTTCAACGACGAGGAACTTGTTATAAACGCAACTCAAAATTCTCAACTTTCTCATGTTTATTCCGTTGCTACCATAAACCTCGTTGATATGATCGACGTGGTTTGCGAGGAATTTTCACAAGAAGTTTTAGGGTTTGGTGATGAAGAAACTAGTGGTAATCCCACTATGTTAGATCCAATTCTTGATAATTCGACACCAACCTTCACTCCTTTCGAAGGTGGTGGTTTTACGTTGGAAGAATTCGATGTTCCACGTACTTGTGACGAAGACCTCGACAACTATGAGGACTTCTCAATTATCAAGGATTTTCTCAACGATTTCCCATTTCCTCCACCCGAGGAGGTTATGAGTATCGAGCCCAAATCTTCACTTGAGGAACCACCTATTCTCGAGTTGAAAGATTTACCTCCTCACCTCGAATATGTCTATTTGGAGGAGGACGACAAGTTACCGGTTATTATTGCGAAGGAACTTTCGAATGATGAAAAAACCGCACTTGTCGATGTTCTTAAGGACCACAAAGGGGCGATTGCGTGGAAGTTATCCGACATTAAGGGAATCGATCCCAAATTTTGTACACACAAAATATTAATGGAGGAAGATTTCAAGCCAACAATCCAAAGTCAAAGGAGGGTGAACCCCAAAATTCACGACGTCATCAAAAAGGAGGTCCTTAAACCCCTTGACGCGGGAATGATTTACCCTATTTCCGATAGCCCTTGGGTGAGTCCTATTCATTGTGTCCCTAAAAAGGGAGGGATGACCGTTGTGCCAAACGATGCCAACGAGTTAATTCCCACAAGACTCGTGACCGGATGGAGAGTGTGCATTGACTATCGTAAGTTAAATGAAGCCACTCGAAAAGACCATTTTCCCTTGCCCTTCATGGACCAAATGTTGGAGCGTCTTGCGGGAAACGATTTCTATTGCTTTTTAGATGGTTTTTCCGGTTACTTCCAAATTCCCATCGATCCTCGTGATCAAGAAAAAACTACGTTTACGTGTCCATATGGAATGTTTTCTTATCGTAGAATGCCATTCGGACTTTGTAATGCACCGGGAACTTTTCAACGATGCATGATGGCTATTTTTCATGATATGATCGAGAAGACGATGGAAGTCTTCATGGATGACTTTTCCGTGTTTGGTGATTCCTTTACTTCGTGTTTGTCGAACCTTGAGAGAATGTTAAAACGTTGTGAGGAAACCAACCTTGTGCTCAATTGGGAAAAGTGTCATTTTATGGTTAGAAGTGGAATCGTCTTAGGGCACAAGGTCTCGAAAGCGGGGATTGAGGTAGATCAAGCTAAGGTAGACGTTATCGCCAAATTACCTCATCCCAAAACCGTCAAGGGAGTTAGGAGTTTCCTAGGCCACGCGGGCTTTTATCGACGATTCATCAAGGATTTCTCGAAGATTTCTCGACCCATTACACATCTTCTTGAAAAAGAGGCAAGTTTTGTCTTTGACGAAGATTGTGTACGAGCCTTTGAGATCCTTAAGAGGAAACTTACCGAAGCTCCCATTCTTGTTTCTCCAAATTGGAACCTCCCCTTTGAACTTATGTGTGATGCAAGTGATTACGCTATTGGGGCCGTTTTGGGGCAACGTCATGATAAGCATTTCTTGCCTATTCACTATGCTAGCAAGACGATGATCGAGGCTCAACTTAAATACACTACAACGGAAAAGGAGTTCCTTGCCGTGGTGTATGCATTTGAGAAATTCCGACCTTACCTCGTCTTGACGAAATGCATAGTGTATACGGACCATTCGGCTATCAAGTATCTCATGGCTAAACAAGATGCAAAGCCGAGATTACTTCGTTGGATTCTCCTCCTTCAAGAATTTGATCACAATATCGTTGACAAAAAAGGAGCCGAGAATCTAGCGGCCGACCATCTCTCTCGTTTGGAAGATCCTCACCAAAGTGTTTACGAGCCTAAGGAAATCACCGAAACATTTCCGCTCGAGACACTTGGTGTAGTGAATTCTAAGCTTGATTTTTCTACCCCATGGTTTGCGGATTTTGCAAATTACCATGCGGGTAACTTCATCATTAAGGGTATGACAACTCAAGAAAAACGAAAATTCTTTCGTGATGTCAAGTTCTATTTTTGGAACGACCCTTACTTGTTTCGAACTTGTGCGGATCAAATCATCCGCCGTTGTGTATTTGGCACCGAAGCTTCTAACATCCTTAGAGCTTGCCATGAGGGACCCACGAGTGGTCACCACGGTGCTAATCTCACGGCTAAAAAGGTGTTTGATGCCGGCTTCTTTTGGCCTACTATTTACCGAGATGCACAAGATCTTGTGAAGTCTTGTGATTCATGCCAACGACAAGGAAAAGCCTCACAAAAAGATGAAATGCCACAAAATATCATTCAAGTATGTGAGATCTTTGACGTTTGGGGCATAGACTTTATGGGGCCGTTCCCATCATCTCGTGGTAATAAGTATATTCTCGTTGCGGTTGACTACCTTTCTAAGTGGGTGGAGGCGAAGGCCTTGCCCACTAATGATGCTCGTGTGGTAGTTAAGTTCTTGAAAAGTTTGTTTGCTAGGTTTGGACCCCTCGTGCTATCATAAGCGATCGTGGAACCCATTTTTGTAATGACCAATTCGAAAGGGTTCTAAGGAAATATGGGGTTACACATCGTCTTTCTACGGCTTATCACCCACAAACGAGTGGGCAAGTCGAGGTTTCAAACCGAGCATTAAAGAGGATCTTGGAGAGATTCGTGGGGGAAAACCGACAATCTTGGTCGGATAAGTTAGACGATGCTTTATGGGCCTTTAGGACCGCTCATAAGACACCCATTGGGTGCACTCCCTATAAGCTTGTGTATGGAAAGAATTGTCATTTGCCTATCGAGTTAGAACACAAGGCTTATTGGGCCCTAAAGCATTGTAATGATGACATGGAGACCGCGGGAAAACACCGGAAAATGCAATTAAATGAATTGGATGAATTAAGGGATATTGCTTATGAAAATTCATTGATTTACAAAGAGAAAACTAAAGAGTTGCATGATTCAAAAATTAAAAACCGGGTTTTTAACATTGGGGATCAAGTTTTACTTTTTAATTCAAGATTGAAAATATTTTCCGGTAAATTGAAATCCCGTTGGTCCAGTCCATTCACCGTGACTCAAGTATTTCCGTATGGGACCATCGAGCTAGCTCAAGATGATGGTCCTAACTTCAAGGTGAATGGACATAGGTTGAAGCACTACTTTGGTGGGGAAGTTCCATCCTTGAACTACCTCGACCAAGTCACCTTCCCCAATGATAATTAGTATTGAGGGGATCGAGTCGAGCTCATGACTCGGTAATAAAAAACGAGGTGCCTCGTGGGGGAGTCCCATGCTTATCCTATGTACATATTATCGCTTTCTTAGTCTAATGTAGCTTACGTGTGGGGATTCATGCCCTTCCAACCTTTGTTCCATGGTTGTTTGTGATATGTGGTTTTTAGATCATGATCTTCACGATTGGAGCCTCTCGTGTTCGTTTTATGGGAGCACTCGATCGTTTGCTTTGGAGACATTTCTCAATATCCATGATATATCCTTTTGATGTTCTAACCTTAGGTTTTTAGCACACTTCATAAACGGCTTTAAATTTAACGGTTACACCCTTTCCATGCTAGATTAGGCATTCGACTACGTCTCTAGTATGGGGGTGTTTTCACCCCTAGACTCGAAACATTGAGGACAATGTTTAACTTTAGTATGGGGGGTGAATAGATACTTGCCTTGCCAAACCTTCACGCTTTCCAAAGTTTATCGTTTTGTTTATCGTTTTGTTGCAAAATAAGGCTAAAAATGGCCAAATTTTAAAATTTTTCTCATGTTTTATAAGTGTTTGAAGACACGAATGTAGATTTTCCGATGGCGAGAATAAGAGTAATTTTTGACTCGACCGTGCGTGTTGAGCACTTAGCTTTGATTCCTTAACTACACATTAGGCTAAGTCTCTTAAATGAGGACGAGAAATGATAGAGTTAATTATAAGTTACTATGCTAAACGTAGAGTACTCGTATTCTTTCAAAAACTCATGTGTTCTCGTTGTTTGCTTATTCTCCCTTCGCTTGTAAATATTTTTTGCTTAATAAATAGTGACTTAGCGGTTTAGTTAGGATTGTTGGGTTTC
Source organism: Glebionis coronaria (assembly GCA_025667525.1). Taxonomy (NCBI): domain Eukaryota; kingdom Viridiplantae; phylum Streptophyta; class Magnoliopsida; order Asterales; family Asteraceae; genus Glebionis; species Glebionis coronaria. The sequence goes on from JANFOE010000400.1 coordinate 360,355, forward strand.
TAGTCTTTTCTAGTAGCTTCCGTGTAATTAAATTGGGAAGACATTAAGATATCGCCAGCGTCACGGTTTTGAAGTATTGGGAACCCGAATAATCGAAAGCTTCACCTAATAATAAGATTTCAAGTGCTCACCTAAATTAAGCAAACAATTTGAAGCCCCACAAGGCCTAAAATCTATGCAAAATTGAAAGTGAATCAAGCCTTAATCTTCGAAGCTTTAAAGATCCAAAATTCGCTTTAGCGTGAGGATATACGTCTTTGGCTAATAAAACCACCGATGAGGCGGATAATAAAAGGCAAGGCAAGACCGAAGTCATAATAAAAGCTTCATGGCGAAGTTGAATAAAAGATGGAGGTAAACCAAAGATAATAAGGCCCTTCCGTTAGGGGGCGTATAAAAGTCTTGGTAATAAGTCTCATGTTCAAAACCGTTATAAAACCGTGTTTATCGATTCTTCTTGTCAACTTAATTTTTTAACATCGTTGTCTATTAGGAGGGGTTATTGATTTAATGGTCTTAGTTACACCGTTAGGACTCTATTTTTAGACCTAAATCTCTATTATCGCATAAGTCAAACAATGTATCCTCGTGAAACATTCAAGACATCATAAAATATAAGAGATACAACTTAGGAATAATGGGAGAATAAGTACGTGATTAGGGCATATGAGTAGTGTTAGAATTACTAACTTATAATGACAATGATCTCGTTGCACGCTTAGCATGGAATTAAAGTGAAAATCGAGGACGACGAAATTATTTCTAGCGAAGCATTCACGTGTTCTTATTCTATGAACCTAAACGTCCCATTTTGCGATGAAAATCATACATTATGTCTATAACACAAGTAGTAGCAATAGTAGTAGTGTAGCTAGTTTATCATTCCATCAAAGTGAATAAAATGAATTTTGGAGATGCTACGATACTTTATTCTAGCATTGCGTGAGGGCACGGCAATGGTTTAGTATGGGGGAGTGATGAGACGGCTTTTATACATGGTCTCATCGTTCTTTTTGGACTTAAAATGCATTAAATATCATCAAAATACCCAAATATATGCTTGTGTTTGTTGCTTGTGTATTTTAGGTACGGATATTGAGAAAATGACAAAAGATCACAAGAATCACGCAAAAACGAACACGGGAAACGAAGCCGCACGATGAACCAAGCCCTAGTGAGGAATTTTCCAAAGAAAACCCTTGAAGATTGGAAGAATATTGAAGATTGGTCCTCCAAATTTGAATGATTGACACTTTATACCCTTGTATCTTCATAATTACAAGTTTGGTCCCTAAAGTTTGTCAAAATTACAAAAAGGACCCTTAACTTTGAAGAATTGGCAAATTTAGTCCCTCCTCAAATCTAAATTGTCAAATATGGTCCTCCAAGAAGTCAACCAACAAGTCAAAGCCTTGAAGTTTGAAAATATGGCAAATTCAGTCCTTGGAAAATGAAGAAATTGCATAAATGGTCCTTGTTTCAAGATTACAAAAACATTGTGCCTGAATTGACAAGTTGGTCAAAGTTATAACAAAGGAAAATGGGTATTAAGCTGTTAAAGTTTATATGACAAGATCTTGGAACCTTGGGGGTGCTTTTTGACCAGACAACCAAAACCTTTCCCACCAATCACCCTATGCCACGTCACCCACTAACCAACCATCATCCAATCACCACACCCCTCACATCCACGTCCCCATTCCACTTAAGTTGTTAGCTGATTTTTTTAAAAAAATCGTTTAATAACCAAATTAGGGTGGGAAACATCTTTTTAAACCCAAAACTTAATTAAACACCACTGTTTAATCTCCCTCCCACACATAAACCCTAAACTATCTTTCTCTTAATCCCTCACCAAATCAAAGGGGTTTACCCTAATATTTTCCAGATGGGTAATTTACCCTCCCCTAAGTGAAACCCACAACCCAGAAAACGACATCTCTTTACCTTGTCTCCCCAAAGGTACACCCTTTCACGTGTCACTGTACACTCTGACTCCATCCAACGACCCAAATCCTTTTCTTGTTCCCAAAGGGTCCATATAACGGCCAAGATCAATTATCAACAGCTGGCTATGACAATCAATCACATGTGAGCTATCTTGACCAAGAATCAATTTTGACTTCAAGGGCATATCAGGAAATTCAGTTAGCTAGGGTTTGTATTATTTTTATTATCTAGAATCTTCCCTAGCATATTATAAAAGGAGCCAGCAGTTTGTGCTTGTGCCCTTTGTCTCAGTTTTTATGTAATGTTTCTTTTTTATGAATGAATGAAAAGTTTTTAAGCTGCATATAACTGAGTCCCATTTCTTTCATGTTTTAGATTAAATCTTAAATTTCAGTTAAGTTTTGTTGAAGTTGCTTTTAATTACCAAAAAGTTTTATACATATTGGATTTTCAGAAATTGAGATTTCCTGGCGAAATCTGTTTCAAGGGTGTTTATCAAGGATCTAAGCCAGTTTGGATTAATTTTGTTTAAAGAAAAACGTTTGGAGAAAGTTTTATAAGGATCTTGAAGAAGTTTCAAAAAAAATATATATATATATATATATCATATTGTTTGTCTTTTTTTTTCTTAGCAGGATAAGTTGATTGTTGATTGATTGATCTGCTCAGGCCCCAGCCTGAAGGAAAAGGCATAGCAGCCTTGGTTGAGCCTGGATGTAGGCTCAACAAGGTAGCCCCCTTGTTCCCTTTTCATTTTTTGTATATTTGGTGAATTTGTATAACTCAAGTGAAAGTTGTTTAATTGTTTGCTTATTGATTTGATTCTACTGCTTTTGATGTTATATGCATGATATAAGTCAAAAAAATCAGATTGGTGATGAGTTAAACTGATTAGCTTTGAAAATTTTTAGGTTTCTGAATATAAGGGAGTGTTTGGGTCTGCTTATTAGGCTAAGATCTTGACTGATATTTAGTTTAAAATCAGCCTTACACATTCTCTTAGGTTGTACTAGTTGTAGTTGGTAAGTAGATTTGAGTAATATAGGATATAAGTCAGATTGCATGCTCAAGAATTGGTAAAACATGCTAAGAATTCAGTAGGCCCTAAATAGTTTGATTCTTAGTTTCTGATTCTAAAATCTTGTATGATGATAGTTATACTGATTACTTAGGGTTGTGGATAGTTTGTGTATGATTTGATAAGCTTGTGTTCAAGATTTAAGCTCCCAAAATTCGTCCTAGTGCCTTTTGCATCAGTCACTGTTCACAGATAAGCCATAGTTCATTTACAGTAACTTTAATTGCTATTTGAGTGTGAAATTTGCTTTGAGCTTGCTTGTTTTCTTGTTGAATCTGACTCCCCACACTTCCATGAGTGTGGGGGTGCCTTTGTTGCCAATTAATTCCAAGTAACCAAGCTTTCCTAAGCATCAAAACCACCAGACCTTTGAATTGCACTAGCAGGGGGAACTTCACTTACCACTGCTAGTGTATTGGTAGCCACTGCTACACAAAAAGACAGAACACAAGAAGTGTCACTTTCACAGATCTTAGAATTTTTTCTTTTGTGACCTTTTTTAAGAATTAGGGTTTCATTCTTTTTGCAATATTTTTCTTATTTATTTTCTGATTTTTCAGTATTATTTATTTTCCAGTTACTGTTCATTAAATAATTTTTAGGTTATTTAGCTAATTTAATTACTTTTTAATATATCTGTTTTGTCCTTTAGTGTAAAAAGTTTATATTTTTCTGTTTTAAAATTTTTTATAAATTAAGAAAATTAGTTTAAGATTTTTAGTTTAAAAATTAGTTACTGTTCACCTTTTTAATTATTTTTTATAATTAATTTAAGTTAATTAGGGTTTTAATTAAACTAGTTTTGTCATTTAGTGGAAAATTTAATATTTTTCCAGATTTTTCATTTTTCTACTGTTCATTAGACTAAAATAGGATTTTTAAAATTGGTAGATTATTTTTAGCATTATTAAATTATTTTTTATAATTATTTTAATTTTAAAATAGTTTTTAGTAATTAAAAAATAGAAAAATAGTATTTAAAATTTATAAAAAATACTTTTTAGTTTTTAAATAATATAAGTAAGTTATTTGTTCAATAAAATCATATTTTGGACCTTTTGATTAATTATATTTAATTTTAGGGCTTTAATTAGCATTTAAAATTGAATATTTAATTAATAAAAGGTTTTAAAATATTTTTATTGGATTTTATTCCTTATTTATATTATTTTAGACTTGTTTTAGCTTATAATTAATTTTTAGGTTGAAAATTTTTATTTTTGTCGTTTTTTTTACGGTTTTACGTTTACGCCTTTTTCGTCGTAGTTTAATTAGTTTTCGTAACCGTCTTTTCTTTCCTTTATCATTTCTTTCCTTCTTGATCATAATCACAAACATCATATATCAACTCTTAACACAACGCACTTGCCTCCTTGGGAAACGAACTTGCTTGGTCATTGGTGCTCGGTTTTCCTAAACCGACACTTAACGCTTACCACTATTTATTGCTCTTTTCCTAAAGAGTAGTAAAACACTACATCAGATGCTAAGGAGAATAATAACTCCATTAAGGAGTTGACTGCCGAACTGGGAATTTTTAAATCTAACAAAAAGATTGATGATGAAACTGTTGAAAAATTTGGAAAAGCTTCAAAAGATTTAACTAAAGCAGTTGAAATTAGTCAATCTCCTAGGGAAAAAACAGGGTTTGGGGTTAAAAATGAGCATGCTACCATACCACCACCTCTTGCCAATATTCATGCACCTTTTCCAAGAAAAGACTTGTCTTGGACTGGTCTCCCTTGTTTTCAAAAACAGGATGATATTGAGTTTGACTTGAGTGCTTACATACCTAATAGTCTTGATACTGAAGAGCCATTAGTGAAAACTAGTATTATTAGAGACTTTGAAAAGGAACAGATTGCTTTAAAACAATGGAAAATTGATAACCCTGTTCTATTTTCAAGAGGAGGACTTTTTATTAGTGAATCTAGTTCTAAGAGTAGTTCACCCAAATCTAAAACCAGATCACAGTCCCCTAAGTCCACCATTAAATATGCTGGTATGTACAGGCCTATCAGAGGTAATCAAAGAAATTGGTATGACCAAAAGTCTCATCAATTAGGAGAAGACTTTGTGATAAACACAAAGCCCTGCTTCACATGTGGCAGTTTTGATCACACTTATCAAGAATGTAAGGCACCAATGGAAGTTGTGGCTGCAAATCCTTTAAAGGATATGCAACCTAAAGCCATTCTTCTAAATAGAGGGGAAAAATCCTTTTCCCCTGCCAAGTATGTTGCCCCTGCCTTGAGAAACAGGGTCACTAACAAATATGTTGTTCCTGCTCTTAGAGAGGTGAATGATGTCCATGCCAAGCCCAACACTTCCATGACCAACCCAACACCTCATAATGCATATAGATCTGTCCCTAGACCTCACCAACACATCAATAGAGGCCAAAACAAAAGATGGGTTCCCTTTGCTAAGCATAGGGATTCCCCCTTCTAAAACTGGGTTATCCCCTGCTAGCAAAGTTTTGCCTTCTAGGAACATGGGTAGATGGGGAAAAGCTGTGAAAGCCTCAGCTCGTTGGGTTTGGGTCCCTAAAAGGGGTGCTCAGTCTAATGGTGTATCTCTAGTTTTTGATAAGCTATCCTACATTGATACACGAGGTAGATCCAAGTCTGTAATGGCTTGGGTCCCTAAGAAAAACTAATTTAGTTTTCTTTTTGCAGGTGACAAAGAAGACAAAGGATGATAGAGCATATTGGGATAGTAGATGCTCAAGAAGCATGACTGGACAAAAATCTTATCTGTCTAACTTTGTGCCCCTGCATGACAATGATGGTGTTTCTTTTGGAAATGGGCATGGAACAATAACAGGAAAAGGAACTATTTTCACCAATGGGATGACCTTTGATAATGTCTACTTGGTGAAAGAACTCAAGTACAATCTCTTCAGTGTGTCACAAATGACTGATAACAAGAATTTTGTCTTGTTTACTGACACTGAATGCCTGGTGTTAGGAAAGGAGTTTGTCTTACCACCAGACACTCCTATTGTACTCTGAACACCAAGACAAAAGAACATGTACATAATTGATCTCAAAGACATATTTCTTCAAGACAATGAAACCTGTTTCATTGCCAAAGCCTCAGTTGATGAGTGTAAGAAATGGCATAGAAGACTTGGTCATCTAAATTTCAAGAACATGAACAAACTGGTGAAATATAATCTGGTTCATGGTCTTCCTTCCAAATCCTTTGTCAATGATCATACTTGTGTTGCCTGTCTGAAAGGGAAGCAACACAGAGCATCTTACAAATCAAAAACAAGTATGTCCACTACCAAGCCATTGGAACTACTGCATATGGATCTTTTTGGTCCTACTTCTGTGGCAAGCATAAAGAAGAAATGGTACTCCCTAGTGATTACTGATGATTTTTCAAGGTTCACATGGACATTCTTTCTATTTGAAAAGAGTGACACAGCTGATGTACTCTTTGGGTTCATCAATCAGATTGAACTATCAAAAAACATGAAGGTAGTGACCATGAGATCAGATAATGGTGGTGAGTTCAGAAATTAGAAACTGGATTCTTTCTGCATAAACAAAGGAATCAAGAGGGAATTCAGCATTGCAAGAACACCTCAACAGAATGGAGTTGCAGAAAGAAGGAATAGGACACTCATTGAAGCTGCAAGAACTATGCTGTCTGATTCCAAACTTCCAGTTATCTTTTGGGCTGAAGCTGTATCCACTGCTTGTTATGTACAAAACAGTGCCTTGGTAGTTAAGTCTCACAACAAGACCCCTTATCAGTTGTTCAATGGAAGACCTCCTTTAATTGACTTCTTTCGACCTTTTGGATGTCATGTGATCATCTTGAACACTATTGACAATCTAGGCAAGTTCAGTGAAAAGGGAGATGATGGATATTTCGTGGGTTATTCATTAAACAACAAGGGATATAGGGTCTTCAACAAGAATGTAAAACCCGTAAAAATAAGGTCATAATTTAATTATATTTTTCAATTATTTTGAAGTATTTTATAACGTTAAATATTATTATGTTTAACGGTTTAAGTTGAAACCGATATTAAATATTATATTTTAATATTTTGACGAGTAACAGGGACTACTAGTGATCGTGATACCGACGGATGCAAAAATTTTATATTTTATTATCGATCGTTTCGATATTTAATACTTTCGACGATATCATTTTAATTACGTATCGAGTCGTTATAGTATTTTTTTGTGTGCGTTTAAACTTTTAAAAAAGTATTTTTACGAAACCCGAGTCCCGTAAATATTTGTAAAATTTACTTTTAGTCATTTCCCCGCAACTTAAGTTATTATTTACATTTATGGCTCAAAAGAATGCATTTTGCCAAAATTAACCCAAAACATGGACTATAATAAAACTTCCACTAACTATTTTACACATACAATATTTTTAAGTAAAAATTCAACCACCTCACCTCTCTCTCTCTCTTTTTAGCCATGAACCACAAGAACACCATCACCAAAAGCTTCAAATTTCTTGATTTCTAGTTTGATGAATCCAAATCTAATCAAAGTCCACCTCCTAATTTTTCAAGGTGATTCTAATGGTACCATTTTTATCAACATGCAATCATATTAATTTTTCAAGAAAAGTTGGTGATGTTTGATCCAAATTTGTTGTATGCATGTGTTAGTAGTGATGATCAAATAGTGTTTATGCTATGTTTTTGTTAAAAAGTTGATTTTTAATTTTTGTGTTTTTGATTTTGATGATGATACAAGTGTTAGGATGGGTTTATGATAATATTAGGATGTTAGAATGATGATAGAAGTTGTTGGTTTTGATCAAAAACATGATTTTGTAAGAGATTTTAATAGTCAATTTTGGGCAGTAGGTTTGAGGCCATTTTCGAAGGTCTTAAGTCTGAAAATAGATTGATATTATGGGATTATGTCGTAGAGAATTTCGTTAGCTTCGATTTGATATAAAGTAGGCCTTCCAACTCCAAACGAGGTGGAAGATACACTAGTTTGATTTTCGTGTACCGGGAGACGAGTGTTGACACAATCCAAAAATTGTTGTCGATATTTGGATCGAATCTCGGGGACTATAAAATGAGTTTCAAAATCAATCAAGGGCTGTTCTCAGGCTCCAAGTTTAGCATTTTGAGTCTATTTTTAGAATCAAGTGGCGGTTTTATAAACGGAGTTGTTTAAAATGGTCAAAATGGTTTCGTAAGTCAAGGTCGCTAAACTGTCCGGATTTTGTGATTCAAAGATGAGTCGGGCAGGGAACTTTAAAAGTAAAATCTTTTGATGGGCTCTTGGGAGGACTTTATAAATATAGTAAGTAAGTTCTCTGAGTAGTATCATAAAAATTTGATGTGTCTAAGTATCGGAAAACGGCTTGGACATTTGGTATGTTCCGGCAGATTTTTGTTAAAGGCCTATAATAATAAAATGAATATATAGGAGAGTATAATATAACCACTTGCATCGTTTTCTCTCGAGTTGTCGTGATTTTATACTTGAGTTTGATTTTATTAAGTATCATTTATTTCTCGAGTCTATTATTAATGTACGCACCTTATTTGCTAGGTTGCGGTTGTCGTGTTTTTCGGGCATCTACTATCGTCGGCGATCGACTTCAACTACTATAAGTACTAAGATGAGTCTATAGCCTCGCTTTATACTAGTTATTAAATGATTTTAAACCCGCAAGGGGGAATACATGTTTTATAAACTTAGAACACAAGATTTTTATGGTATGCTTTGTCCCTGTATGAATGGACCCGTGGTTGCCTTTAAATTGCATTAAGTGATTGCCTTAGTTAAAGCCTCAATTATGGACCGTTAATTAACCTATGATGGGTTAACCGCTAGTACAATTAATAGATCTATGGGGGAAGCCTCCCCGGTTCAGTTTTTGTGGACTTGTCATAGAAGCTTAGGCCTGACCTCCACACTGTTTGAGCATATTGTATTAAGAAGTCAGGTATACGGCAATGTACCAAAAATATAGAGGTAACCGACAATTAATAAATCTCTCGTCTTATTAGACTGATATGGGAGTCTCTAAGGGCTCGGTTCCATGAGCTTATTGCAATTTATGCTATATACAATTATCATTGTTGATGCAAATTATTATTTGATGCTTATAAGCATGCCACAAACTTATAATATTTGCTTGTGTTCAAATTGATTTCATAAACCTATAGATTCACTCAGCATTTTTGCTGATCGTTTTACTCACATGTATTTCAAGTAATCAAGAAGTGGAAGCTTGGAGGTCACGGGGAATGAAGTTGTGCACTGATTTTGTTGTTCAAACTCTTTGATTTATTTATCGTTCCATTTTTAAAACAAACTAATATGTTGTTTTAACTTATCTTTTGGTAACGATTACGTGGGACTACGCTACTCTGACAAATATTTTAGGAACGATAAATCTAAAACGTCTCTTTTCGAGTCGTTCTTTATAAATTATGTGTTGTTGTATCATTGTTTAGCACCCAAAGATGTATTCCGCTGCGTGTAAATTTGGGGGTGTTAAAAATTGGTACCAGAGCCATGAGTTATAGAGAACTAGGTCTTTTTCTAAAAACCTAAACTATAACTGTCGGTTTTATTTTTCAAAGAGTCGGTGCACATGATTTCGCGTGACTTCAGGTTCAAGCTACTTCTGGGATTAGAACTTTAGTATACATTATTATGTATGCCTTATTGCTAAGTATTTCTAAATAAATACTATAATCCTTTATCGATATATATTTATGTCGTTAAACTTTTCGATAAAAGTTTATCATTTATTAATGGTTAACTTAAATAAATACAATGAATTTTCAAGATCTTTCTGTATATATTTTTGAACTATTTAAATTGCTTTTATTGCAAAAAATTTATATTATGACCTTACATACCTTCATCTGCGTGTGCTATGTTCATTGTTTAACCCTGTGAGATATCTATATAGATATCCAAATCGTCTTTCGGCTGTTTGTGCTTGGACGTCTTGAAACGTAGTCTCTAGACCATCGTGTAGCTCAATGTGTCCTTGGAATAGACTAACCGCTATCGTGTGAGTCACACATTTTGAAACACTTCTTATAATCGTGTTGAATAATATCATGGTTTTTCATAATATTTTGTTGATTATTATCACCGTTTTACACGACATGCGAAGATTTAACTTATTGACATTTATATGTATCGACTCCGAAGTGTATTGTTCGCTTATATCTCGGTAACGTCATCGTCATTTTATAAATCATCGTCTAGATTATGGCGCTAGATTGGGATACGATTTTACTTCTATAAAATTGTATCATTTGTTTTTCATTAACCTTCTTGCTCCCGGAACGCAACTCGTTAATGTTCCATTCTTTTCTTGTTATGTTTTGTGTTTTTGGACAATCGTGGCACCAAGGAGATTTGCCTACTTTGCACTTTGAAATCTAAATTACGAACGTCTTTCACCGTTTTGCTTCCTAAATTTCGTGTTGAATACCTTGAAGCATATTGTGTCATTAATTATGCTCTATTTTATTTAATGCTCATATTGAGATTTATTTTCCGTTGTTGTAAAATCCACAAGACATGTGTGCGTATATATATATATATTTTGAGCCGTTAGGAAATGTCGAAAAATATTTAATGGAGAAACTGCTGGGGCAGTATAAACAGGTCAAACTTAAAAGTAAAACCTGCGTTTTTAAAATAAAATAGTCAAACCTGCACAGAACTTGCAGGGGTATTTTGGTCATTTTATATTGGATTTCAGGTCTCGGGTAAAACTAGAAAGTCGTCTGAAACGTCGTTTTGCATCAAAATGCTTTAGACTCCGAGTCTTGGAGATGTCGTTTATCGGGTCAATTAATCGGCTCATATTTAAAAGTTAAATCTGATTAAAAAAAATTTCAGAACATGAGTTTTAAACGTTTCTAAGCATTTTTGCTTTCATTTGAGATTATAAAATTTTAACGAAAATTATTTTACAACTAACGAATACTAGTTGCATGTGAAAATGTTTAAAAATAAAAAAATTACAGTATTAACAATTACCGGATTAATGGTGTAATTTGAAAATGAATAATATACTTTCTTAAAAGCATGTTGTGTCGAGTATCTTACATAGAATACACATATGGATTGATTTATTCTTTATATATATATGACTCATTTGTCATTCGATGTTATTTTATTTTTATTTTCTTCTAACCTTCCACTGATTTGGGTTGAGTTTTGAAGTTTTGCCTTCACATTCTTCGTCGATATTTTTATCACATGTCTCATGGCATTTCCGTCTAACCTTATAACCTTTTGAAAACTTAACAACTTGTAACCATTTAATTGGTTGTTTTATGAGCTACTATTTGCCACTTTTTGCAAAACTTTGACTACTTTATACGTTGTCATAATGTCATATTATAAATAAATCTGATATTGTTTTACGATTATTTTCACCAATTATTTTTACTTTGGTCTTAATACTTTTCGTAAGATTAAAAGTTGCTTATTAAGTATCTCACAAATTACTTGTATCCTATAAATTTATAAACTATTTTAAAATTCCATTTTACAAATGGCATGGTTTATATAAAGATAAGAAACGTAATACTTTTCGACGAAACGGAGCACTGCATTGCTAGCCCTAAATTATACATGGCCTGATCACCTATGTCTAATTTAGAAGGAGCCATGCTAGGCTGAATAGTAGTCAACTTAAAAATCTTGATAATAAAGAACTTTTTCCTTGTATTTATGATAAAGATAAATAAAATGAAATAAAGTGAAAAGAAGTTTTGAAATCTTTATAATTTATGCAAGTGGCGCAATTTCTATGCATCCACATACGTTTTCTTACCTTTTCTTAAACGAATTACGCGCTTACGAATACGTTTCTACTCGACGATCGCTTTTTCACTTGTTACTTCATTTTGTCTTGTAACTGATTTCTTTTGACCGTTCGTCTAATTATGGACTGTTAATAAATGACCTAAAAGTCTCGATATTTTATCCTTCCGTCTCGTCCAATCTTCCTTATGCGACTGGGTAGATCTTTGGAATGTCTCCGCACGTGAATAATGAATTATCACTAGAGTGATTTATGTATATCCGGGATGACGTCCGTCACTCTCGTTTGTCTCGAAATCCACTCTTGTGAACCGTGCTTTGATTTCTCTCTTTAAACACTAACACCGTTCATTTGATTTGTTTTAATTAAAAGTGTTTATTAGAAATTTTATTTTATTAAAACATTTGTATGGATCTTATTTCCGATCATGTATCGACCACTGCTAAGTTAACGAGCTGATGTTGGTGAACCATCGACCGCACTAACGAAATTGACAACTTGTTTAATCTATTATTTCTTATTGTCATACCATCAACGCCTTTATTTTATTATTCTCTTTAAGAATTTATACGAAATTTGCTTCGTCCCCTTTTGTACCATTGATTTCGTACTAATTGTTGACTATTATTTCCATTCGTATTCGTTTGTTATCTTGTCACATTTTGAAACCCGAATATATCCCATGTTTATTTTGAAATAATAAACACCTTTATGTATTTGTACGACGTATTATAAAATTTTCATGGAACTTTTATACATTTTTCCAATGATTTTCAATTATCGAAATAACCATCACAAGTAAAAGGTCAAATTTATACATCATATTTTGTATAACTAAAACTAATGTTTAAAAATGAAATTATGTTCTATCTTTTGAAGTAATTGACATATCATACTTTACTTTGAATGTAATTAATTTACCGGTTTAATTTATATTCCTGATAATGATTTAATTTGGAAATTATATTTTCTAAATCGTAACAATCAATATGAGTTTAATTAATAAATTCATGTCATTCTTTCAAAGTTTCTTAAGACAACCAAAATAAATTATGAAGCTATTTAACTCCTATTTTGATATATCATCCTTATCAAGAAAGTACCTCAATTGAGTTTTAAGGTAATACCAAATCCGGGACGGATAATTGTGACAAACGTTATTTTAATGTTAATATTTAATTTATTCTTCGCTCTCATTTTTCTAGTACTGTGAATTATTATGTTTTCCGGTTACGTGATTCGAGATCCCTCGTCGATCGTCAACCTTAAATCATTTTACCACATCTTGTCCGTTTATGCGTTTATTGAATTTATTTTTATCTCGTTCTGTTCCTCGTACTGAAGATCACTATTTTATTCTGAGTTTAAAATGAATATTGGAAAGCAGTGTATAAGAAGAAACGATAAGTGTCACCAGGATTTATGCGTGTACTAGTGGAATAATTGAGGACCGAATCTCTTAATGAATGGAGTTAATAAATTTGTTGCAACCTCGAGGAGCATGTTGAAGCCGACACCGCAAGTGGAAAGACTCTTGTGATCAAGTGGTTATTATCAAGGGTTCGTTCAAGGTTTTCTCGATGATTAACGATGGAAATCTATACTTGATGTTATTGTTCGACCTTTTATTTTTATGTACTTATGTGGTATGTGATCTAGTCAAATGATCGTAAGTTGTGAGAACTTGAGACGGCATCATCCGATGACGTCCGATCATGTAGAACACATATTATGTAATATCTTTTTAACTTTCAACGACGATGTTTATTGAAACTTTAATGCGCGTTGGCGAAAGTGAGATGGTGTCTTTGTATTATCTTTTGAGTAGGGACCCGCGTGTGAGCACCCTCCGATGACGAAAATGTTTTTCTTGTTAGTTCTTTTTTTATGTGTGTCCATGGCTATCCGGCCAGTGGCTATCCTTTAAATTGCAACATTCATTTTAACTCGACTTACCCGTAAACCCTGTCATCTATCCTTGTCGTCGAATGAGCTTCGTGTGATTCATAAAATTTTCATGTGTCGAACTTGACCGGTGACTGGTGGGTAAGGATTTATTTATTCCTTTTTGGTGAGATACCACTTGACGACAAGTTGCGTTTTGTAAAAGAACCAGTGGAGATCGTGGATCGAGATTCACGTGGGAACGTAAGGACTTCTTATTAAGGAATGTCGTCATCCTTCCGGATAGTGAACAACTCGTGTATGAGGTGAGTTAAGCGTCGGGACGTCGCTCCCTTAAGGTGGTGAGGATGTAAAACCCGTAAAAATAAGGTCATAATTTAATTATATTTTTCAATTATTTTGAAGTATTTTATAACGTTAAATATTATTATGTTTAACGGTTTAAGTTGAAACCGATATTAAATATTATATTTTAATATTTTGACGAGTAACAGGGACTACTAGTGATCGCGATACCGACGGATGCAAAAATTTTATATTTTATTATCGATCGTTTCGATATTTAATACTTTCGACGATATCATTTTAATTACGTATCGAGTCGTTATAGTATTTTTTTGTGTGCGTTTAAACTTTTAAAAAAGTATGTTGGAAATACGTTTTTACGTATTTATGAAGGATCGGTCGCTCCAACGATATATTATTGTATTAGGATCGTGATCCAGTTTGTAGTAAATATAGTCCATATAGCCCACATGTAGGGTGGGCTATATATACCCCTCCTAGCATGTTAGGAGGGGTGGTTCATTCATTCAACAACTTTTCATTTAATATAATTTCACTTTCTCTCTCTACTTATCTTTTCTCTCCTTTCTCTCTCTACCCCTCATCTCCTTCTTCCCCATTTCCACCATCAAATCCTTAGATCTATCCATCATTTACCAAATCCATAGATTACGTAGACCTTCAATTGGTATCAAGAGCCATGGTTAAATCTTAGGATTTGCATATCTTTTTATCTTTTGATTTGGTGGTAAAAATCTTTTCTTTTCTTATTGTCTATCTTTTTTTTATTATCTTTTTATCTATCCATTTTATAAAGTTATTTATCAAGTTTATCAATTTTATAAAGTTTTTTTTTTTCAATTTTATAAAGTTATTTTTAGATTGTGTTGCTTTTTTAGTTTTTGAATCAATTAGTGATCTTTAGAAAAAATCAATCTTGAATCTTGTTGTTTTTGGTGTTTTTGTTATTGGGATTGATTGATAAGGATTGGGTTTAGTTTTTTTTTTTTTTTGGTAAAAATCATAAAACTTTTTGTGGTTTTTGATCAAAAAATCGGATTTAAAGCTGTTTTCTAAGTCTCGGACTGATATTTCCAGAACATTCCGAATAGAGATTCCGAATAGGAAGATTTTTCAGTATAGAAGGTTTATTCCGAATAGGGATTCCGAATAGGAGAAATATTCAGAATAGAAGAAGTTTCCGCATAGACTTTCCGAATAGAAGAGTTTTTCCGAATAGCAGCAATTTTTCCGAATAGCAGAAATCTTTCCGAATAGCCAAAAACTTTCCGAATAGCCTATATTTTTCCGAATAGCCAGATTTTTCCGAATAGCCAAAATTTTTCCGCATAGGAGAAATATTCCGAATATCTTTCCGAATTGCCCATCATTCCGAATAGGAGGTTTTTTCCGAATAAGCCAAATTGCCAGATATTCCGAATTGAAGAAATATTCCGAATAGGAGGTTTTTCCGCATAAAGGTTATTCAGCATAGTGTTTTTTCCGAATAGGCTGTTTTTCCGAATAGGCTGTTTTTTCCGAATAGGCTGTTTTTTTCCGAATAGGTTGTTTTTTTCCGAATAGGCTGTTTTTTCCGAATAGGCTGTTTTTTCCGAATAGGCTGTTTTTTCCGAATAGGCTGTTTTTCCGAATAGGCTGTTTTTCCGAATAGGCTGTTTTTCCGAATAGGCTGTTTTTCCGAATAGGCTGTTTTTTTCCGAATAGGCTGTTTTTCCGAATAGGCTGTTTTTCCGAATAGGCTGTTTTTTCCGAATAGGCTGTTTTTCCGAATAGGCTGTTTTTCCGAATAGGCTGTTTTTTTCCGAATAGGCTGTTTTTTCCGAATAGGCTGTTTTTCCGAATAGGCTGTTTTTCCGAATAGGCTGTTTTTTTCCGAATAGGCTGTTTTTTTCCGAATAGGCTGTTTTTCCAAATAGGCTGTTTTTCCGAATAGGCTGTTTTTCCGAATAGGCTGTTTTTCCGAATAGGCTGTTTTTTCCGAATAGGCTGTTTTTTCCGAATAGGCTGTTTTTCCGAATAGGCTGTTTTTTCCGAATAGGCTGTTTTTTTTTCCGAATAGGCTGTTTTTAAGAGGGAAAATTGCATATATTGCAAGACGATACAAGAAGCAGCCACAAGAGAAAAGAATCAGGAGGAAAACGGGAACCAAGTAGCATGTCAGGTACAGATAATATTCTTCATATGTTGTCTGAAATGAATGCGCTAATTAACAATCCTGCTAATAGTTTTACGACTGCTTCATTAACCAATTCTGTGTCTAGGACTGAAGAGCTTGAAACCATTTTCGCTCAGCAATCCAAAGAGCTTGAGGATGCCAAAATTGAATTTTCAAAGAAAACGGAGAAATATGAAACATATTTTGAAAAACTTGAAAAGTCAAACGTTGTTCTTGAACGAAAATTGGATCAAATAGTTTTAGATTCTAAAGCTGAAAAGGATAATCTTTTGAAACAAATTAAGTTGCTTGAATCTAAGTTGGCATCCCAAGATGAATTGCTCAAAGAGAATGAGACCTTAAAAGCTCAAGTTCAGGAAAAGGTTTTTGCTATAGCTGCGTTGAAAAACGAGTTAAGGAAAACTAGAGGACCTAGTGTGGACACTAAGCTTGAAAAACCATCAATCTTGGGGAAACCGCCTACAAATCAGTTTGTCAGACAACCGATTGTCAGACAACCTACTGCATTTAGATCCGAGCGACCACTATCCTCGAGACCGCGGTTTGCCTCCCAAGTTGATTTGGGTCATATTTCTAGAACAGTCACTCCACCAACTAGGCCTAATGTGACTAAATCAGTTTTAGCAAGACCTCATCACATGATTGCCCCTAGTTTCTCTAAGAATAGTTCAATGAACACGTCTAGAACTAGTTCAACTGATGTGCGCCATGATTTTGGTCAAAGGGAAGCTATTCAAAAGACACATGTAAGAGATAGCTATGTCCAACCTAGTCAGATGCCTTCTAGATTACCCAACACTGCTAACCGTAGCATGTCACATCCTAGGAGCATCAATCAATCATCTAGGAATTCTAGATCTTACTCGGACATCAAATATGCTACTTGTAAAACATGTAGAAAATGTGTCTTTAAGGCAAATCATGATTCTTGTATCAAGAAATTACTTAATGAGGTGAACTCCCGTGCTAGACTTAAATCTCAGTGGGTCGCTAAAATCAAACCCTTTGGTAAAGTTTGGCGCCCCACTGGTAGAACTTTCACTCTTGTAGGAAACGAGTGCCCTTTAACTAGGATAGTCTCCGATTCTACTAAGACTACTAGGGAGGAAATTGATAAAGATGATACTTCACTTAAGCATAAACTCAAGGTTTTCTATAAAAGGAAACGTTTTCCAGCTAAGATAAGTGAATCATCTACTCAGGTCGCCTCTGACACAAGTAAAGCCAACTGTGAACCCCCACGTGCTTCTAAAATTGATATCGCTAACCCATGTCAAAGCAAGCAAATTCCTAATGAGAATGCAGGTACCAAAGTTGATGTTCCAAAAGAACGAAGCGGTCCAATCGTTGTTTACCGTTCAACTAAGGACACTCTTAGATTTTGGTTGTTGAAGAAGCAGATATCAGAGAAACAAATGTCTCAGGGGATTCATGGTTAAGCTGCAAAAAGGACTTACAGTCACATAACAGACTGTAACTCGATCTCAAAAGACAGGAAAGTTCATCCCGATGATGACTTATCCTAAAAACGAGAAATTCATTTTTCTCGGGCATGAGCTTATTTTAAAAACATTCCACGTTTTTAAGCTCATGCACAAGGACTTATAGTCACATTACAGACTATGACTCGATCTTCAAAGAAAGGAAAGTTTATCGCCGATGGTAAACTTATCCTAACAACGAGAAATTAATTTTTCTCGGGCATGAGCTTATATCAAAAACATTCCAAGTTTTTAAGCTCATGCATTATGGCTCATCGTTAAATGTCAGACGATGACCCGTTCTTCAAAGGCAGGAAAGTTTATCGCCAATGGTAAACTTATCCTCATTAACGAGAAATTAAATTTTCTCGGACACGAGCTTACGTTAAAACCATTCAAAGGTTTTAAGCTCGTGTACATGACTTACAGTTAAATGTCAGACTGTAACTCGAACTTCAAATAAAGGAAAGTTTATCATTAATGATGAACTTATCCTCATAACGAGAAATTCAATTTTCTCGGTCATGAGCTTGTCTTAAAACATTCGAAGTTTTAAGCTCAGAAAGGAAAGTGTATCTTTTAAATAAGAGAACTTTTCCTCATAACGTGAAATTAACCTTTCTCGGTCATGAGCTTTCCGTTAAAACAGTCAAAGTTTTCAAGCTCATGAAAACGACTTCTAAGTAAATGTCAGCTTAGGACTCGTCCTTCAGATAAAAGGAAAGTTTATCGCCGATGGTAACTTATCCTTAACAACGGGAAGTTTACAACTTCTCGGACTTGAGCTCGCTTTTAAGATATTCAACATCTTAAGCTCAAGTAATTGGTTTTTCAAAACTTTGAACACAATTTTTCAAGAATTTCTCAAAAGGTTTTTCTAAATCTTTCAAAATTGTGTGTTCAAAAATGTTTTGATAAAAAGAGCATGTCTTCTGGAATCGATAATATTTACGAACCTAGAAATGTCATTCAATAATGACACGGGGTTGTAAATAAAGTTCGAGCAGAAGTTTCAAAGATTTAAAACATGCTCCATATGGTTTGCTATTATTTCCGATAGTAACCCGCTTTTCACTTTGAAGTCAAGCATTTCACCGGAAAGCTTTGACTTCAGAATCCGAAGTTATCAACTCCACAATCCAAAGTTCGTTGCAATTGATATCTACATACTCGACGATGCGACTACTCAAACGGTGACTACAGCTCTTTCAATAGAACACGGGTCAACAATTGAGGGGGAGCAATTGTCCAGCATTCAGAATCCTTGATGCCGAGAGTGCCAAGTTCACATATTGGTGTTAAGACAACGATATCAATCATACACATGGAGTCAAGAGATAACTTCAGAAGTTACGAGGAAGACCAACATTCGTGAACAAGAACCATGTGCTTCTTTCATATGATGTTCTTCATCATTCAGGTCCAACCTCGTAAATTGCTAATATTGTGAATTCATTATCATATATGATCTTTGCACGTGATAAATACCTTACACTTGTGTTTAAAAGGTATTTAATTTACGTTTCAAGTACACCCTCATTAATTTGAGGGGGAGCTTGTGTAATTCATGAAGATAATTGGATTTGCATTTTTCTTCCCAAATTTTCTTAAAATGCTATTAAATCAATTGATATTAAAAACATCGATTAGGTTAATATTTTTAATATGGGGGAGAAAATGTGATTTAATATGGGATATGATCAATCATAAATGGTTTGACTTAACGTGCTAGCTCATCCCGACATGTGCGAAATGTTTTCGGATATCGTGGCATATGTTAAGGGGGAGCAAAATGGATTTGCACTTCAAAATGGATTTCATGGTGACATACACTTACCCAAAACATCTCTATTCACGACGGTGAAGATTGTGGTGACATAAGGATGGTAGGATAGGTTAAAGTCCAATGATTTCTCTAGAACCGGAGGAATCTTCCCAAGGACATTCCATAGCTAGAAATAGTAGTCCTTAGGAAAGATGGAGGAAGATTGTGAACGTAGCTGAATGCCGACCAAGTACTTAAGTTAGCACTGGAACAATCACAACAAGGTGCTAGTGATGACGTATTGGTAAGCATTGAAGGGGTTGAAGAATGAAAAAGAATTGTAAAGATAAAGGGTGTAAAGAAAGAAGCCCTACTTAGAACTTAGGCAGAAACCGGGTCAATTCATATGCTATTGAGATCATTTTTAATGATTCTTGATATTGAAGAAAGACATCATGGACCCAGTGATGCAAGGCACAACCCATCCCAGCTAACTCAGATATCTCTCAAAAGATATTTGTTTTAATCACACGGAGATAACACATTATCTATTGATTTATTCACTCCGAATAAATTGGTATTGAAAAGGTGGCACTCCTCTCCAGCCTCCGATCACTAAAATCCAAAATGCACGATCGAGTCTAGAGCCATTTGAGATCATCAAATATCTCATTAGGACACACTTTCGTATTTACTTGCTTTTTCACACACTGTGAAAAGTAAGAAAGTTCTTAAGAGTCCTACGCAAAATCTTCATGATCTTGCCTGAACATCCGAGTAATACGAAAGTTTTTACAATGAAGATGGAAATCCTTCTTGAGCGAATATCAAAAAGCTCATGGTAGGTGACTTGTGCGATTCTTTATGAATCAAACTTGTGATAACTGGAAAGCAACAGTGGTTTAATTCTTAAATGAATTTAAACACGTTCCAGGCCTTTACGCAATATCTTAGTGATCTTGCCAGAACATTCAGAGTAATACTATTAAGTATTTACAATGACGAATGGAAATCCTTCTAGTGTTAACATCAAACAGCACTTGGTAGGTAACTTGCAAGATTCTATATGAATCAAGCTAGTGACAACTGGAAAGCAACGACGGTGCGGTTCTTAATTGAACTTCACTTGTTCCAGGAACATGAATTGACGGCTTCAAATCATGCGGATAATATTATCCAAATGATTCACTCTTTACGTTCGCAGTCAGCTTTGGACGGTCGGGTAAAGAGAACGGGTTTACCCGCGAAATCTTGTCAAGGAGGTTCTTAATTGAAACTACCTGCCACAAGTACGATATTTAATATCGTCCAACGGTCTTCACCGACCGGAGGTAAAATGCTACCGAATTAGAATGAAATGTTCAAGGCCATTTCATCCGTGTATATTGTTTGTTGCTAACTGTCTTATGCAGCGTAACAAGAAGGTGGCATTGCGGTGTACAATCCAGAAGAAGTCGTCACCACATGCTTATACTACATACACTTAGTACTTCAACAAATTCAAGAAACTCTGAAGGTCAAGTCTTCCGCTGTATCAAACTCTGAAGC
The DNA here is from genome assembly GCA_025667525.1 of Glebionis coronaria. Taxonomy (NCBI): domain Eukaryota; kingdom Viridiplantae; phylum Streptophyta; class Magnoliopsida; order Asterales; family Asteraceae; genus Glebionis; species Glebionis coronaria. The sequence goes on from JANFOE010000400.1 coordinate 381,372, forward strand.
TTTCAAGAATTTAAAGGTATAAGTATGTGGAACATGAAGTCACGAAGAGGCAAATTTCACAAGTGATGAATGCACAAGGTCAAGGCAAGGAAACATGCTCAAGACTAAAGTCAAAGATCACATCAAGCATATTCACAAGAACAAGATCGAAGGCTCAAGCATAGATGCTAGGTTTAAGATTTTGTAAAATGGTGTGACCTCCCTTAGGGGGAGATTGTTGGAAATACGTTTTCCCAAAGAAAGTCTCGGTCACATCATTATTAGCATAGATCACGAGCTATAGACTATTTAGGACATTGTAACTTGGAGTGACCTCCCTTAGGGGGAGATTGTTGGAAATACGTTTTTACGTATTTATGAAGGATCGGTCGCTCCAACGATATATTATTGTATTAGGATCGTGATCCAGTTTGTAGTAAATATAGTCCATATAGCCCACATGTAGGGTGGGCTATATATACCCCTCCTAGCATGTTAGGAGGGGTGGTTCATTCATTCAACAACTTTTCATTTAATATAATTTCACTTTCTCTCTCTACTTATCTTTTCTCTCCTTTCTCTCTCTACCCCTCATCTCCTTCTTCCCCATTTCCACCATCAAATCCTTAGATCTATCCATCATTTACCAAATCCATAGATTTCGTAGACCTTCAAAGTATTTTTACGAAACCCGAGTCCCGTAAATATTTGTAAAATTTACTTTTAGTCATTTCCCCGCAACTTAAGTTATTATTTACATTTATGGCTCAAAAGAATGCATTTTTCCAAAATTAACCCAAAACATGGACTATAATAAAATTTCCACTAACTATTTTACACATACAATATTTTTAAGTAAAAATTCAACCACCTCACCTCTCTCTCTCTTTTTAGCCATGAACCACAAGAACACCATCACCAAAAGCTTCAAATTTCTTGATTTCTAGTTTGATGAATCCAAATCTAATCAAAGTCCACCTCCTAATTTTTCAAGGTGATTCTAATGGTACCATTTTTATCAACATGCAATCATATTAATTTTTCAAGAAAAGTTGGTGATGTTTGATCCAAATTTGTTGTATGCATGTGTTAGTAGTGATGATCAAATAGTGTTTATGCTATGTTTTTGTTAAAAAGTTGATTTTTAATTTTTGTGTTTTTGATTTTGATGATGATACAAGTGTTAGGATGGGTTTATGATAATATTAGGTTGTTAGAATGATGATAGAAGTTGTTGGTTTTGATCAAAAACATGATTTTGTAAGAGATTTTAATAGTCAATTTTGGGCAGTAGGTTTGAGGCCATTTTCGAAGGTCTTAAGTTTGAAAATAGATTGATATTATGGGATTATGTCGTAGAGAATTTCGTTAGCTTCGATTTGATATAAAGTAGGCCTTCCAACTCCAAACGAGGTGGAAGATACACTAGTTTGATTTTCGTGTACCGGGAGACGAGTGTTGACACAATCCGAAAATTGTTGTCGATATTTGGATCGAATCTCGGGGACTATAAAATGAGTTTCAAAATGAGTCAATGGCTGTTCTCAGGCTCCAAGTTTAGCATTTTGAGTCTATTTTTAGAATCAAGTGGCGGTTTTATAAACGGAGTTGTTTAAAATGGTCAAAATGGTTTCGTAAGTCAAGGTCGCTAAACTGTCCGGATTTTGTGATTCAAAGATGAGTCGGGCAGGGAACTTTGAAAGTAAAATCTTTTGATGGGCTCTTGGGAGGACTTTATACATATAGTAAGTAAGTTCTCTGAGTAGTATCATAAAAATTTGATGTGTCTAAGTATCGGAAAACGGCTTGGACATTTGGTATGTTCCGGCAGATTTTTGTTAAATGCCTATAATAATAAAATGAATATATAGGAGAGTATAATATAACCACTTGCATCGTTTTCTCTCGAGTTGTCGTGATTTTATACTTGAGTTTGATTTTATTAAGTATCATTTATTTCTCGAGTCTATTATTAATGTACGCACCTTATTTGCTAGGTTGCGGTTGTCGTGTTTTTCGGGCATCTACTATCGTCGGCGATCGTCTTCAACTACTATAAGTACTAAGGTGAGTCTATAGCCTCGTTTTATACTAGTTATTAAATGATTTTAAACCCGCGAGGGGGAATACATGTTTTATAAACTTAGAACACAAGATTTTTATGGTATGCTTTGTCCCTCTATGAATGGACCCGTGGTTGCCTTTAAATTGCATTAAGTGATTGCCTTAGTTAAAGCCTCAATTATGGACCGTTAATTAACCGATAATGGGTTAACCGCTAGTACAATTAATAGATCTATGGGGGAAGCCGCCCCGGTTCAGTTTTTGTGGACTTGTCATAAAAGCTTAGGCCTGACCTCCACACTGTTTGAGCATATTGTATTAAGACGTCAGGTATACGGCAATGTACCAAAAATCTAGAGGTAACCGACAATTAATAAATCTCTCGTCTTATTAGACTGATATGGGAGTGTCTAAGGGCTCGGTTCCATGAGCTTATTTCAATTTATGCTATATACAATTATCATTGTTGATGCAAATTATTATTTGATGCTTATAAGCATGCCACAAACTTATAATATTTGCTTGTGTTCAAATTGATTTCATAAACCTATAGATTCACTCAGCATTTTTGCTGATCGTTTTACTCACATGTATTTCAGGTAATCAAGAAGTGGAAGCTTGGAGGTCACGGGGAATGAAGTTGTGCACTGATTTTGTTGTTCAAACTCTTTGATTTATTTATCGTTCCATTTTTAAAACAAACTAATATGTTGTTTTAACTTATCTTTTGGTAACGATTACGTGGGACTACGCTACTCTAACAAATGTTTTAGGAACGATAAATCTAAAACGTCTCTTTTCGAGTCGTTCTTTATAAATTATGTGTTGTTGTATCATTGTTTAGCACCCAAAGATGTATTCCGTTGCGTGTAAATTTGGGGGTGTTAAAAAGAAGACAAGCAAAATCACAGAAAATCTTCATGTGGATTTTCTTGAAGACAAGCCAGAATATGTTCAAATAGGTCCTGATTGGTTCTTTGATATAGAGGTTCTTTCAAAATGTATGAATTGTGTACATGTTGCATTGCAGAATACTAACATTTCAGGTACACAAGAACCAATTGGTGCAGAGAAGTCACCACTGAGGTACATGAATGTACCCTCACTATTTCCTATTGAAGCTGCTGGTGAAGAAGATGATCCTTCTCTAGGAAAAGAACAGCCAACCTCATCCCCTGCTATGTCACTTTCTGAAAGCAGCAGAATGGCTGAAGGCAGTGGAATCCAGGATTCCCCTGCTAGATCAATTGCTTCCCCTGCCACAAAGGATCCTGCTGCTAATGATACTCATGATGAAGAAAGAGAATCCCCACTCCTTTCCTCATCTACACCCATGTCTGATGGTCCTCTTATATCCAGCAATGGAAGCAGAATAATTAAGAGTGGAGGTCCAAGTTATTCAGAGCTACATTCAGCTCATCAGCACCCATCTCTAGGTCATGCTGTATCTTTTGGAAGTTATTTTGAGGACTTCTTTCCTAATCAAAATAGCCCTATCAATTCTGATTTGGAAGAAGATGAAACAGAAGTAATCATGCATCCTACCTATAGAATCAATAAAGATCACCCTATCTCTCAAATCATTAGTAATCCTGAAGCCCCTAGACACACAAGGTATACAGCAAAGGAGCACAGCTTCATTGCCAACATCACCATGAAGTTTAATCATGACAACATGCAGTGTTGTCTGTTTACTGCATTTTTGTCACAAGAAGAGCAAAAGAATATTTTTCAGGCTTTAAATGACCCAAGCTAGGTTGAAGCCATGCAAGATGAGCTCTTACAGTTTGACATTCAAGAGGTTTGGATTCTAGTAGATTGTCCAAAATGGGAAAGGCCTATTGGGACAAAGTGGGTACTCAGGAACAAAAAGGATGAAAGGGTGATAGTTGTCAGGAACAAAGCAAGACTGGTGGCACAAGGGTATACACAAGAAGAAGGAATTGACTATGAAGAAGTATTTGGTCCAGTTGCCAGGATTGAAGCCATTAGATTATTTCTTGCTTATGCTTCATTTATGGACTTCACTGTTTTCCAAATGGATGTAAAAAGCGCCTTCTTGTACGGCACCATTGATGAAGAAGTCTATGTTATGCAACCTCCAGGGTTTGAAGACCCAGAACATCCAGACAAGGTATACAAGGTGAAAAAGGCTATGGATGGACTTCACCAAGCTCCCAGGGCCTGGTATGGGACTCTCTCTAAATATCTCTTAGATAATGGCTTTAGCAGGGGAAAGCTTGATCAGACCCTGATCATTAAGAAACAAAAGGGTGATCTTCTGCTAGTACAGGTCTACGTTGATGACACCATCTTTGGATCCACTAACTCTATGCTTAGCAAAGAGTTTGCAAAATTGATGCAAGATAAATTTCAAATGAGTGCCATGGGAGAGCTAAACTTCTTTTTGGGGTTACAAGTTCAGCAGCGGAAAGATGGGATATTTATCTCACAAGACAAATATGTGGCTGAGATTGTGAAGAAGTTTGGCATGTATGAGGGAAAGAAGGTGTATGTCCACACCAATGGACAAGGATAATCCATGGGGCAGAGATGGTCCTGGAAAGCTTATAGATGTCAGGAACTACAGGTCTATGATTGGGTCTCTCATGTATCTCACAGCTTCAAGACCTGACATCATGTTTGCAGTCTGCTTATGTGCAAGATACCAGGTGGCACCAACAGAGTGTCATTTATTTTCTGTAAAAAGAATTTTTAGGTATCTAGAGTGTCATCCAACCTTAGGACTTTGGTATCCCAAAGAGTCACCATTTGAGTTGATATCTTACTCAGATAGTAACTATGCTGGTGACAACAATGATAGGAAGTCTACAACAGGGGGATGCCAATTTTTGGGAAGCAGACTTATATCTTGGTAATGTAAGAAACAGACTATTATGGCCACATCAACAACTAAAGCTGAGTATGTAGCAGCTGCTTCATGCTGTGGTCAAGTACTTTGGGTTCAAAATCAACTGCTTGATTATGGGTATAACTTTCTTAAAACGAAGATATTTATTGACAAAAACAGCACCATTTACATTATTAAGAACCCTGTTTTTCATAGCAAGACTAAACATATTGAAATAAGACATCACTTTATCAGATTTTGTTTTGAAAAAGGAATAATTGTCCCTGAGAAAACTGATACAGAACTTAATGTTTCTGATCTTTTAACAAAAGCTTTTGAAGTGGGGAGGTTTCAGTACCTGGTTGCAGGTATTGGAATGGTTACTCCCTAAAAATTGATGTCTATTATGTCATGTATATTCAGGGTTGCTTTATTGCTGTTGTTGTATAACTGTTAGTCAATTTTTCCATCACTTTTCATTCCACTGCTTTTGAACACAGATCCCCCTGCTGGGGGTTCATTCCCCTACTAAGAGAGTTTTTCTCTTTAAACTGTGTTTGTTCTTTTTAAAAGTGGTTATATGTGGTTTTAGACTAACAATGCAGAGTTCCATATGGTGCATACTACTCCTTGGTGAATCAGGTATATGCTCCATGTTTAAGGAGAGGTTAGGTCACACCTTTAGGACTTAGGGTATCCTTAGGATGCTCATATATGATCTTAGATCATATCCATTGGTGAGTAAGGGTTCAGGGTGATGAGGGCTTGCTGCAAAGCTTGTCAGAATTCTGAAACCTTGAGGCACTATAATGGGTACTTGCACTTCTCTATCAAAACAGCTTGCTATTCAAGTACAGATGAGTGGTATAAATTGCCAAGACTAACTGACCATAGGTAAGGGAAATGGTAGGGATGGTGACTAGGGTATGCATATTTTCTTGGGTTGACCAGGTGCAGGGTGACTTATGTGTTGACTTTTTGTGCTTAAACCTTTGCTGAATAGAGGACTCTTGAGTTTCTATGTATCTATCTTGTGTCTACAAGTGTGTGCATTATAGCAGAGCTAGTTAGCGTTGGTCTCTCCATGACTAGTCTAATACCCCTAGGAAAGTTTCCCCTGCTTTTACCTTTTGCTTCCCCTGCTTTAACATCATTCCCCTGTTTGACCGTTGACCGACAATACCGTTACCCTGTTCATAGCCGTTGGGCCTGCTTGCATAAATTTTGGTTAGGGAATATTTTATTGTTTTTAAAAGATATTTAAGGCGCTTTCTTCGCTGATTGGTAATCTTTTCTTTATTATTTCAAATAAATTACTTTTTATCAAGATTTATCTTTGATATTTTTGCAATTTGAAAATTTTGTCCAGTCACATCTCTTCAATTCGCCTATAAAAACTTAATTCCCTTCACAAGCAGGTCCATCTCTCTCTCTCGACTAAATCCCACCTACCTCTCACCATTATAAACCTTCAAACCATTTTCAAAACTTTATCATGTCTCTCAAAATTGCTGCTAATCATAACCAAATCGCGTTATTGCATGATCCATTCCACTCACCTCCATTATGATGAAACAAATCAGATAGGAAGAAGCCAAGACAAAAACAGCTAAACACAAACCTTCTGATTCCCCTGTCAAGAACCTACACCCTGCTAGTACTCTACCCCCTGCTGATCTACAACATGAAAGACGATCTAAATCCAGGTTTTCCAGGTCTCCCTTACCTGGTGAACCTTCACAAGTAGCAGAGAGGAGAGTCTCCAAGGGTTTGGAGCAAACTAAGGGTTTGGCTGCCACTACTGTCTCATCCTCAAGGGGTGAGCAGGATAGTGACACCATCAGTAAGTCCTCTCCCTCACTCCATGATATCTAAAAAGGGGAGAAATCCCCTTCTAGGGTTGAGAGCAGCATGAAACCTATGACCATTTTGGAGTTGACGAAAATGTGCATGAGTCTGAAAAGGCAGAATGCACAACTTGTACAAAATGTAAAAAAGTAAGGCCTGGTTATCAATAACTTGGAAACCAGACTTGCCACACTTGAGGGGAGGAGAAAGCCCATGTTGGGAATAAATTAAGGCCAGATCACTTGAGCGCTGACAAGAACAATTCAAGCGTTGACAAGAACAAAGCAAGCGCTGACAGCTCAAGCGTTGACAAGTTAAAGTCAAGCGTTGACACATTGAAGACAAGCACTGATGGAAGATATAATCTACACGTTTATTATATTCTAGAATACTTCTAGTAAAGGTAAGAACGACAATGTATTTTCTATATTTATCTTTACCTAGAATAGTTGATACGTAGATTATTGTACAAGGCTTCTTGTATCTATAAAAGAAGGCCTTTAGGTTAATGTTTTAGATAAGTTTTATATAAGTTTTCATTCGTAAACATCTTTCATTGTAAGCAAGTTCGATATTTATAATCAAAGTGAAAGTTTGTTTACATCTTGTGTGTTCTTGTTTAAGTGTTAAATTCCGCATAACACTTAGATTCATAAAGCATATACAAAGGTTTCTCTACGTGTATTACTTGATCTAATCTCGTAACACAAAGCTAATCGATCTAAGTTTGGGATCAACAGCCCAGGCTTATCATATCCGCAGATGAGGATGCTTCCAAAGGGGAGGAAGTTCCCAATACAGAAGAGTCTACTCAGTACTATTCATATCCTGGTGGTGTACAAGGAAAAATAGCAAGTGCTGAGAAAGGGATTGAGAAAGGAAGTGCTGATAATGGAAGTGATAATGGGAGTGCAACTAAAGAGATTGCTCAGACATTGCTAACTATGGGTAATCTAGAAGAAGCCCCTGCTTCAAAAGTTTCCCCTAATGTTGCTGATCCCACTGCTGTAAGTCGTTCCCCTGCTAAGCCTATTACTCAAACTTTTGTTAGAAAGAACAGAAAGCAACCAGCTCAGAAGGGAATTACTATCAAAGAACCTGCATCTAGAGTTGAATCAGCACCAGCAATAGATCCAAAAGACAAAGGAAAAGGAATCATGATTGAACAGCCAAAGAGAAAATACAAGCATAGAACTCTTGAACAGCAAAGGGCTCAAGAAGCACATGATGCACAAGTAGCTCTCAGGCTACAACAAGAGGAGTAGGATATGAAGATCAGAGAATGCAAAAGATGAGGCCTAAAGATATGCTCAAGCAGGTTGAAATTATGCATAGAGAGTTGGATGACAGGGTGCCTCATGTTGGAGAATTTCAAGATCAATGGGAGAAGGAGTTAATAAATGCTCCTTTGGAAGACATGTATGAGTTGACTTGCCTTGTTTACAAATATCAAACTGAATATCTGGAAAGGAAGGAAAATCAAATTCAGAGAGAGAAGTATTTGAGTTCTGAGAAAGGTAGACTTGAACACTACAAAGTTTTGCTCAAGAGACATAAGAAGTGGAAGGATGGGGACTTCACAGATATGAGTTTTGAAGCTATAAAAAGAGCAGTCAGACCAGTCTTAAGAGAATATGATGTGGAAGATTGGATGACTATGAACTCTACTGAGGAAGCTGAGTATCTTAGGAGACAAAGTGAAGTGTTACAGAAAGCTAGGGAATCCAAGAAAAGAAAGGCGGAAGGAACAACTTTGGAAACTACACAAGCAGGTGCATCATCCCAAGCAGGTGCATCATCACAAGCAGAGGCATTACATCAAGCAGGTGAAATTTTTCCAGAGATTCAGAAGTCTGTACTTAATGTACAAAGAGCAGCCAAAAGACTCAAGAGAATGGAGAAAGTTGGCACAGTTACTAAGGAGTCTCAACGTCCTTCAAATGAAGAAATTGATAAACAGCTAATTCTGTAGGAAAATGATGATATCTCACCTAGTGAACTTAGAAAGAAGTTTGCTATCATAGAGTATGTTGTTTATGAACACAAAGGGAGGACTTGGTGGAAGCTTACAAGAGCTGACAATACAGCACAGACATTTCTAAGTCTAGATGTCATGTTTCAAACCTTGGATAGTGAGGACTTAGAAGATCTGTGGAAAATTTTGAAAAAGACTTTTGCTGCAAAACCTCCTACCATGGATGGTGTGGAGAAGGATTGGGTAATCTGGGAGTGCATGCATAGGATGTATGAGAATGAGTTATTTGATCCTATATTTGATGCAATGAATAAAGGAGATTTGTTGTATTGGAAGTTGTTTACTAATTCTGGGGTCTATGAGGTAGTAATGGAAGGAGTGAGTGTGTACTTGATCAATCATCGATATTATCCCTTCACTCAGGAGACCTTGAAGAAACTAGCATAGGCTAACTTGATTATAGATGCTAAAACGCTTGTTGCATATGATCTGGTAAGGATGATGCATAGTCAGATTTGGCCAGAAAGTTTGTAAGCATCCTCATCAACTAGGATTTATTCAGAAACTTGTCTTTAGGGGAAAGCACAAGTTTAGGGAAGGATTGTTAGGAATAAATCTATGTATACTTGTTACCCCTGCTAGTTGATTATTCATACCCCTGCTAGAGTAAGATCCCCCTGCCAAATAACAAAGGCGGGGGAATTGGTTCCCTGCTGAAGTCAAAGGCCCTACCGTCAGAGATAAACTTGGAATAGATTTTTACGCATTTCTGTTACTACTCCTTAATACTTTCCAAGTTTGTTAGTAGTGATCTTGTACGTGAGTCCTTATGCCTATAAAAGAACTCACTAGGTTAGCATGCAATGCGTGTCTTTCTCTATTGTCTTTCATTATCATACTTTAAGGTTTTGTAAACCCTAATACCATTTTAGGGTATTCGTATATCATTGATATATTAAAGTTCAACGTTTGCTTCAATCATATTGTTCTTGTGCTAAACATTATATTCCGCATCTTGTTTAGTTATTTTGCTTTGCAAAGTTTCTCTAGTGTTAGATTAAATACTTTCTTTCTATCACAACCATTAAACAAGCTATTAAGGTTTAAGATCTGAGTTTGGGATCAACAATATTTTGATTAACTTTATTACCCAGATAGAAAAGAAGTCTGGTAATGAGGTTAAGATACTTAGAAGTGACAATGGTGGTGAGTTTAGAAATAAGTTGTTAATGATTTTTGTGCCAAGAAAGGGATTACTAAACAGTTTAGTGTAGCTAGAACCCCACAACAAAATGGGGTAGCTAAGTGAAAGAATAGAACCCTCATAGAAGCAGCTAGGACTATGTTGGCTGATGCTCACTTTCCCATTGCTTTTTGGGCTGAGGCTGTGAATACAGCTTGTTATGTTCAGAATAGGGCATTGGTCAACAAGATTCACAACAAAACACCTTATGTGTTACTTTGGGGAAGGAAACCTAATACTGGTTTTCTTAATCCTTTTGGATGTCATGTAGTTGTGATGGATACTAGTGATGCCTGTAGGATATGTAAATCTTGCTTATGTTTTAGAGAGAGAAAGAGATAGAGAGATGGTAGATTTCACACAATTCTAGGGAGAGAAAATGAAGATAACTATGTGTAAAATTATGAAGAACCACACCCTCTCCATCTAAGGAGAGGGTTTATATACCTAAGCCTTGTAATGGGCTTGGGCTTACATGTTTGGGCCGGCCATACAATCATGGACCGGGCCTTTCCTTGTTTGATATATTAAAAGATATCTAGACTACGGGCTACTACTTAATATATTGTCGGAGTGACCGAATCTTTCTAAATACGTAAAAACGTATTTCCAACAATCTCCCCCTAAGGGAGGTCACTCCAAACAAGGGCGTTACCCAAGTTACAATAATAAAATAAACCTAGCATACTATGGTTGTCTTGAGCTCGTAGTCTTCGTCTTTCTTTTCTTTTTTCTTTTCTGGTGAACATGCTGATGTGATCTTTAATATCAATCTTTAGCATTAATCTCTTGACTTGATCTTGTGCATCCTTCACTTGTGATCTCCGCCTCTTCGTGAATTCAAGTCCCACATACTTATACCTTCATAATTCTTGAAAGCTTCAGAGTTCGATACAGCGGAAGACTTAACTTTTAGGCTTTCTTGAATTAGATGAGGTATTAAGTGCATAAAGTATAAGCATGCGGGGACGACTTCTTCTCGGATTCCGCAACGCCACCGTCTTCAAATGCCGCAACATAAGTAGACACGAACGAAATGGCTTTGAACATTTCATTCTAATTCGGTAGCATTTTACCTCCGGTCGGTGAAGACCGTTGGACGATATAAAATATCGTACTTGTGGCAGGTAGATTTAATTAAAAATCTCCTTGACAAGATTTCGCGGTAAACCCGTTCTCTTTACTCAACCGTCTAAAGCTGACTACGAACGTAAAGAGTGAATCATTTGGATAAAATTATCCGCATGACTGAAGCCGTCAATTCTGATTCCTGGGACAAGTTTGATTCATTAAAGAATCGCACCATCATTGCTTTCTAGTTGTCACGAGCTTGATTCATATTGAATCTTGCTAGTTACCTACCAAGTGTTGTTTGAGGTTAACACTAGAAGGATTTCCACTCATCACTGTGAACACTAAGGTATCACTCTGAGTGTTCTAGCAAGATCACTAAGATATTGCGTAGAGGCTTGGAACGTGTTTAAATTCAGTTAAGAATTAAACCACTGTTGCTTTCCAGTTATCACAAGCTTGATTCATAAAGAATCGCACAAGTCACCTACCATGAGCTTTTTGATATTCGCTCAAGAAGGATTTCCATCTTCATTGTAAATACTTTTGTATTACTCGGATGTTCAGGAAAGATCATGAAGATTTTGCGTAGGACTCTTTAAGATCTTTCTTACTTTTCATAGTGTGTGAAGAAGCAAGGAAATATGAAAGTGTGTCCTAATGAGATATTTGATGATCTCAAATGGCTCTAGACTCGATCGTGCACTTTGGATTAGTGATCGGAGGCTGGAGAGGAGTGCCGCCTTTTCAATACCTATTTATTTGGAGTGAATAAATCGATAGATAACGTGTTGTCTCCATGTGATTAAAACAAATATCATTTAAGAGATATCTGAGTTAGCTGGGATGGGTTGTGCATTGCATTACTGGGTCCATGATGTCTATCTTCAATATCGAGCATCATTAAAATGATCTCAATAGCATATGTGTTGACCCGGTTTCTGCCTAAGGTTGTAAGGACGGCTACATTCTTTACACCCTTTATCTTTACAATTCTTTTTCATTCTTCAACCCCTTCAATGCTTACCAATACGTCATAACTAGCACCTTGTTATGATTGTTCTAGTGCTAACTTAAGTACTTGGTCGGCATTCAGCTACGTTCACAATCTTTCTCCATCGTTCCTAAGGACTACTATTTCTAGCTATGGAATGTCCTTGGGAAGATTCCTCCGGTTTAGGAAGAATCATTGGACTTAACCTATCCTACCATCCTTATGACACCACAATCTTCACCGTCGTGAAATAAATGGGTTTTGGATAAGTATATGTCACCATGAAAATCCATTTTGATATGCAAATCCGTTTTTCTCCCCCTTAACATATGCCATGATATTCGAAAAATTTTGCACATGTCGGGAAGAGCCATCACGTTAAGTCAAACCATTTGTGATAATTTCCCATATTAAATCACATTTTCTCCCCCATATTAAAAATATTAATCCAATCGATGTTTTTAATATCAATTGATTTAATGAAGTTTTAACAAAGGTTTTGAGAAAAAAAAATGCAAGTCCGTTTTATCTTCATGATACCAAATGTATGAGATATGGTACCGATTTGTAACATGATCACATATTCACCATATTAGAAAAAATTGACAAGATTGGACCTGATGGATGAGAACATCATATGATAAGATCAAATGGTTCTTGTCAGAATATGTTGGTCATCTCGTCACGTCTGAAGTCATCTCTTGACACCACGTGTACGATTGGTATTGTTGTCTTGACACCAGTTAGTGAGCTTGGCACTTTCGGCATCGAAGATTTGAATGCTTGACAATTGCTCCCCCTCAATTGTCGACCCGTGTTCTATTGAAAGAGATGTAGTCATCGGTTGAGTAGTCGCATCGTCGAGTATGTAGATACCAATTGTAGATTGCTATGGTTGTAGAGATGATAGCTTCATGAAAACAAGACTTCTCTTGTTTTAACAAATAAATGCAGTGAAGCGTACATATATTTGTGTTAGACCAAGTTATAAAGTAAACTTGATCCCTTACAAGGTTTTAAAGTAAACCTTGCCCGAGAAAATTAATTCCCGTTGTGAGCCAAAGCTTTCAGAAGAAATACTTGGCTTTAATATGAAATAGCTTCATGATAACGTATATCAAGATTAAAGCATAAAAACACAAAAAAAAAATTGGTACGTGAGAAAAAGGATCAAAATAGACGAATTAATCAAGAAAACAAACATAAAAACCAAGCAATCATCCCATGGCTCTTGATACCATTTGTAGTAAATCTTGCTTATGTTTTAGAGAGTGAAAGAGATACAGAGATGGTGGATTTCACACAATTCTAGAGAGAGAAAATGAAGATAACTATGTGTAAAATTATGAAGAACCACACCCTCTCTATCTAAGGAGAGGGTTTATATACCCAAGCCTTGTAATGGGCTTGGGCTTACATGTTTGGGCCGACCATACAATCATGGACTGGGCCTTTCCTTGTTTGATATATTAAAAGATATCTTGACTACGAGCTACTACTTAATATATTGTCGGAGTGACCGAATCTTTCTAAATACGTAAAAACGTATTTCCAACAATGCCTTAGGTAAGTTTAGTGCTAAAGGTGATGAAGGCTACTTCATGGGTTATTTTGTGTAGAGTATAGGATATAGTGTTTACCTTAAGAAAGAAAAACGTATACTTGAAAAAGTACATGTTAAGTTTTTAGAAAGTAAACCTAGTGATCCTGAAAGTGGTCCAAATTGGTTATTTGACTTGGAACCTCTATCTAGGACTTTGAATTATATGCATGTTACTAATCCACACATTGTGAAGGTAACTTAAAATGTTGTGGAAGAACCAGTTGTTGATGTTTCAGGTAAACAGGTTGATGAAGAGGTTGGATCACAAGCAGACAAATCAACACCCATACTTGAGTATGTTACTATTCCTATATGGACAGATGCATTTGCTGCTGCTGCTGCTGGAAAGGAAAAAGGTGGTACCCAAGTATCACCAGTTGACAACATGCATGATCTTTCAGGCGCTGACAAAGGAAATTCTGGCGCTGACAAGACAAATTCGGGCGTTGATGGCTCAAACGTTGACAGCCTTGGTCCAGGTGTTGATAGATCTTTTGACCATATTTTCTCTTCTAATACTTTTGAACAAGGTGAACCTTCAAACAGAAATGGAGAGGTTCATTCAGATAATGATGGAAGAGATTTTGAAGAGGATATTGGTAACATGGAAAATGAGATTGAGGACAACACACTTATTGAGGGAGGAGTGCTTACTTCTACAATCAAAAATCACCCTCCTTCTCTAATTATTGGTGATGTGATGACTCCTGTTCAAACTAGAAGATCTCGTTAAAATCTTGGTGGATTTATTGCCAATATTCACAAGAAGGTTGATACCCCTCTTGTTCAAGCATGTTTGTTTGCCTGTTTTCTGTCATAACCGGAACCCAATAAGATATTTGATGCTCTCAAAGAACCAAGTTGGGTGGAAGCAATGAAAGATGAGCTTCACCAATTTACCATCCAGGATGTTTGGGAGTTGGTTGATTGTCCCAGACATGTCAAACTTATTGGGACAAGATGGGTTCTTAGAAACAAAAAGGATGAAAGAGGCATTATGGTTAGAAACAAGGCACGTTTAGTGGCTCAAGGATATACACAAGAGGAAGGGATAGACTATGAGGAGGTCTTTGCACCAGTTGCAAGGATTTAGGCTATAAAGATTTTTCTAGCCTATTCTTTCTGCATGGGTTTTACAGTCTATCAAATGGATGTGAAGAGTGCTTTTCTTTATGGGACAATTGTAGAGGAGGTTTATGTTATGCAGCCTCCTAGTTTTGAAGATTCAGAACATCCAGACAAAGTGTATAGAGTGAAGAAAGCTATGTATGGACTTCATCAAGCCCCAGGAGCATGGTATGGCACATTGTCCACCTATCTGGTGGAAAATGGATTCAAAAGGGGCACCATAGACCAGACCTTATTTACAAAGAAGACTGGTAAGGATTTCTTACTTGTTCAGGTCTATGTGGATGATATCATCTTTGGCTCTTCTAGTCCAAATATGAGTGAAGACTTTTCCAAGCTTATGACAGACAAGTTCAAGATGAGTGCAATGGGAGAGATGAACTTCTTTCTATGGTTACAAGTTCAGCAGAAAGAAGATGGTATCTTCATCTCTCAAGATAAATATGTAGCAGAAATCTTGAAGAAGTTTTGCTTTTCTCCATATGATAAAAGGGCTAGCACGCCTATGGATAGAGAACACCCTTAGGGAAAAGTTGGATATGGAAAAGAAGTAGATGTCATGCACTATAGATCAATGATTGGTTCATTGATGTATCTCACAGCTTCAAGACCTGACATAATGTTTGTTGTGTGTGCATGTGCACGCCATCAAGTGACTCCCAAAGAGTGTCATCTTCATGCTGTCAAGAGGATATTTAGATACCTTAGATGTTATCCAGACCTGGGATTATGGTATCCAAAAGATTCACCATTGGAGCTTATTGCGTATTCAGACAGTGATTATGGTGGTGACAAATTTGATAGGAAATCCACAACTAGTGGATGTCATTTTCTTGGGAGTAGATTGATCTCTTGGCAATGCAAGAAACAAATAGTGGTGGCCAATTCTACAACTGAAGCAGAGTATGTTACAGCAGCTGCTTGTTGTGGACAAGTCTTATGGATTCAGAACCAGCTGTTGGATTATGGTTATAATTTCATGCATACCAAGATTTTTGTAGATAATAACAGCACTTTATGCATTATTAAGAATCCTGTACATCACTCTAAAACAAAACACATAGAAATTAGGCATCATTTTATAAGAGATTGTTTTGAAAAAGGTTTAATACAACCAGATAGGGTTGACACAGAAGAGAATGTGTCTGATTTATTGACTAAACCTTTTGATACTATAAGATTTCAATACTTGGTAACAAGTATTGGAATGATCAATCTTACTTAAAATGTGTTTTGGGAACTTATTTGTAAAAGTATGTACAGGATATGCATTGTTATTGGTCTTCATGTGAAATTATTTGTCTAACGCTGACAAATGTTATCTTAACGCTGATAAGTGTTATCGTGACGTTGTCAGCAACATGTTAGTTTTGTGGTTTTTGATCTAATTGTGCAGGCGTTGTTAGCATTGTACCATTGGATACAGAGTTGCGTATGGATACTTGGAGCATTATTGGGGCATGTTTTTTATTTATGGATGATGGTTGGAATATTTATATTCCTATCTTGACATAAATTTTTATTTACATGCATATTATTTGGAAACTTATGTATCATAGTTTAAGCAGAGGTTTAGGAACCTTTTAGGACTTTTTGAGTATTCTTATAATACTCTTATCATAATTCTAGATTGTGTCCACTGGT
Source organism: Glebionis coronaria (assembly GCA_025667525.1). NCBI lineage: Eukaryota > Viridiplantae > Streptophyta > Magnoliopsida > Asterales > Asteraceae > Glebionis > Glebionis coronaria. The sequence goes on from JANFOE010000400.1 coordinate 397,772, forward strand.
GAGTATGATTTAGTTTACTATCTCATGAGGCATTGTAGCATGCAAAGTTGATATACTATGCATGCTGCCAAGACTCTTTGGCCTAGAATTGGGAGTGGTCTGTTGGGAGACTTGGGTATGATTTATATTAGGCTTACCTGGGAAGTTACAAAGGCTTTTATGAGATAACTTAACTGTTAAGAATTTTGGTTAGCAAGGGACACTAGAGGACTATTATGTCTATCTTGCATAAGCAAGAGTGCATGATTGGACAGTGTTTGCCGCCCTATAGTAATTTTCAGTTTCTAGATTGTCTTCACTAGGATAAATCACTTTGTTAAGGTCCTTTTTCATTTTTATTATTTTTATTTTTGGACGTTGACAGATATATTTCCAAACGTTGTTATGTCCAATTTAGACGTTAACATGGCTTTTACCCACGTTGACAAGAATATAGCCGTTGGGCGTTGATGGGTTATTTTTGACCGTTGACACTCATTGCGTCCTACCCAGTTGTTATTTTTGACGAAAATTGGGGCCGTAATTTTGGGAGTTGATAACTTTTAATTAATGCACAAGATAACTTATTTTCTTTTCAATAATTTCATCATTATATTTTGAAAATAATTGCCTCATTTTTTACCAATCACATGTGCCTATCCCTCCTATAAATTTGGCTCCTTCTTTTTAAACAGGGTATTCTCATATTCTTGTCTAACAACTTTTCTCCTATAATTCATCTTTTATAATCTTTCACAAACAGCTTTCTACATCAATGGCGCCTAATTTTAAACCAAGTGACTTGGTATTGGGGTTCAGAAGTCAGCATAATATGATTGCTTATTTGGAGGCTGATGATGCTCTGTTTCCTCAATACACCCAGATGGTGGTGTATTTGAATGCATCTCCATTATGGTATGCTCTTTCTCATGCTCCTCTCATCCCTGTCACTCATATTAAACAGTTTTGGAACACTGTTAGTTCCTCAACACTTAACAATGTGACTACATTAACAGCTATTGTTCATGGGCGTTGTAACACTCTTAATTTTTGTATCGGTACAGCAGAAGGGTCTTTCAGAGTGTTACGGGATAGCACAATAACTCCAATCATAGACAACACATAAAAATGGTTGTACAAGGTTCAACATACATTCATTCGATTTAAAGTTTTAAAGTGTACAACAGGTCCCAAATTATACAGGTCATTAAGTTTACAAAACATAGATCGAATGAACATTTTTAATATTATGTGGGCCATCAGAGTTGATCTCCATCCGGATTACCTTCAGGCACCTGAGATAAAATCATGCAAAAAGCATATCAGCGAATGCCGAGTGAATTCATAGAGTTTAATAAAAACCGTTATATAAAACAATCGTTAAAATCAGAACACAAGTATAATATCGGAAGTAAGTCCTCGTATTGCTAGTCAGGCAATATATAAATCAAGCATACATCATAAACCGTCCATGAGACCGTAGCCTCAATATTACCATTATAGGTAATATTATTATCGTTATTAGCGTCGTTATCGTTTTGTATATAGGTTTTAGGATTATTATAAGCCGCATGACATTGTTACCTTACTATGAAAAGAAAAGGTCGCGAACGCGACAAACAATTTGCCCATCTAAGTTAGCGTGTCGTCACAAAAATCATGCTATGCAATCTTCTCATACATAAATTCGCTTACCAATCAATGTGGTACGACGGGGATCAACCGTCAAGGCGCGAACTGGGGTGATCGTCCCCAAATAGTACTATCAAATGCATAAGCGTCTACCAAATCCCGGTAGTTCACAATTCATGCTAATGGGACTTTAAGTGACATAACCTAACTACTAATAATCCTTTTTGTCTCATTTATAGGGTCATAGCATCATTCGGGTCCATATCATTAAGAATACCATCGGGACTACTTGTGTTCTATTTTTTTCAAAATCTAGCATGTTATCTCCCTCGCGGGTTTACAAATCATTCTATAAAATATTAAAAAGTTTGCGAGGCTATGAACTCACGTTGATAATGAAAGGCGGATTATCGGCTACGGGCGTGCTTCGGTCACGGAAACCTATATAAATAATAATCGGTCTTAGACTTTTGTCCAATGACTTTTATAAAATAACAATATAAATATGATGATTTTTGTACATATGGTGATGATCAAGTGGGTTTATACATCCTTGTTTACTCATTTTAGTGTTTACGTATTGGTAACTTTTTACTAGTTTACTAGTTTTACCTATTTACACGTTTTAAGTCCAATAAGCTTATTATAAGTTCTTTAACTTGTTTTAATCCATTTTATACTTATATTATCAGTATTTACACTTTACATGTTGGGCCCAAATGGGTTAAGCCCAATAAGTTCTTTTTATAAGTGTTTAACTTATTTAATCCAATTATTAGTCCAATATGCTTATTTAGCTCGTTAATGTCCGTATGTCCTATAGTTCGGGTTTTATCAGTTTAATTGTATTAGTTACTTATATATCAGTATATGACTTTTAAAAACTTTATATTAGACGGGTTTGATCGTCTAAGTTTTAATTGGTGAAAAACGTTAATTTTACGGTAATAGCAGAAAAAGTCGTAAAATCAAGTTTATAGTTTTTATAACTTATAAATATTATTCCACTACCATTTTTAAAATTTATCCATTTATTTAACCTTTTACATATTTATATAAATGAAATTCATAAGTTAGTGGGTTTTAATTTTACATTTTATACAATATAATTTTGAGTGCTTCTATAATAGTAATAAACATTAATTCTTCAAAATCTGATTTTTATTTTCATCTTCACCATTTTTATCATATCTAGAGTTCTACAATGAATTAGAAGCTCATTTTTGGGTGGCATGAACTTCATATTATGTGCTACAATTAACTTACTTATAGCTACTGCTCATTTTAAGTTTTTTTATCCTTAACAGTCCCTACAAAACAGCTTATTCAGATTAGCATACTCATCTTGTTTTGATCATATCTCACTCATTTTAATGATTCCATTGCATGGCCAACTCTCAGATGTGTATTACATCTTGTACTTACTGTAAATGGATTCTACCATGCAAGTTTATCATTTCAAGTTTTGGTTACATACTGTTTTTATACAGCCAACAAATTAATCATGATTTTAGCCTTGTTTCTTATGGTTATTAATCTTTTTAAGCATATTTATCAACACTTGATCCCCACACAACATTTTTATCATCATATATTCATCATATACATATACAACAAGAAAGAAAATACATTTGATCTTTACAAAAATAACAAGAGAAAATGCAGAGGATGATCTTCTATACCAACCAAGAGTATATCTTGTTTTTGGAAGACAAGAACTTGATGAACACCAAATGTTACTCCAAGATCATCAAACACCAAGAATATAAGTTGAGAAATCAGCCCTAGGACACAAGCAAATCTCCTTCTTTGTTGTTAAAATGGCCACCAAGTGATCAAGGCTTCAAGGTAACTCCATGATAGAGCTAGATAACAAGTATTTGTGGCTAGAAAAGATCAAAAAGGGGTGTGTGTTCTTGAAGTGGGACGGCAATGGTGGTGTAGTTGAGAGAGTTTTTGGTTGATTTTGCATGAGTAAATGGTGGTATGTGTTTAAGTTGATGGTTTTAGCTAGAAACTAGCTTAAAGTGTAAGCTTAACTTACACTTGTAAGTTATAAGCTAACATGATGCCACATCTTTGATGTAGTGTCATGTGTGAGCCGTCCCATGTGTAGTGGGGTGGGATAATGTATTTTGTCCCACCTCACTAATTTATAGGTATTCCTCGATTCTAGTTTTCTCGATTTGCGTTCCCTCGGGTCGTTTCACGAAAAACGTTTTTATAAATTATGAATCAACGACACAAAACGAATCCAATAAAAATTGTCTCATCAAAAACGGAGTTCAAAAACGTAAATACGTAATCCTAAGGTTTCCAGTTTAATCGTAAAGGACGCTAAATTATGCACGTAAGCCCAAATTTAAATCCATAAATTGTGAGTTCATCAACCAACACAAAAATAAGTTTTCAAAATATTATACGAGAAAATAATTCACTACCTGAAAATGTTAGATTGTCACAGCTTTTCCTCCTAAAAGGGATCAACGTCCTCGTGATCCATTTCATTTGGATGTCTGTTTCTTATTGAAATTGAAGAGGTGCGGATATTTCTTCCACATTTCATCCTCTCGTTCCCAAGTATATTCCGGTCCATTCTTTGAATTCCATCGGATCTTGACAATAGGTATCCGACTTTGTTTCAGTTGCTTTACCTCACGATCCATAACCTCTACGGGTTCTTCGATAAAATGCAACTTCCCATCTATTCGAACCTTATCTAACGAAATTTTCTCATCACTCACTGCTAGACATTTCTTCAGATTAGATACATGGAATGTGTTGTGAACACCATGAAGTTCTGGGGGTAACTCTAGTTTGTAAGCCACCGGACCTACTCTAGATAAAATCTTAAAGGGTCCAATATAACGGGGATTCAATTTTCCTCGCTTTCCAAATCTTATAAAGCCTTTCCATGGCGATACTTTCAACATTACTTGGTCACCCACTTTAAACTCCATTGGCTTCTGCCGCACATCCGCGTAACTTTTCTGTCTACTACGGGCAGTCAACAACCTATTCTTAATCTGAACTATCATCTCCGTAGTCTCCCGGATCAAATCCGGTCCCGTGAGCTGGGTATCCTCAACTTCACTCCAACATACAGGAGATCTACACTTCCTACCATATAAAGCTTCAAACGGTGCAGCCTTAATACTAGAATGGTAACTATTGTTATACGAAAACACTGCTAACGGCAAATGTTTATCCCAATTCTTACCAAAATCTAACACACAAGCTCTCAACATATCTTCTAGTGTTTGTATCGTCCTTTCACTCTGCCCATCAGTTTGGGGGTGACAAGCAGTGCTCATGTCGAGATTCGTTCCCAAAGATCTTTGGAGAGATTTCCAAAAATTCGATGCGAATCTAGGATCTCGATCTGAAATGATCGATACAGACACTCCATGCTTGCATACAACATTCTCAAGGTATATACGAGTCAGCTTCTCCAGTGAGAACTGCTCTTTAACTGGAATGAAGTGTGCTGATTTGGTCAGTCTGTCGACAATAACCCAAATCGAGTTGTTTCCAGATGATGTTCTAGGAAGCTTGGTGATAAAGTCCATCGTAATTCGCTCCCACTTCCATTCAGGAATCTTTGGATGTTGAAGTAGTCCTGATGGCTTTTGATGTTCAGCTTTGACTCTAGCACAAGTCAAGCATTAAAGAACATACATAGCTATGTCAGCTTTCATACTCGGCCACCAGTACAACTTCTTCAAATCATGGTACATCTTATCAGATCCCGGATGAATGGAATACTTAGATTTATGAGATTCTAACATAATCAAATCTCTTAAGCCTCCAAACTTAGGTATCCACATACGACCTCTTAAGAATTTCACTCCATCAGCTCTAACCTCTAAAGGATCTCCTTCTCCTCGGAACCCTTCATTAACAAAATTGTCCTTCTTACAAGCTTCTATTTGCGCATTTCTAATTTGCTCAGGCAAATTATTGTGCACGGTCAAGACTAGAGAACGTACCTTGATAGGCTCTCTATCTTTCCTACTTAACGCATCGGCAACAACATTGGCTTTTCCTGGGTGATATTGTATATCACAATCATAATCACTTAACAACTCTATCCATCTTCGCTGCCTCATGTTCAATTCCTTTTGATCGAGAATATACTGTAGGCTTTTGTGATCGGTGAATACCGTACACTTGGTGCCATACAGATAATGTCTCCATAACCTAAGAGCAAAGACTACAGCTCCTAACTCAAGATCATGAGTAGTATAATTCTCCTCATTCTTCCTTAATTGCCTAGAAGCATAAGCTATTACTTTCTCTCGCTGCATCAAAACAGCTCCATAGCCTCTAAGAGATGCATCACAATACACTACAAAATCTTCACTCCCGTCGGGTAATGATAAGATTGGCGCACTACATAATTTTTGCTTCAATGTCTGAAATGCTCCATCTTCATCACTTCCCCAAACGAAAGGTTTATTCTTCTGGGTAAGCTTAGTCAAGGGTTTAGCTATCAAAGAAAATTCTTTAATGAATCGCCTATAATAGCTAGCCAATCCTAAGAACTGTCGCACTTCCGTTGGCGTTGTCGGTGCAGACCAATTCTTAATAGCTTCAACCTTTGCAGGATCAACATGACTTCCATCTTTGTTAATCACATGACCAAGAAATTGCACAGAATCTAACCAAAAATCACACTTCGAAAACATAGCATACAACTTTTCATCCTTCAACAAATTCAAAACAATCCTTAAATGTTCTCTATGTTCATCTTCATTCTTAGAATAGATTAGAATATCGTCAATAAACACAATCACAAATTTATCCAAGTAGGGCTTGCACACTCGATTCATTAAATCCATAAAAACCGCAGGTGCGTTAGTTAACCTAAATGGCATTACTTGAAATTCATAGTGTCCATAACGAGTTCTAAATGCAGTTATAGGAATATCTTCTTCACGGACGCGAAGTTGGTGATATCCTGACCGCAAATCTATCTTAGAATACACACTAGATCCTTGTAGTTGATCAAACAAATCATCAATCCTAGGTAAAGGATATTGATTTTTAATTGTCAACTTATTCAGTTCCCTATAATCAATGCACATACGGAAAGATCCATCCTTCTTCTTAACGAACAAGACTGGAACTCCCCAAGGCGACGAGCTCGGTCGAATAAAACCTTTATCAGACAACTCCTTAAGTTGCTCAGATAACTCCTTTAATTCAGAAGGGGCTAATCGGTAAGGCGCACGTGCCACCGGTGCAGCACCAGGAATTAAATCGATTCGAAACTCTACTTGCCTTATCGGTGGAAGTCCGGGTAATTCTTTAGGAAATACCTCAGGAAATTCACAAATAATAGGTACATCTTCCAATCGTTTCTCCCTAGACTCATTCCCGGTCACTTGAGCTAAGAATAACTCACAACCGTTCCTGATGTACTTTTGGACTTTAATACATGAAATGATTTTCAAATGGGATTCACCTCGATTACCATCAATTACTAACGTCCTATTCCTAAGAGGAATCTTAACTTTCTTCTCTCCACATAAAATAGTAGCATTATTTTACGACAACCAATCCATACCAATAATAATATCAAAAATACCTAATTCTATCAACATCAAATCAATCGAAAAGGAATGGTTCAAGAGATTTAGAGAGCATCCTTCTAATAGCTTATTAGTTTTCACTAATTTACCATCAGCCAATTCCACCTCGTAACTGGTATTTGTCTCAACAGGTTCAATGTCAATAAGGGCACTAAATTTAGTGGATACAAAGCTCCTATCAGCACCCGAATCAAATAAAGCAACAGCATAATGATTGTTGAGTAAAATGTACCGGTAACGACATTCGGATCCTCTTTCTTCACCTCAATTGTTCCAATTTGATAGATACCACCCTGGGGGTTTCTTCCAGGTACAATCGCTTTCAACTTGGGGCATTCCGATTTCCTATGACCTTCTTCATTACAGTTGAAGCAAATGGTTCCCTTCTTACACCTTTCAACCTTGTGTCTAAGCTTTCCGCAATTTCGGCACTTCCAGCAGTCGCCAGCATGCCTCTTGTTGCCACACTTAGGACATCTATCATTGTTGCGCGGTGTGTTGTTGGTAAGAGCATTTGCATTCCCCTTTCTTTGTTTCTAACGGCGATTGAAATTCTTCCTATTATCACCTCTATCTACACGATCACCGTCTCCCTTTCGTTTCTCACCAACACGGGCTTCATCTTCCCTATCCTGAATTATGTGTCCAGTTAGTTGGTAAGCCATTCGAACAGCATCATCAATGGTCAGTGGTTTAGATGATGTCACGTCCCCCCGGATATTCCTGGTCAACCCTTTAATATATTGTTTAATTCAGATCTCTTCGAGTTCAACCAATCGAGGACATAGCAAGGCCAACTCATGGAATCGGTTTGTGTAACTATCAATGTCCACACCTTTCATTCTCAAATGAATCAATTCTTGTTCTAACCTAATGATCACACTACGAGGACAAAACTCCAAAGTCATCCATTTCTTAATTTCAGCCCAAGGAGTAGCATTAGCAGCATCAAGACCCATGAAAGCAATTCTCCCGTTCCACCAAGTCAACGCACGACCTTTAAGAGTAGCCATAGCAAAAGTCACCTTATCTTCCTCCTTACACTTACTAATCCTAAACACCGACTCAATCTTCTCAATCCACTGGCTTAATCCCACAGCACCTTCAGTTCCATTAAAAGGTAGAGGTTCACACTTCTTGAACGTCTCATAAGTACAGCCACCAACTTCAGGTGCATTAGTTCCAAGTCCTCCTACATTTCCTCCAGCATTAGCATTCACATTATTAGCATTCACATTCACATTAGTACAGCCAATTCCACTACCGCCAGCTCCACTACCACCAGCTCCACTACCGCCAGCTCCACTACCGCCAGCTCCACTACTGCCAGCTTCATTTCTAGCATTTGCCATAAATTCAGTCATAGATGCGGTAACTTGCTCCGTAATAATCCTACGTACATCATCCTCAGTCACAGCCTTCTTGGGCGGCATAGTTCTATAATTTCATAATTTCAAAGTATTAAGCATTCACCCAACAAGGGATTCATATAATATGGGTTGAATTCATAATCAAGATACAAATAAGGCACAATATGGATTTCAAGACAAGATACATATTTCATTCGAATTGAAACAAAAGTATTGTCTTAGTTACATCCCATATCAAAGTTTCTAGCACTATACATACTCAAAATTCGTGCCAGATCTACTACTAACAAGTCGGTTCAGTCAAAGCTACAAAAGTACAAAAGATACAAAGGTCACTACTAAATACAGACTGGTCTACTAAGAACCGCCAGATGGTCCATCATCCATCGTCTTCTGTATCTTCGTCGAACGATCACTAGACACATCTTCATCTGGGCACTTACGGATCACTCCTCTTTCAACCATGTCAGCATAAAATCTACTATTCCAACCCACGGATATATTCAACTCCTTCTCAGCTTTCTCACGCATCGCACGAGCTACATTCAACTGAATCTCCATAGAATTCACCTTTTTCTTCATTTCCACAAACTCACCACTTTCTAACACTGATAACCTCCTAAAAGCCTCATTCAAACCACGATCTACATCAGTCAAATCCAAACTAAGCAATTCCCGCTCTTTCACACCAACCTTAGTCTTCGACTCCATAAAATGCAACATGAGTCTGAACAACACCTAATCCAATCTCCGTCATACTACTCTTAACACGGGAAGCATCTAGATCACGTCTCAAGGCCCATGGTGCAAGACCATCAATATGAGTAGCCTCTCGAGCACTAGACGACTCTCCTATCACACGTCTACGAGTAGCAATACCATCAATACCGTCAGGTGCATTATCATCCGCATCCTCCTTTGATTCAGAATCAGATTCAGACGATTCAGACATTTCATCCCTAGGTAGCTCAACCTCAGAATCAGACAAATAAACTGGTGGGGGTAAAGGCTCGCCCTCTGGAACATCATAAGGGTAAATAAGCTCAGCTTGCTCATCGTCATCGACCTCAACATCTATACCTACATCCTCCTCGACATCCTCGTCGTCAATCTCATCATCTAAATTATCTAACCCAATCTCATCATCATTCTCTATATCAACATTATCAATCTCATTCTCTACCATATCAACCTGAGGGGAAATCTGATCTCCTAGTCCTAACTCGGGCTCGGGATCCTCAAATGGTTCCTCATCATCATCATCCATATCATAATCTACTAAGTCTAAATAAGGATCATCATCTACATTAGGTTCGGGAATAGCATGGTTTTCTACAGGAATATTAGGGTCAGCCATGACAATCTTCATTTACATATATATCTCGTATTAGGATAACATACTATTTAAACAATTACATAATGAAACCACGATATACACATATATATAAATTATATTATATATATCAAAATATATATCTTCTCAATAGGGCTTGTTGGTAACGTCAGAGATCTCTGGCACCGTTATAGTTAAAAGATTTTTCAAATATTTTCTCAAATGTTCATTGTTAAAAGATTTTGAAAAGTTTTGTTCAAAACCTTGGTTTTTAAAATCTTTTGTTCTCTATAACGAGAGCTTTGATACCAAACTGTAACACTCTCAATTTTCGTATCGGTACAGCGGAAGGGTCTTTCAGAGTGTTACAGGATAGCACAATAACTCCAATCATAGACAACACATAAAAATGGTTGTACAAGGTTCAACATACATTCATTCGATTTCAAGTTTTAAAGTGTACAACAGGTCCCAAATTATACAGGTCATTAAGTTTACAAAACATAGATCGAATGAACATTTTTAATATTATGTGGGCCATCAGAGTCGATCTCCATCTGGATTACCTTCAGGCACCTGAGATAAAAACATGCAAAAATCATATCAGCGAATGCCGAGTGAATTCATAGAGTTTATTAAAAACCGTTATATAAAACAATCGTTAAAATCAGAACACAAGTATAATATCAGAAGTAAGTCCTCGTATTGCTAGTCAGGCAATATATAAATCAAGCATACATCTTAAACCGTCCATGAGACCGTAGCCTCAATATTACCATTATATGTAATATTATTATCGTTATTAGCATCGTTATCGTTTTGTATATAGGTTTTAGGATTATTATTAGCCGCATGACATTGTTACCTTACTATGAAAAGAACGGGCCGTGAACCCGACAAACAATTTGCCCATCTAAGTTAGCGTGTCGTCACAAAAATCACGCTATGTAATCTTCTCATACATAAATTCTCTTACCAATCAATGTGGTACGACGGGGATCAACCGTCAAGGCGCAAACTGGGGTGATCGTCCCCAAATAGTACTATCAAATGCATAAGCGTCTACCAAATCTCGGTAGTTCACAATTCATGCTAATGGGACTTTAAGTGACATAATCTAACTACTAATAATCCTTTTTGTCTCGTTTATAGGGTCATAGCATCATTCGGGTCCATATCATTAAGCATACCATCGTGACTACTTGTGTTCTATTTTTATCAAAATCTAGCATGTTATCTCCCTCGTGGGTTTACAAATCATTTTATAAAATATTTAAAAGAGTGCGAGGCTATGAACTCACGTTGATAATGAAAGGCGGATTATCGGGTACGGGCGTGCTTCGGTCACGGAAACCTATATAAATAATAATCGGTCTTAGACTTTTGTCCAATGACTTTTATCAAAATAACAATATAAATATGATTATTTTTGTACATATGATGATGATCAAGTGGGTTTATACATCCTTGTTTACTCATTTTAGTGCTTACGTATTGGTAACTTTTTACTAGTTTACTAGTTTTACCTATTTACACGTTTTAAGTCCAATAAGCTTATTATAAGTTCTTTAACTTGTTTTAATCCATTTTATACTTATATTATCAGTATTTACACTTTACATGTTGGGCCCAAATGGTTTAAGCCCAATAAGTTCTTTTTATAAGTGTTTAACTTATTTAGTCCAATTATTAGTCCAATATGCTTATTTAGCTCGTTAATGTCTGTATGTCCTATAGTTCGGGTTTTATCGGTTTTTAATTGTATTAGTTACTTATATATCAGTATATGACTTTTAAAAACTTTACATTAGACGGGTTTGATCGTCTAAGTTTTAATTGGCGAAAAACGTTAATTTTATGGTAATAGCCGAAAAAATCGTAAAATCAAGTTTATAGTTTTTATAACTTATAAATATTATTCCACTACCATTTTTTTAATTTATCCATTTATTTAACCTTTTACATATTTATATAAATGAAATTCATAAGTTAGTGGGTTTTAATTTTACATTTTATACAATATAATTTTGAGTGCTTATATAATAGTAATAAACATTAATTCTTAAAAATCTGATTTTTATTTTTATCTTCACCATATTTATCATATCTAGAGTTCTATAATGAATTAGAATCTCATTTTTGGGTGGCATGAACTTCATATTATGTGCTACAATTAACTTAGTTATAGCTACTGCTCATTTTAAGTTTTTCTATCCTTAACAGTCCCTACAAAATAGCTTATTCAGATTAGCACACTCATCTTGTTTTGATCATATCTCACTCATTTTAATGATTCCATTGCATGGTCAACTCTCACATGTGTATGACATCTTGTACTTACTGTAAATGGATTCTACCATGCAATTTTATCAGTTCAAGTTTTGGTTACATACTGTTTTTATACAGCCAACAAATTAATCATGATTTTAGCCTTGTTTCTTATGGTTATTAAGCTTTTTAAGCATATTTATCAACACTTGATCCCCACACAATATTTTTATCATCATATATTCATCATATACATATACAACAAGAAATAAAATACATTTGATCTTTACAAAAATAACAAGAGAAAATGGAGAGGATGATCTTCTTTACCAACCAAGAGTATATCTTGTTTTTGGAAGACAAGAACTTGATGAACACCAAATGTAACTCCAAGATCATCAAACACCAAAAATATAAGTTGAGAAATCAGCCCTAGGACACAAGCAAATCTCCTCCTGTGTTGTTAAAATGGCCACCAAGTGATCAAGGCTTCAAGGTAACTCCATGATAGAGCTAGATAACAAGTATTTTGTGGCTAGAAAAGATCAAAAAGGGGTGTGTGTTCTTGAAGTGGGACGGAAATGGTGGTGTAGTTGAGAGAGTTTTTGGTTGATTTTGCATGAGTAAATGGTGGTATGTGTTTAAGTTGATGGTTTTAGCTAGAAACTAGCTTAAAGTGTAAGCTTAACTTACACTTGTAAGTTATAAGCTAACATGATGCCATATCTTTGATGTGGTGTCATGTGTGAGCCGTCCCATGTGTAGTGGGGTAGGATAATGTATTTTGTCCCACCTCACTAATTTACGGGTATTCCTCGATTCTAGTTTTCTCGATTTGCGTGCCCTCGGGTCGTTTCACGAAAAACGTTTTTATAAATTATGAATCAACGACACAAAATGAATCTAATAAAAATTGTCTTATCAAAAACGGAGTTCAAAAATGTAAATACGTAATCCTAAGGTTTCCGGTTTAATCGTAAAGGACGCTAAATTATGCACGTAAGCCCAAATTTAAATCCGTAAATTGTGAGTTCATCAACCAACACAAAAATAAGTTTTCCAAATAGTATACGAGAAAATAATTCACTACCTGAAAATGTTAGATTGTCACAGCTTTTCCTCCTAAAAGGGATCAACGTCCTCGTGATCCATTTCATTTGGATGTCCGTTTCTTATTGAAATCGAAGAGGTGCAGATATTTCTTCCACATTTCATCCTCTCGTTCCCAAGTATAGTCCGGTTCATGCTTTGAATTCCATCGGATCTTGACAATAAGTATCCGACTTTGTTTCAGTTGCTTTACCTCACGATCCATAACCTCTATGGGTTCTTCGATAAAATGCAACTTCCCATCTATTCGAACCTTATCTAACGAAATTTTCTCATCACTCACTGCTAGACATTTCTTCAGATTAGATACATGGAATGTGTTGTGAACACCATGAAGTTCTGGGGGTAACTCTAGTTTGTAAGCCACCGGACCTACTCTAGATAAAATCTTAAAGGGTCCAATATAACGGAGATTCAATTTTCCTCGCTTTCCAAATCTTATAACGCCTTTCCATGGCGATACTTTCAAGATTACTTGGTCACCCACTTTAAACTCCATTGGCTTTCGCCGCACATCCACGTAACTTTTCTGTCTACTACGGGCAGTCAACAACCTATTCTTAATCTGAACTATCATCTCCGTAGTCTCTCGGATCAATTCCGGTCCCGTGAGTTGGGTATCCCCAACTTCACTCCAACATACAGGAGATCTACACTTCCTACCATATAAAGCTTCAAACGGTGCAGCCTTAATACTAGAATGGTAACTATTGTTATACGAAAACACTGCTAACGGAAAATGTTTATCCCAATTCTTACCAAAATCTAACACACAAGCTCTCAACATATCTTCTAGTGTTTGTATCGTCCTTTAACTCTGCCCATCAGTCTGGGGGTGATAAGCAGTGCTCATGTCGAGATTCGTTCCCAAAGATCTTTGGAGAGATTTCCAAAAATTTGATGCGAATCTAGGATCTCGATCTGAAATGATCGATACAGGCACTCCATGCTTGAATACAACATTCTCAAGGTATATACGAGTCAGCTTCTCCAGTGAGAACTGCTCTTTAACCGGAATGAAGTGTGCTGATTTGGTCAGTCTATCGACAATAACCCAAATCGAGTTGTTTCCAGATGATGTTCTAGGAAGCTTGGTGATAAAGTCCATCGTAATTCGCTCCCACTTCCATTCAGGAATCTTTGGCTGTTGAAGTAGTCCTGATGGCTTTTGATGTTCAGCTTTGACTCTAGCACAAGTCAAGCATTGAAGAACATACATAGCTATGTCAGCTTTCATATTCGGCCACCAGTATAACTTCTTCAAATCATGGTACATCTTATCAGATCCCGGATGAATGGAATACTTAGATTCATTGGATTCTAACATAATCAAATCTCTTAAGCCTCCAAACTTAGGTATCCACATACGACCTCTTAAGCATTTCACTCCATCAGCTCTAACCTCTAAAGGATCTCCTTCTCCTCAGAACCCTTCATTAACAAAATTTTCCTTCTTACAAGCTTCTATTTGCGCATTTCTAATTTGCTCATGCAAATTATTGTGCACGGTCAAGACTAGAGAACGTACCCTGATAGGCTCTCTATCTTTCCTACTTAACGCATCGGCAACAACATTGGCTTTTCCTGGGTGATATTTTATATCACAATCATAATCACTTAACAACTCTATCCATCTTCGTTGCCTCATGTTCAATTCCTTTTGATCGAGAATATATTGTAGGCTTTTGTGATCGGTGAATACCGTACACTTGGTGCCATACAGATAATGTCTCCACAACCTAAGAGCAAAGACTACAGCTCCTAACTCAATATCATGAGTAGTATAATTCTCCTCATTCTTCCTTAATTGCCTAGAAGCATAAGCTATTACTTTCTCTCGTTGCATCAAAATAGCTCCATAGCCTCTAAGAGATGCATCACAATACACTACAAAATCTTCACTCCCGTCGGGTAATGATAAGATTGGCGCACTACATAATTTTTGCTTCAATGTCTGAAATGCTCCATCTTCATCACTTCCCCAAACGAAAGGTTTATTCTTCTGGGTAAGCTTAGTCAAGGGTTTAGCTATCAAAGAAAATTCTTTAATGAATCGCCTATAATAGCCAGCCAATCCTAAGAATTGTCGCACTTCCGTTGGCGTTGTCGGTGCAGACCAATTCTTAATGGCTTCAACCTTTGCGGGATCAACATGAATTCCATCTTTGTTAATCACATGACCAAGAAATTGCACAGAATCTAACCAGAAATCACACTTCGAAAACTTAGCATACAACTTTTCATCCTTCAACAAATTCAAAACAATCCTTAAATGTTCTCTATGTTCATCTTCATTCATAGAATAGATTAGAATATTGTCAATAAACACAATCATAAATTTATCCAAGTAGGGCTTGCATACTCGATTCTTTAAATCCATGAAAACCACAAGTGCGTTAGTTAACCCAAATGGCATTACTTGAGAATACACACTAGATCCTTGTAGTTGATCAAACAAATCATCAATCCTAGGTAAAGGATATCGATTTTTAATTGTCAACTTATTCAGTTCCCTATAATCAATGCACATACGGAAAGATCCATCCTTCTTCTTAACGAACAAGACTGGAGCTCCCCAAGGCGACGAGCTCGGTCGAATAAAACCTTTATCAGACTCCTTAAGTTGCTCAGATAACTCCTTTAATTCAGAAGGGGCTAATCGGTAAGGCGCACGTGCCACCGGTGCAGCACCAGGAATTAAATCGATTCGAAACTCTACTTGCCTTATCGGTGGAAGTCTGGGTAATTCTTTAGGAAATACCTCAGGAAATTCACAAATAATAGGTACATCTTCCAATTGTTTCTCCCTAGACTCATTCCCGGTCACTTGAGCTAAGAATAACTCACAACCGTTCCTGATGTACTTTTGGACTTTAATACATGAAACGATTTTCAAACGGGATTCACCTCGATTACCATCAATTACTAACGTCCTATTCCTAAGAGGAATCTTAACTTTCTTCTCTCCACATAAAATAGTAGCATTATTCAACGACAACCAATCCATACCAATAATAATATCAAAACTACCTAATTCTATCAACATCAAATCAATCGGAAAGGAATGGTTCAAGAGATTTAGAGAGCATCCTTCTAATAGCTTATTAGTTTTCATTAATTTACCATCAGCCAATTCCACCTCGTAACTGGTATTTATCTCAACAGGTTCAATGTCAATAAGGGCACTAAATTTAGTGGATACAAAGCACCTATCAGCACCCGAATCAAATAAAGCAACAGCATAATGATTGTTGAGTAAAAACGTACCGGTAACGACATTCGGATCCTCTTTCTTCACCTCAATTGTTCCAAGTTGATAGATACCACCCTGGGGGTTACTTCCAGGTATAATCGCTTTCAACTTGGGGCATTCCGATTTCCTATGACCTTCTTCATTACAGTTGAAGCAAATGGTTCCCTTCTTACACCTTTCAACCTTGTGTCCAAGCTTTCCGCAATTTCGGCACTTCCAGCAGTCGCCAGCATGCCTCTTGTTGCCACACTTAGGACATCTATCATCGTTGTGCGGTGTGTTGTTGGTAAGAGCATTTGCATTCCCCTTTCTCTGGTTCTGACGGCGATTGAAATTCTTCCTATTATCACCTCTATCTACACGATCACCGTCTCCCTTTCGTTTCTCACAAACACGGGCTTCATCTTCTCTATCCTGAATTATCTGTCCAATGAGTTGGTAAGCCATTCGAACAACATCATCAATGGTTAGTGGTTTAGATGATGTCATGTCCCCCCGGATATTCCTGGTCAACCCTTTAATATATTGTTCAATTCGGATCTCTTCGGGTTCAACCAATCGAGGACATAGCAAGGCCAACTCATGGAATCGGTTTGTGTAACTATCAATGTCCACACCTTTCATTCTCAAATGAATCAACTCTTGTTCTAACCTAATGATCACACTACGAGGACAAAAATCCAATGTCATCCATTTCTTAATTTCAGCCCAAGGAGTAGCATTAGCAGCATCAAGACCCATGAAAGCAATTCTCCCGTTCCACCAGGTCAACACACGACCTTTAAGAGTAGCCATAGCAAAAGTCACATTATCTTCCTCCTGACACTTACTAATCCTAAACACCGACTCAATCCACTGGCTTAATCCCACAGCACCTTCAGTTCCATTAAAAGGTAGAGGTTCACACTTCATGAACGTCACATAAGTACAACCACCAACTTCAGGTGCATTAGTTCCAAGTCCTCCTACATTTCCTCCAGCATTAGCATTCACATTATTAGCATTCACATTCACATTAGTACCGCCAATTCCACTACCGCCAGCTCCACTACCGCCAGCTCCACTACCGCCAGCTTCATTTCTAGCATTTGCCATAAATTCAGTCATAGATGCGGTAACTTGATCCGTAATAATCCTACGTACATCATCCTTAGTCACAGCCTTCTTGGGCGGCATAGTTCTATAATTTTACAATTTCAAAGTATTAAGCATTCACCCAACAAGGGATTCATATAATATGGGTTGAATTCATAATCAAGACACAAATAAGGCACAATATGGAATTCAAGACAAGATACATATTTCATTCGATTTGAAACAAAAGTATTATCTTAGTTACATCCCATATCAAAGTTTCTAGCACTATACATACTCAAAATTCGTGCCAGGTCTACTACTAACAATTCGGTTCAGTCAAAGCTACAAAAGTACAAAAGATACAAAGGTCACTACTAAATACAGACTGGTCTACTGAGAACCGCCAGATGGTCCATCATCGATCGTCTTCTGTATCTTCGTCGGACGATCACTAGACACATCTTCAGCTGGGCGCTTAAGGATCACTCCTCTTTCAACCATGTCAGCATAAAATCTACTATTCCAACCCACGGATATATTCAACTCCTTCTCATAAAATCTACTATTCGAACCCACGGATATATTCAACTCCTTCTCAGCTTTCTCACGCATCGCACGAGCTACATTCAACTGAATCTCCATAGAATTCACCTTTTTCTTCATTTCCGCAAACTCACCACTTTCTAACACTGATAACCTCCTAAAAGCCTCATTCAAACCACGCTCTACATCAGTCAAATCCAAACTAAGCAATTCCCGCTCTTTCTCACCAACCTTAGTCTTCGACTCCAAATAAGCAACATGAGTCTGAACAACACCTAATCCAATCTCCGTCATACTACTCTTAACACGGGAAGCATCTAGATCACGTCTTAAGGCCCATGGTGCAAGACCATCAATATGAGTAGCCTATCGAGCACTAGAAGACTCTCCTATCACACGTCTACGAGTAGAAATACCATCAGTACCGTCAGGTGCATTATCATCCTCATCTGATTCAGAATCAGATTCAGACGATTCAGACATTTCATCCCTAGGTAGCTCAACCTTAGAATCAGACAAATAAACTGGTGGGGGTAAAGGCTCGCCCTCTGGAACATCATAAGGGTAAATAAGCTCAGCTTCCTCATCGTCATCGACCTCAACATCTATACCTACATCCTCCTCGACATCCTCGTCGTCAATCTCATCATCTAAATTATCTAACCCAATCTCATCATCATTCTCTATATCAACAATATCAATCTCCTTCTCTACCATATCAACCTGAGGGGCAATCTGATCTCCTAGTCCTAACTCGGGCTCGGGATCCTCAAATGGTTCCTCCTCATCATCATCCATATCATAATCTACTAAGTCTAAATAAGGATCATCATCTACATTAGGTTCGGGAATAGCATGGTTTTCTACAGGAATATTAGGGTCAGCCATGACAATCTGCATTTATATATATATCTAGTATTAGGATAACATACTATTTAAACAATTACATAATGAAACCACGATATATACATATATATAAATTATATTATATATATCAAAATATATATCTTCTCAATAGGGCTTGTTGGTAACGTCGGAGATCTCTGGCACCGTTATAGTCAAAAGATTTTTCAAATATTTTCTCAAATGTTCATTGTTAAAAGATTTTGAAAAGTTTTGTTCAAAACCTTGGTTTTTAAAATCTTTTGTTCTCTATTACGAGAGCTCTGATACCAAACTGTAACACTCTCAATTTACGTATCGGTACAATGGAAGGGTCTTTCAGAGTGTTACGGGATAGCACAATAACTCCAATCATAGACAACACATAAAAATGGTTGTACAAGGTTCAACATACATTCATTCGATTTAAAGTTTTAAAGTATACAACAGGTCCCAAATTATACAGGTCATTAAGTTTACAAAACATAGATCGAATGAACATTTTTAATATTATATGGGCCATCAGAGTCGATCTCCATCCGGATTACCTTCAGGCACCTGAGATAAAAACATGCAAAAATCATATCAGCGAATGCCGAGTGAATTCATAGAGTTTAATAAAAACTGTTATATAAAACAATCGTTAAAATCAGAACACATGTATAATATCGGAAGTAAGTCCTCGTATTGCTAGTCAGGCAATATATAAATCAAGCATACATCTTAAACCATCCATGAGACCATAGCCTCAATATTACCATTATAGGTAATATTATTATCGTTATTAGCGTCGTTATTGTTTTGTATATAGGTTTTAGGATTATTATTAGCCGCACGACATTGTTACCTTACTATGAAAAGAACGGGCCGCGAACCCGACAAACAATTTACCCATCTAAGTTAGCGTGTCGTCACAAAAATCACGCTATGTAATCTTCTCATACATAAATTCACTTACCAATCAATGTGGTACAACGGGGATCAACCGTCAAGGCGCGAACTGGGGTGATCGTCCCCAAATAGTACTATCAAATGCATAAGCGTCTACCAAATCTCGGTAGTTCACAATTCATGCTAATGGGACTTTAAGTGACATAACCTAACTACTAATAATCCTTTTTGTCTCGTTTATAGGGTCATAGCATCATTCGGGTCCATATCATTAAGCATACCATCGGGACTACTTGTGTTCTATTTTTATCAAAATCTAGCATGTTATCTCCCTCGTGGGTTTACAAATCATTTTATAAAATATTTAAAAGAGTGCGAGGCTATGAACTCACGTTGATAATGAAAGGCGGATTATCGGCTACGGGTGTGCTTCGGTCACGGAAACCTATATATATAATAATCGGTCTTAGACTTTTGTCCAATGACTTTTATCAGAATAAAAATATAAATATGATGATTTTTGTACATATGATGATGATCAAGTGGGTTTATACATCCTTGTTTACTCATTTTAGTGTTTACGTATTGGTAACTTTTTACTAATTTACTAGTTTTACCTATTTACACGTTTTAAATCCAATAAGCTTATTATAAGTTCTTTAACTTGTTTTAATCCATTTTATACTTATATTATCAGTATTTACACTTTAAATGTTGGGCCCAAATGGGTTAAGCCCAATAAGTTCTTTTTATAAGTGTTTAACTTATTTAGTCCAATTATTAGTCCAATATGCTTATTTAGCTCGTTAATGTCCGTATGTCCTATAGTTAGGGTTTTATCGGTTTTTACTTGTATTAGTTACTTATATATCAGTATATGACTTTTAAAAACTTTACATTAGACGGGTTTGATCGTCTAAGTTTTAATTGGCGAAAAACGTTAATTTTACGGTAATAGCCGAAAAAGTCGTAAAATCAAGTTTATAGTTTTTATAACTTCTAAATATTATTCCACTACCATTTTTATAATTTATCCATTTATTTAACCTTTTACATATTTACATAAATGAAATTCATAAGTTAGTGGGTTTTAATTTTACATTTTATACAATATAATTTTGAGTGCTTATATAATAGTAATAAACATTAATTCTTCAAAATCTGATTTTTATTTTCATCTTCACCATTTTTATCATATCTAGAGTTCTACAATGAATTAGAAGCTCATTTTTGGGTGGCATGAACTTCATGTTATGTGCTACAATTAACTTAGTTATAGCTACTGCTCATTTTAAGTTTATCTATCCTTAACAGTCCCTACAAAACAGCTTATTCAGATTAGCACACTCATCTTGTTTTGATCATATCTCACTCATTTTAATGATTACATTGCATGGCCAACTCTCACATGTGTATGACATCTTGTACTTACTGTAAATGGATTCTACCATGCAAGTTTATCAGTTCAAGTTTTGGTTACATACTGTTTTTATACAGCCAACAAATTAATCATGATTTTAGCCTTGTTTCTTATGGTTATTAATCTTTTTAAGCATATTTATCAACACTTGATCCCCACACAACAATTTTATCATCATATATTCATCATATACATATAAAACAAGAAAGAAAATACATTTGATCTTTACAAAAATAACAAGAGAAAATGGAGAGGCTGATCTTCTTTACTAACCAAGAGTATATCTTGTTTTTGGAAGACAAGAACTTGATGAACACCAAATGTAACTCCAAGATCATCAAACACCAAGAATATAAGTTGAGAAATCAGCCCTAGGACACAAGCAAATCTCCTCCTTTGTTGTTAAAATGGCCACCAAGTGATCAAGGCTTCAAGGTAACTCCATGATAGAGCTAGATAACAAGTATTTTGTGGCTAGAAAAGATCAAAAAGGGGTGTGTGTTCTTGAAGTGGGACGGCAATGGTGGTGTAGTTGAGAGATTTTTTGGTTGATTTTGCATGAGTAAATGGTGGTATGTGTTTAAGTTGATGGTTTTAGCTAGAAACTAGCTTAAAGTGTAAGCTTAACTTACACTTGTAAGTTATAAGCTAACATGATGCCACATCTTTGATGTGGTGTCATGTGTGAGCCGTCCCATGTGTAGTGGGGTGGGATAATGTATTTTGTCCCACCTCACTAATTTACGGGTATTCCTCGATTCTAGTTTTCTCGATTTACGTGCCCTCGGGTCGTTTCACGAAAAATATTTTTATAAATTATGAATCAACGACACAAAACGAATCCAATAAAAATTGTCTCATCAAAAACGGAGTTCAAAAACGTAAATACGTAATCCTAAGGTTTCCGGTTTAATCGTAAAGGACTCTAAATTATGCACGTAAGCCCAAATTTAAATCCGTAAATTGTGAGTTCATCAACCAACACAAAAATAAGTTTTCAAAATATTATACGAGAAAATAATTCACTGCCTGAAAATGTTAGATTGTCACAGGCGTTCATGGGTGGTTACTGAAGCCTTGGTTCGCCAGGCTTTGCATCTTAATGATGCAGATGGTATAACCACTCTACCCATTAATGAAATAGAACAAGGACTTCAAGCTTTGAGGTATCCTTTCCCTGAAGTGGGCACTTTGAATAAATATAATAAACAAGAATTCCCCCCAGCTTGGAAGTACTTAATACATGTCATCCTTCAATGTTTGAGTCCCAAATGTACTACACATAACGAAATTAACAGATCTATTGCTAGTGAAATTGTGTGTATTACAAATGGGAAAAAGTATAATTTTTCTAAACTGATTTTTGATGGCATGTGTAAAAACAAGGGTAATAAGATGACTTTGGCTTACCCACGATTTTTACAAATGATTTTTGATGAGCAAAGGTATTGCACCAGGGATCATGATGCTTTTTATGTGATCCCTGTGCAAAAGAAAGCTATTTTTAGTAAGATGAATTCACCCCCTCACAGAGACTTACCCCTTACCCAACCCATGCTTGCTGTTATTACAGCAGCACAACTCAACCTGACCCACAACCACAGCTTGACCCATTGCCTGAACCATCACCTTCACCTCAACACATGGAACTTGACCAAAATCCCTTCAACGCTGACACGTTAAATGTTGGCATTTGAACTTATCCTTTACAGCAATGATGGAGAAGTTCACAAGAAGCACTGACAAGAATAAGGTGAGCGTTGACAAGCAGATTTTGGACGCTGACACACCAAGCGCTGACAAGAGTATGTTGGGCGTTGACACACAGAATTTGAACGTTGACAGACCTGCAGATATGGTTGATGTATTCCAGTCATCAGCTATCATCAAGGAAGTGTCTTCACAGGTACCATTATCATCTTTACCCATCATTGATCCATTAGATAAGGGAAAAGGAATCATGGTAGAAACAAAGGTTCCAAAAGATGCAGCACAAGTAGAGTTTGATTCAAAGTTGGCTACAGAACTTATGGAACAAGAAAAGAAGAAGATTGGTGAGTCACCATTTGTAGTTACTTCTGAGGAGCAAGAAGGAAGTACTGATGAAAGCTCAGATTCAATGGTTATGATCATTGAAGAACCAGAAAGACTTGAATATGGTGATGAGTTGGCAAGGGATAAACTTGTAGAGTTAAAAATGCAGGTAGATTATGATATGCCAGAAGTTGCTCAGATGTACCATGCTTGGGAGAATAAGGTTATGGAGAATCCAGATATGACAATTTCAGATCAAATTTGGGGTTTGGAGATTCTTCTAAGAGTACAAAGAGATTGCAAGGTAATTCTGAAGCATAAGGCTAGCAAATTTTTCTCACTATTGAAGAGAGATAGGAGGGAGCGTTATTACATGTTGCTCAGATGTCATCAAACAGGATGCACCTTTTAGAAATTGCAGGGATTATCCTTTGAAGAATTGGAGTATAAGGCTTATCCCATTTGGGCAAGTGTGCAAGAGATGAACACTATCAGACTTCTTTCTGATGAAAGGAAAGAAGAACTTGCATAAGAGATGGAGATTCAAAAGGCTATGATTGTCCCAAGGCCTTTGAAGAAGGGAGTTCCACTTGAGTTTCCTAAAGATTTAAATAAAGTGACTCCCAGTGAAGCTGTTATTAGAAGGAGCATTAAGCTCTCACCCATGGAAGCTTCAGATATGGTACAAGTGTTACCTCTTGATTCCAGAAACCCTATCATTAGCTATGAAGAAGATGCAAGTGGGTTTTGGATGATTGGCAGATATGGGAAAGAGGTACACACATTTACTACTCTTATGTCTCTATTTGCAAGTATGGATAGGGAAGACTTGGTAGACCTTTGGAGGTTATTGCTGGCCAAGTATGAGACTGAAGCACCTACTTCAGTCAATGGAATAAAGCTTTGGTCAACATTCAAGAGAATGTGTGCACCAGAAGAAGAAGATCATGTTTGGAAGGATCTTGAGGATGATATCAGTATACTTCAATGGCGTTTGTATTCAGCAACTGGTGTGTATTATTTGATTTCTACAAAGTTTTCTGAATATCTTCTTATGGATGCTGAGTATCCCATGTCCAAATAAGTTTTTGAAAAGATGAAGACAACACAGCTGGAGATTGACTACTCAAGTGACGTGGCCAAAGATTTGATTAGGCATGTTTATTACCAATTTGATAAGATTTGTAAGAATTCTCCTAGTTCTGAGTTTTTATTCAGAAACTTGATTGCTAGAGTAGATATCAAGTTTAGGGGAGGATTGTTGGGAATAAAATATAGCCAGTACACTTGAACGCTGACAAGAGCAATCGGGACGTTGATAAGAAGAAAACAAGCGTTGACAGGACAAGCATTGTCAGGAAGATGTCAAGCGTTGATAGGATGAAGTCAAGCACTGATAGAAGACTTAGTCTACACGTATTATGTTTCTAGTTTGTTTCTAGTAAAGATATGATCAACAAAGTATTTTCTATGTTTATCTTTACCTAAAATAGCTGATACGTAGACTCTTGTACAAGGCTCCTTATGTCTATAAAAGGAGGCCTTAAGGTTTATGTTTTATATACGTTTTACACTTTCATTGTACGCAAGTTTGTTTTTATCAATCAAGTGAAAGTTTGGTTTACATTGTTTGAGTGCTCTCGTTTAAGTATTAATTCCGCATAATACTTAAATTTTTTTATACACAACAAAGTTTCTTTACGTGTTTAACTTGATTTAATCTCATTTACACAAGCTAAATCGATCTAAGTTTGGGATCAACAATGATGAGGGGGCATGCTACGAACGAATGTATTCAGCTGCAAAAATATATCGAAAATATGGCAAAAATATATCGAAAATATCGAAAATATATCGAAAATATGGTAAAGAAAGGTGAGACAAAAAATCGCTAACGCGAATATTTACATGGTGTTATCATGGCAGCGAAGAACCAGACAAAAGGTGAGCCAGAAAATCTCGAAGGGAAAGTACATTTCCTTCCCCCCACTTAGCGCGAGGAACGTCGCAGAGGGCCCGTTAGTTATAGAAATAAGCATTGGTCAACACAGCATACACCGCATGTATGTGGATGGAGGTTCATCAGCAGAAATAATGTATGAGCACTGCTTCCTAAAACTTAGTGCAGAAGTTAAGAGCCAAATGATACCTGCAACCTCCCCGCTCATCGATTTTAGTGGAGAAACCGTGTGGCCTTTGGGCCAACTAAAGTTAGTAGTGAATGTAGGAGACGATGAGCACTCAACAAAAGTCTCCATGAATTTCTTGATCATACGGTCGCCATCGCAATATAATGGGATTATAGGGCGACCAGCTATACTAGCAATGTGAGCATTACCTTCCACAGCTCATGGCATGATTAAATTCCCAGTGGATGGAGGGATCGTAACGATCTTTAACACATCGATAAATCCCCCGGAGTGTAACGCGATCACAGAACCTCCACGGGTCACAATGGAACCTAAGGTAAACTCACCGCCAAATCTAAAGGTAGCAGTGCATTCGTAGTATCCAGATCAAGAGATTAAAATCAGAGGAACACTGTCTGACAAAGGAAAGACGGACATGTGTTGCCTTTTAAAGAACAACCTAGACATCTTCGCATGGGAGCCCAAAGATATGACACGGATACCAAGGTCAATAGCTGAACACAAGCTCCAAATACGTGAAGGGTACCCTCCGATTAGGCAAAAGAAAATAGGACAGGCCCAGAACGCAACAAGGTGATACTTGAGGAAGTAAAAAAGCTAGTAGACGCAGGAATCATGAGGGAAGTTTACTATCCTGAGTGGCTCGCTAACCCAGTGATGGTGAAGAAACACGATGGTAGCTGGCGTATGTGCGTTGATTTCATTGACCTCAATAAAGCTTGTCCCCAAGATTGCTATCCACTCCCAGAGATAGATTGGAAGGTAGAAACGTTGTGCGGGTACCCCTTCAAGTGCTTCCTGGATGCGTACAAGGGGTACCACCAGATACAAATGGCAGAAGAGGACGAAGAAAAAACAGCATTCCATACCAGCCAAGGTGTGTACTGCTACACAAAAATGCCATTTAGACTCAAGAACGCAGGAGCCACGTATTAACAACTGGTTGATAAAGCATTTGAAAGCCAAATAGGGCGAAATTTGGAGGTGTATGTCAACAATTTGGTAATCAAAAGCCACACAGAGAGTAAGCTTATCTGGGATATAGAGGAAACATTCTCAACACTCGGGAGAATAAACATAAAGTTAAATCCCAAGAAGTGCACTTTTGGGGCAACAGAAGGCAAGTTCCTAGGATACATGATTGACCCTAATGGCATCAAACCCTGTCAGAAAAAACAGATGCGGTCATTCAACTCCAAAGCCCAAAGACAAAAAAGGAAGTACAGTCGCTGAATGGTAAACTCGCAGGGGTAAACAGGTTCTTGTCCAAGTCAGCAGAGAAGTTGATCCCTTTATTTAAAACGCTAAAAAGGTGCATTACGGAAGAGGACTTCAATTGGACTAAGGAAGAGGAAAAGGCCTTCGAGGAATTGAAAACACATTTGGCTTCGCTCCCTATGTTAGTCGCACCACGACCTAACGAGGAGCTGATAATGTATTTGTCTGCTACACATGGAGTGATCAGTGCAGTGCTAATGACGGATAGAGAACATGTGCAAACTCCATTATACCTCATAAGTAGAGCGTTGCAAAGCTCGGAGCTAAATTACACCCCAATGGAAAAATTAGTACTCGCACTGGTGTTTGCGGCAAAGAGGTTGCGTCGATACTTCCAAGCGCACCCAATCGTGGTGATAACTGATCAGCCCATAAAGCAGGTAATATCAAAACTAGAGGTCGTAGGTAGATTCCAGAAATGGAGTGTTCTACTAGGGGAACACAACATTACTTACAGACCGCGCAATGCCGTAAAGGGGCAAATTTTGGCAGATTTCCTCATTGAAAACCCAGAAGAAGGCGTTCAAGGGCAAGATCAAAAGGAAGAAGACCCAACCCCGTGGCTCTTGTTCACTGATGGGTCCTCTTGCACTGACGGATCAGGTGCGGGTCTCATACTTACCAACCCGAAGGAATGGAATTCACCTACGCATTGCATTTTGAGTTCACTGCCACAAATAATGAGGCAGAGTATGAGGCGCTAATAGCAGGGCTAAGAATCACAGCATGAATGGGTGTGCGCAATCTCGAAGCAAACGTAGATTCTCGGCTGGTGGCGAACCATATACTTGGCGAATACAAGGCGAAGGAAGATAACATGGTGCAATACTTACAAAAAGCCAAAGCATTGATTGAAGGTTTCAATAAGTTCCGAATACGCCAAGTACCCAGGGGGAGAACAAGAAAGCAGATGCACTTAGTAAAATAGCATCTACAAGCTATGCACACCTATCAAAACAAGTCCTGGTGGAGATTCTCAAGGACAAGTCAATAAAAGAGCAAGAGGTCACATCGGTCGTAGAGGAAGAAGGCCCTACATGGATAACACCGATTGTGGATTATTTGACAAAAGATTCACTCCCACATGATGAAACCGAGTCACGACGAATACGAAGACGTTCGAGGCAATTTGAAGTCAGAGATAGGTTTCTTTACAAGCGATCATTTCTCCAGCCATGGCTAAGATGCGTAGGGCTGCGCCAGGCGCAGTACATCATTAGCGAAATCCACGAGGGGTCATGCGGCATGCACGCAGGACCAAGGTCTGTGGTAGCAACAGCGTTGCGCAGCGGGTACTACTGGCCAACCATGCATACGGACGCGCGAACGCTCATTAATAAATGCAATGACTGCCAGGTGCACAGGCCAATACCTCGGTAACCCCAAGAGGAGCTCACGCCAATCACCTCCCCTTGGCCATTCTTCAAGTGGGGGATAGATATCACGGGAACTTTTCCCATGGCCGCGGGTGGGATTAAGTTCCTCATAGTCGCGATGGATTACTTCACAAGATGGGTTTAAGCGAAGGAAGTCGCAACAATCACGAGAACTAGGTGAAGAGGTTCGTATAGGACAACATAGTATGTCATTTCGGACTACCCGGTGAAATAGTTTCTGATAATGGAAATCAGTTCGCGGAAAACCCATTCAAGGATTGGTGTGCGAAGAATGGAATACACCAGCGGTTTGCATCGCTAGCCCATCCACAAATGAATGGACTTGTGGAAAGAGCAAATAGGAGTTTGGGAGAAGGTATAAAAGCACGATTAGGGGAACACAATAGGAAGTGGGTCGATGAGTTGTCGCATGTCTTGTGGGCACATCGCACGATGATCAAGACAGCCACGGGTGATACCCCTTTTGCCCTAACATATGGTACAGAGGCAGTTATCCTAGCTGAGATCGGATTACAAACACTCCGTCCAGCGGAGGTAGACATGGTCACTAACGACGATGAGTTGCGATTGAACTTAGACATAATCAAGGAGCGGCGAGAGTTGGCCGCAATCTGCGAAG
Organism: Glebionis coronaria; assembly: GCA_025667525.1. Classification (NCBI taxonomy): domain Eukaryota; kingdom Viridiplantae; phylum Streptophyta; class Magnoliopsida; order Asterales; family Asteraceae; genus Glebionis; species Glebionis coronaria. The sequence goes on from JANFOE010000400.1 coordinate 426,602, forward strand.
CTAAATCGAAAGCAAAAATGAAAGGCTATTATGATGCTAGGGTGCGCAAGACCTCCTTCAGGCCAGGTGACTTTGTATATCGCTCAAACGCGGCCAGCCGCGCTGAGAATATATGGAAACTTGGACCTAAGTGGGAGGGACCTTATTTAGTGACAGATGCACTGGGGAATGCCACGTATCGGCTGTGTGACATGGATGGTTGCGACCTGCAAAGGCCTTAGAACATATGCCATCTAAAGAAGTTCTACCTTTAATGGCAGACTTCTTGAATAAATGTATTGTTTTTTCTTTCATTTCATGTGTTAAATCTTACAAGCATTAATAAAACTGTCGTGGTACCTAGCTAGTTCCAGGGCGCGTTCTGAAAACATTTCTTTTTGTCATACATATTTTCTTTTTTTATATATATATTGCCTATTGGCGCACGCCTGCACAATGTTTCCAGACGAAATAAGAGGAATGATCCTACCCTACTAATTAGACTCGTCGAGTAAGTGGGATGCAACCTGTTAGGCCCCTTGCTATTCATGACGTCGTAGCAAGTTATGCAGCCAGTAAACTCTAAGACTGTTAAGATACAATCGTGCGTACCTAACAATTGGTCAGCCTCACCTGGTCGTCCTTATGGTAGTAGCGGTATATCGCACGTAATGAGCATCTCAAACCCATATGGACCATTTATGAGTTTACATTAACTCATTAAGCGAAGTCGTGTTACAAACATTAAACACACTTATCATAAATAAAAAAAATAGTATTTGTTACAAACGAGAGCGAACATTTGAGCATCACAAAATAAGCAACATATTTACAAATCAGTAGAGTGGTTGGTGAGCAAATGGGTCTCGGATGATGACCTCTTCAATTTTAGCAGCGGTGGGCAGTAAACAGTGGCGCGATGGTCCCTTAAGCTCTTATCCATTCGGTCCAGTGTACGAGAGTCCCTCTCTAGCAGTGGTAGTGGCAGCACAGGAATAGAGGGCGCAAGATGGGCCGCGCCAACAGATGTTGCATCCTCTATGTTCAGAAGGGCCCTCTTGGCAGAAGCACGGCTCTCATGGGATGCAAGCACCTAGGATAGTGGAACTTCCTTCTCGATTCTGAATGGATCAAGTGCGTCCCTGGGATGCGCAAATATGGGTATTGTCAGCTCCTCCATGGACGGTTTCAGGTGGAAGTCCGGCAATGCTTCTGCACCCTCTGCTTTGTGGCGCGCCAGTGTAAGGCCCTCCATCACAATTTCTAGGGGTACCTCATGGTCCTTATCCTCTAAGCCAAAGGATGGAAAGCTTTCATTTCCTGCAAGGGTGTTGTCAGTTTGGAATTGTCCTTCGGATCATAAAAGCACACCTCTACTAAATCTTTATTCAATAACTTTTCCTTGTGCGTTGTCACCAAACCTCTAGAAGTACCCTCGTTAACCGCAGCTATCACAGACTTGGAGAAAGAAGTTCGCAAGTTGGGGTCTTCTAAGGCACCCATCGCGGCTAAGCGCAAACCATGGCGTACTAACCACCGCTTCTCAGCTACTTCCTTCATTAAGCGAGGATACAAGTCTTCATCCAGCTCTAGGCTCAGCCTCTATAATTGACCACTGAGGTCGCTCACATCCTCCTTCACCTTGCCGCCCAACGCGTCAACATCAGCTACGAACTTATTTTTTCCTTCTGTCAAAGAATGGAGAAGGGTTGCATCCTTTCTAGAGCGATGGATAGCCTTTAGCTGGTTGAGCTGGGCGCTCTCTTCGTCTAGAGCGATGGATAGCCAGTTACCTTCCTCTGTCCAAGAATGGAGATGGGCTGCATCCTTTCTTCCTCTCTCGATCTCTTGGTCGATTTTATCTTTGCATATCCCCCAGCGCGATGGATTTTTCTTCAGTTACTTGCCTCAGTCTTTCCTCTGTGGTGCGGACTTGGGCAGACAGTTCTAGGAATCTCTTCTTTAGATGTGACGTCAATGTCACATGCTGTGCTGCTAGATAGCTGGCTTCATCGGCCAGGACAGTGTCACTCATACCTTCCAAAATTTCCGCTCGGCCAGGGGGCACAATATTATCCAGAAAACTTGAGCAGTCAAACGCGCTTGTCAGATCGGAAGAGGCAGGCAGTTCCCAGCTGGGGGCAAAGACATGTTCTAAAAGAAACACGTTTCCCCCTACTGATGAAGTCTCCTTGTGGGGGGAAGGCGTAGCCTAAGCTTTAGCAGAGGAATTCTCTGGGTCGTCACTGATACATAGGGATGGTGATGAGATATATATATATAACAAAAAAAAACGCAATATGAGAACAAAAACTACCATGTGTGGAAGGAAGTTACCTTAGGTTGATGGTGACTGGAGGAGTGTAAGGGGGAGTCTTCGTGAGGTTCTCCTCGAACTCTTCTTCGGTTATGCGCACCTCTGTCCAGGAGGGACCGGCCCTGGTGCGCGCAGCTTTGCGAGTAGATCATGGGGGCTCCTTTGTCTTTTCCCCAAGGTAGAAGTGTCTTCTTTGTAAAATTCTTCTACGCCTTTCTCGGTGTCCTCGGAAAGATTATCCGAAGACAGTGAGGAGCTGAGAAAGGGCGGTGGTGGTTGTTGTACTACTGGTGGCTTTTGTGCTCGTGGTGGTTGTTGTGGTTGTTGTGTTGATGGTGAGGGTGGCGGCTGATCCGCGCATGTGTCGTCATTTTCTTGGGCGGCAGATTCCTCTCCGACTTCTAGGTCCATTGTGTTCTTTTGGGCACGGTCTTGGAGGGATTCTTCATTTTTTCTCTCAGGACGAGAGTATACCATCAAATCTTCCAGGAAGGCACCAAGAACGAGTTCGAGAAGATCCATAACTGCGCAGCAAGCAAACAGACAAACAGAAATATACAATTTAGTTTCTTGGCATAGGAAGGTACTTACAGAATGCTACGATGGATGGGAGGAAGAACCACTAACCATGGTCGTCCTGAGTGACGAAGATAGGTATCCTGTGCGCGCCACAGATTGGTGCACGGCTTAGTCCAAGGGTGACTAGCACACTCTCCGGGTACGGTTGTACGGGGATACGATTGTTGTTTAAAGTCTCCGCGTCTGTAGGGTTATAGGAGTTGCGGCCAGGTGCGGGGTCCTTCCCCACCATTCCAGGGGTCAAAAAAAGGAAGTGAAAAGGGAAGACGGCGTCGTCAAGCCAGAAGAATCTGTCATTCCAGTCCTTTAGGGAGTCTACTTTTCCGTCATAACATTGCATCCCGCCTTTTCGCTTAGCGAAGGACACCCAACCATTGGCTAATTGTCGTTGGTAAAAAACGCGTAAAAGGTCTACGGTGGGCTCTATGTCTAGGGTGCGGCAGTTTATTTCGAAATTTGAAATTTTCGCTACCCCTATACAATGCAATTGAGAGACGTGGGTCTCATAATGCATCAACACGCTAAGAAGGAAGCGTGACATGGGTATACGCTGGTTTGCGTAGTCGAAAAACCGGGTGTACACCCCTATCTTTCCCGCTGGGGCCTGGCTTATATTATGTCGAGGGTTAGGAACTTCTGGGTGCAGGTAATTAGGTATGTAGAACTCAGTGGTGAATTCGTCTAGCTCTTCTATGGTTAAGATTGATGTAAGGGCGGATAATTGTTTCACCATGGTGTTATATGTATAATAAGGTGGTCGCGCAATTTACCTTCGCTAAGATCTGGAGATGATGGCGTGTGTTGAAGGCGTTGATTGAGGTTTGAGAGTTTTTGTAATTGGTAAACAGTCTAAAGGAGGCGTCAGAGGTATATATATATATATATATATATATACCTACTGATTTACTGTTCATGGTTAGATATGTGCCACATGTTTCCCACTTGCTAGATCCAGTGGTAGAAGTTGAAGGGGTAACTATGACGTGGCAGACGCTTTTCTCGGGTACCGAGGAGGTTTGGTAAAAGGGGGATGAATGTCTTCTTGGCGGGAATGTTTGAAATCTTTGTTGATATCTGGACTGTGCGAGTGTTCTGGTTGATTTATAGTCTAGTAGCCGCGGTTGGAACTTGCGACCACTAGACTGGGGGGACATGATGACGTATAGTCCTTAGTCGGGTTGGATAGTCCGACTCATAGGTACTACCCGCATCCATCAGGAATGGATTGAATGCTTGTGTGATGCGCGCACTCAGCCCAGGAGTCCCGGCAAACCGCTGTCGCACATAAAGGCTGATTACTTAGCCAGGTCCTTGTCGCAGCGCGACAGGATCAGACAAGAATATAATCTATCATATAGATATATTCGCCTAAAGGAAAGAGATATACACTTACCTTGGTTATGCGATAAGGATCAAACTATTTTAGGTCATTATCTCTTCTTTTGGCCGCAAGAGTAGGAGAGCCCAGCAAGGACTCACTCGGGTATAAAAGGAACCCCATAGGTTCCACAAAGGTACGATACACACAATACCCTAAACACTACATACTCAAATCGATTACTTACTCTCACGCTGGAGTCTAATCGTGGGTCACAAACCCACGGTAAGCCTAACAGTGTCTGTTTAGTGCGCAGGGTCCTCAAAGCAAGTTTCACTTGGTGCAAGAGCCAGAGTCCACAAGGCCCCAAATTAAGCCTAATCTGGGTCAAGCTCGGTCTACCCCAACTTTTGTATCAACGGGAAGCTTACTCAGACAGTTATTATGCTGGAGCCAATCATGATAGGAAATCCACAACAGGGGGTTGTCAATTCCTAGGCAGAAGACTCATATCATGGAAGTGTAAGAAGCAAACCATTGTTGCTACTTCTACAACTGAAGCTGAATATGTAGCTGCTGCTCATTGTTGTGGACAAGTACTTTGGATTCAAAATCAGTTGTTAGATTATGGGTTTAACTTCATGAACCCCAAGATTTACATTGATAATGAAAGTACTATATGCATTGTCAAAAATCCAGTCTTTCACTCCAAGACCAAGCATATTGAAATAAGACATCACTTCATAAGAGATGCCTATGACAAGAAGCTTATTCAAGTCTTGAAGATTCATACAAACAATAATGTAGCTGATTTGTTGACCAAGGCATTTGATGCAAAGAGATTTGAATTCTTGGTGACACATATTGGTATGCTCAACCAATAGACTGCTGCATATGTTGAGGGGAGGTAATAATTGTACAATTTTTATGATAATTCTTATTATATCGTGTATGTTTTTGTGTTTTTGATGTGATTGCATGTTGATATAATAAGATAAAAGAGGTTATAATGATAGTGGAATGCATGAACTGGTCAAATTTGTGAGGTATCGTTATTGATCCATGTACAGCTAGCACAAATCAAAGTACCGAGTATGTTCCATGTACCGCTACATGTCCGTTGTACCGTTAAGGGTCTCTTTTGTAAATTTGGCGGTTTCTTCGCGCTTGGGTTTGTTATTTACATAAATACTTTCTCCAATTATACAATTGATTCGCCTAATCTTTTATTCTTATCTCTTAATTCTACAACCTTCTCTCTAATTTTTCGATCATCAAAAATACTAATGGCTGCTTTACAAGTGATCTCTAAGCACAACTTGGTTGTGAATCTTGCTCTGAATGATGACTCTCTTGGTTTCCATGAGATACTTGGATTTTTATCTCAAAGTCATATTCGTTTCGCACTCACTGTAAGTCCCATAGTCTTTGTTCCTATTGTTGAACAATTTTGGAATACTACTGTGTTAGGTACTCGTTTTGATCAACCTTGCATTAAGGCTAAGGTGAATCATAGAAATATTTATGTAACTGAGGTACTACTAAGGGCTAGCTTGAGACTTCATTATGAAAATAGACTTAGTATGCTTAATAATACAGAGATACATGATGGCCTTGCAGCCATGGGTTGTGAGGGTGGTAGGGAAAGTCTTACTTTCTTTAAAGCTTTGTTGTCACCACAATGGAAATTGCTTTTTCATGCCATTATTCACAGTTTAAGCTCCAAAAGTACTTCTTTTGATCAAATCCCTGATACATTGGCATCAGCTGGTATTTTTCTAGTAAATAACAGAGTTTTCAATTTTTCAAAATTAATTTTTGAAGGCGTGACTAGGAATTTGGAAGGAGTTACGAAGTTTTTAATGTATCCTAGATTCATTCAGACTTTAGTTAATGACTAAATCCCTAACCTACCAGAATTAACAAACACATGGGATGTTCCTTCATTCACAAAGAGAACTTTCTCTTTTTTTACCAAACAAGGAAATGCCTTTACAGGAACTGTCACACTCTTATTTGCTCATATGCTAGCCCAACCTATCAACCAAGAAGGTGAGGAACCTAGCACTGCTAGTGGTTCTCAGCAAACTCCTTTTAACCAGAGTTCCCATTCCTCAAAAGATTCTCAATCTTCTCCTCACAATATTGGTAATGCACCAAATTCAGATGAGATGATCCATACACCTGCTGCTTCAATTGCTGCTAGTGGTTCACCACAAGCACAGGCACCAGAGGTGGTGGATGTTGCAAATTTAACTACTTTGTTCACTAGCTTGTCCAAATAGGTACAGGTTGTGGAATCCTAAGATTCACGGATCTTTAAGCTACTAGGAATGATCATTGTTCATATGATTAACACAATCAAAGCGGAATTAGAACAATAACCATTAACAAGGTGTTTTTGGGCACAATAACACAAGAATTAAACAATTGAATTGCTAATTATATTAATAATCCACAATCATTAGGTGTGTATACATTAAATCCCACACCTAGTCGACATACGCTTTAGGTTTACATCTTGTATGAATGAAAGATATGAAAAACCTAATAACCCTTGGTTCCTTTTATAGTGTAAGTATTAGGGTTTTACAAGAGATAACTATGAATAAACATGCATATCTTCTATTTAAATAACTAATACAGAATATTCATAAATAATATTCTAAATACTTATCCTAAATAGATTTTTCCAACAGCGTTTGACTTCTGTTGACTTCTGTCAATGCCTAATTTACACTTGTCAACGCTTAGACACAACGTGTCAACGCTTGAACAAATGCCTTCATGTTTTCTTCGTTTTTGAGTTTCTGCCACATCAACTTTTTGACCCAACAATCTTCCCCTAGTTGATGTCGGCAAAACTCTTTGTGTATCTCTTGTAAGTTGTACATAATCTTCAAATTGCTTCCCCTTAAGTGTAGCATGCATGTCTTCCCCTTTTTGTCACATCAATAGGGAAGGAAACAAAGTATGCAATCGAAGATTCTCCAAATGTAGGCTCTATGTAATGATTTTGAAGAAAAATAAATATAATATTCTTGATGTAGAAGTAGAATAACCCAACCTTGTGTTCTATATCTTGTACTATCCACGTGATAAAGAACTTATACCATTGGTGAAGTATAAGTATACCTCGATCTCTTGTCAACATTCTCATCCTTTGTGAGACACTAAGCACGATAATGTAACTCCTTCAAGTGTTATGACAAGTCTTCGTTACCAACCATTAAAAGCACAAACAAGTTACCTTAAAAGTCATAGACTGGGAGTTCACGACTTTAAGATATGATAGAACACAAACTCGCGAAAATCTTCTTCGAACATCAAACTTACCATAAGAATTCTTCCACTTAAGCCAACACCTCTTCATGACAAGTCAATGTCTTCATATGTAAAAGCTATAACTGAATAACTCTTTCACAAGGCTATCCCGATTACATAATCTAATATTAATCAAAGTCTTCATGAATTGTTGCTAACTTACTTAAAAATCATTAATCCCTTGTAAAAATATCCGAGCCATTAATATCAACTTGATATTCTATAAAAAAACAGATATTCCATGTACCTTCGTGTGTAAATACCTCTATTTGTATGCCAAAATTGTATCAATTTTCCAAACATCAGCTATTCCTTTTGATGTCCAATATCTTCCTTTGTCCAAGATATCAACACTGTGTGTTGTCCAATATCGGACAACACTTGTCAGCGTTTGAAAATGTATATATCGGACAACAAGTATCAACGCCTCCTGTTAGCGTCAACTTTATTCTTTTCAGCGCCAACTTTAAACCTGTCAGCGCCTGGCCATCAGCGTCTCATCCATGCCTTGTCAGTGTTATACCAATATCTATCAGTGTCACACCAACATCTATCAGCATCTAAATAACATACATCAGCGCCTAATTGATCTAGGGTTTTATAAACCCTAAATCATGATTTTATGTGAAAACCATAAACTGTAGCGAACTTCGACATCGAATAACTTCTTCATGAAAGCTCAGATCGATGATCCCTTCAGTGAGATCCTAGACACAAGTGCCAAGAACCTACAGCGCGAATTTCACGACGATCCAACGGTTAACGAAGGATAAATCGCGTTTTTACTATTACTGTTCACAAAAAACAGCATATGATCACTGCTGACTTCGACGCTCAATAACTTTTTCTTGGGATTACTCGACAATCCCTCTGGTGGATATCTAGATATATGTGCGTAGAACACACACACAAAATTTCGTGGCGATCCAACGGTTCAATAAAAAGTTATGGCCTTCTGAATACTGCTATGCACACAAAATCACCCAGAAAAATCCTATACGAATTTTTCTTCCATCACATAACCAGAACACCTTGTTGGTCCTAGCATCACGAGCCACGAGGCTCTGATACCAACTGTGGAGTCCTAAGATTCACGGATCTTTAAGCTACTAGGAATGATCATTTTTCATATGATTAACATAATCAAAGCGGAATTAGAACAATAACCATTAACAAGGTGTTTGGGCACAATAACACAAGAATTAAACAATTGGATTGCTAATTATATTAATAATCAACAATCACTAGGTGTGTATACATTGAATCCCACACCTAGTCGACACACGCTTTAGGTTTACATCTTGTATGAATGAAAGATATGAAAAACCTAATAACCCTTGGTTCCTTTTATAGTGTAAGGATTAGGGTTTTACAAGAGATAACTATGAATAAACATGCATATCTTCTATTTAAATAACTAATACAGAATATTCATAAATAATATTCTGAATACTTATCCTAAATAGATTTTTCCAACAGCGTTTGACTTCTGTTGACTTCTGTCAACGCCTAATTTACACTTGTCAACGCTTAGACACAACGTGTCAACGCTTGAACAAATGCCTTCATGTTTTCTTCGTTTTTGAGTTGCTGCCACATCAACTTTTTGACCAAACACATGTGTTGCTTAAGGAAAAGCTTGTTTAAGACAAGAAAATTGCTGAATTGGAGGCCATCCTAATCGAGTTAAGGAATAAGATATCTCCTTAGATGAGGCAAAACAGGTCTATTCAGAAAGCTGCTCTTAAGAATCAAATATTCAGAAACCTCAAGAGAAGGCAACTGAATACAACCAAACATGGGAGGAATTATGAAGAACCACTATCTTCTTTTGATATTCAAACAAGGGTCTCTGGAAATGATATCAACTTTGAAGCTGATGATGATGTCATTGGGAATTATGAAGATGGCAATGGTTTAGAGATTGGTGTGGAAGATGTTGGGAACAAAATGTAGTCAAGACACTTGGACACTGACAAGAGGAAATCAGACGTTGATAGGAAGAAATAAAGCGTTGTCAAGACAAGCATTGACAGGAAGAAGTCAAGCGTTGATAAGAAGAAGTCAAGCACTAACAGGATACTTAGTCTACACGTTTTATGTTTCTAGTATGTTTCTAGTAAAGATATGTTAGACAGTGTATTTCTTATGTTTATCTTTACCTAAAATAGCTGATACGTAGACTCTTGTACAAGGTTCCTTAATCTATAAAAGGAGGCCTTTAGGTTTAGTTCAATATATGTTTTTTCACACTTTCATTGTACGCAACTTCGATTAATCAATCAAAGTGAAAGTTTGGTTTATCTTGTTTATGTGTTCTTGTTTAAGTATTAATTCCGCATAATACTTGAATTGTTTCATATACAACAAAGTTTCTCTAAGTGTTTAACTTGATTTATTCTCGCTTACACAAGCTAAATCGATCTAAGTTTGGGATCAACAAGTGGTATCAGAGCTTGTTGAGAAACTTTGATCTAAAGAACACAAAAACCCTAAATCGCCAAAAACCCAAATTTTCAAGAAACCCTAAAATCTAGACAACATGTCTACTACAGAGTTGACCTCCTCCTCAAGCCATAACATAAGAATCCCATGCTAGACCCAGACAACTTTGAGCTGTGGAAGTTCAATTTTAAGCAGTACCTTCAAATCCATGATCACACCCTATGGGAAATTATCGAATTTGGAAACACATTCAATAAGGCTGCTAAGATTCAAGTTGCTATCACTTTAAGATCAACTCCAGGTACAAGTGAGGAGGATCAAAAGAAAAACCTGAAGATGGAAGAGCTGTCTCAGTTGAGGACATTGCAAAGAGAAGGAATGACATGAAAACTCTAAGCATCCTCAAACTTTCTTTGGGACAAGCCAATCAGCACAAGTATAGAGGCTATGATTCTACCAAAGATCTTTGGGCAGCCCTTCAAAAGTTACTTATGGTGGTAATGATTATACTGCCTCAGAGAAAAAGAAGCAACTCTTGCATGAGTATGCAGTATTCAAAGCTCTTCCCAATGAAAAGCTAAGTGGAGTGAGAAGCAGACTTCTTGACATCACAAGCAAATTGTCATTTATGGGAACAGTGCATGATGATGCTAATATCATCACCACTTTTCTCAAAAGTCTTGGTGATGCATGGAAGATTGAAGCAAGGTCCATGATTGCTAACAATACTCACAAAAGTTCTACTTTTGATGACGTCTACAATAAACTAAGGATTGTAGAGAGTGAAATTCTTTTGGATCAAGGAAGCAAGTCTACCAACGGAAATATGGCCTTCTTCTCACATTGTGAAGGTCAATTTGATCAAAGGGAGTCATACATGCACCTCGTTTCTTGATCACCTTGTGTCAACGCTGGATCAAGCTCTGTCAGCGCCTCACATTCAGAACCTGACAGATACAATGTTAACTCACAAAGAGTTAAGCCTGTTGGTATTGATCTAGATATAATTTGTGCATACATTGCTTCATTGCCCAATGGTTCAGTGATTACATATGAGGACCTTGAGCAAATAAGTGATGAGCATTTGGAGGAGATGGACATAAAGTGGAATATGGCACTTGCAAGCATAAGAGCCAATAGATGGAATAGGAGATTCAGGAAGAAGATGACCTTTAATGTTAAAGACACTGCTGGGTTTGATAAATCCAAGGTTCAGTGTTACAATTGCCATAGAATGGGACACTTTATGAGAGAATGCAGATCTCCAAGAAGATCTGATGCTGGAAAACCTTCAAGCCAAATCATCAAAGTTGAAGACACCAAGGCTATGGTTACCATGCAAGAAATTGATGGTGTTGGCTGGGATTGGAGCTTTTTGGCCAAGGATGTGGAAGAGAACAAGGCCTTGGTTGTAGAAAAGGAGGAAGAGGAGCATGTTCACTATGCTCTCATGGCATATTCTTTATCTTCATCAGACAATGAGGTATATGATGATGCATTTTGTAGTAAGAGATGTCGTCTAAACACTGAAAAGCTTAACAAAGAAATTTTAAAGTTAAAATCAGATGTTTTTGAAGAAAAATGCAAGTTATCTAATTATCAACTTGCTCTTACTCAAACTGAAAAGACTGTGGCTGAATATAAGAAAATGGAGCTTGACCTAAAAGATCAAATCAATTTTTTGACTCACGATCTAAATGCTAGTGTTGAGGTAAGGAACATCTTGGAGAGATCTAATGGTGTTATACAAGCTAAGTAAGATGAGGCTATCAAAAATAAAGATAATGTAGATCTTAAAATTCAAAGATTTGATAAAGCTTCTCAAACCCTAGAAAAATGTATCAGTGTACAAAGGGATTCTAGGGATATGAATGGGATTGGGATGAAAGAATATGCTGGTGTTCCACCACCTGCTGGGAACTTCTATGGTGTCCTTAGAAAGGATTTGTCTTGGACTGGTATACCAGAACTTCAAGAAGAGGAATTTATTCCCCCACCAAGATTTCTTACTCCAGTAGAGGAATACAAGCAGAAATTGACTGATTTGGACCAATTGAAGAAAGCCAACCCTACTTTATTTGTTAAGGGTGGCATGCTTAGTGACATCCCAAATGATTCTACACCCATAAAAGTGACCAACCCTACTACTGGAAAGACTGTTGACCTTGGCTTAAACGTTGATTGAAAACCTAGTATTAAATATGTAGAAATGTATAGAAAACCTAGGTCACCAAAAAGTCAAGTTAGTGATAATGGGACAGGTTTCTTTTCATCTAGACCTAGAGTTATGTCTAGAAAAGCCTGTTATACTTATGGAAGTTTTTCACATTTGGCTTATAAATGTGTCAATGCTTTAAAGGTCAACGCTGATAGAAAGTTAACCATGGTCAAACCCAACCTTTTGTCCAGCAAAGTCCACAAGTCATTAGACCAGCTCCATTCTTTACTAAAGGGTCTAATACTTATGGACAAAGGCCTTTTCAGAAGACCAATACATGGTCTAACAGACAATGGGTTCCTGTAGCAAACCCTAGGTTTAACGCTAATAAAGGTAATTTCAGCGTTGTCAAGAACAATTTTAAGGCTGGCAGGAATGTTTCCAACGCTGCTAGGCCAAGTAATGCCAAATACTTGCAACCAAAGGGAAAGGGGTCTAAAGCTTCTTCTAGCTTAACTTGGAGACCCAAACAAGATCAAAACCCTAATTCAGATGGGATTTCTATGACCTGTAACAAATTTCATTATATTTTAAAGGTCATAACTAAACCAATTGGGGTTAACTGGGTGTTTAATCCAAAAAGGGATGAACAAGGGGTTGTTATAAGGACTAAGTTTGTTCTTGTTGAACAACCAAATGAATCCAAGTCTGTTCAGGCTTGGGTTCCCAAAGAAAACTAATTTGTTTTCTTTATGTGTAGGGCATTCAAAAGCAGGTTAATGATTATGGCTATTGGGATAGTGGATGCTCTAGGCACATGACGGGGAAGGAATATTACTTGACAAACTTTACCCCCATTAAAGATGGTGACAAAGTGTACTTTGGAGGCGGATATGGAACTATCACTGGAAAAGGCACTCTTATCACCAACAATTTGCGTTTTAAGAACGTATTTCTGGTAAAAGAACTTGACTATAATCTGTTTAGTGTATCACAAGTTTGTAATAACGAAAATAAGGTTCTTTTCACTGATACTGAATGCTTGGTGTTAAGCAAAGATTTTAAAATACCTGATGAGAAATTCATTGATTATAGAACACCTAGACATAAGGACATTTATAATGTGAAACTTAATGGAATTAGGATGAATAATAATATGTCATGTCTATATGCTAAGGCTTCAGTTGATGAGAGTAATCTTTGGCATAAAAGGTTAGGGCACATTAATTTTAAGAACATAAATAGACTTGTGAGACATGGTTTAGTTGATGGTTTGCCTAAAAAGGCTTTCATAATGACCATTCTTGTGTTGCATGCCTTAAAGGCAAACAGCACAAACTCTCCTTTATGTCTAAACTTGTGCATTCTAGTTCTAAACCACTTCACTTGCTGCATATGGACTTGTTTGGTCCAACTAATATAGAAAGCTTAAATGGTAAATCCTATTGTTTTGTCATCACTGATGGTTTTTCTAGATTTACTTTGACTATCTTTTTGGCTTTGAAAAGTGAAACTGTTGATGTTTTGATTAACTTTATTACCCAATTAGAGAAAAAGACTGGGAATGAGGTAAAATTTCTTAGAAGTGATACTGGTGGTGAGTTTAGAAATAAACTGTTAGATGACTTTTGTGCCAAGAAAGGGATTACTAGACAGTTTAGTATAGCTAGAACCCCACAACAAAATGGGGCGGCTGAGAGGAAGAATAGAACACTCATAGAAGCAGCTAGGACTATGTTGGCTGATGATCACTTTCCCATTGCATTTTGGGCTGAGGCTGTGAATACAGCTTGTTATGTTCATAATAGGGCATTGATCAATAAAATCCATAATAAGACACCTTATGAACTATTTTGGAGTAGGAAACCTAATATTGGTTTTCTTAAACCCTTTGGCTATCATGTAATTGTCCTAGATACTAGTGATGCCTTAGGAAAGTTTAGTATTAAAGGTGATAAAGGCTATTTTATGGGCTATTCAGTGTAGAGTAGAGGATATAGGGTTTACCTTAAGAAATAAAAATGTATACTTGAAAAGGTACATGTTAGGTTTTTAGAAAGTAAACCTAGTGATCCTGGAAGTGGACCAAATTGGTTATTTGACTTGGAACCTCTATCTAGAACCTTGAACTATATGCCTGTTACTAATCCAGACATTGTGAAGGTGACTTCAAATGTTGTGGAAGAACCAGTTGTTGAAATTTCAAGTATACAGGTTGATAAGGAGGTTGGATCACAAGTAGAAAAATCAGCACCCATACTTGAGTATGTTACCATTCCTATATGAACAGATGCCTTTGCTGTTGTTGCTGCTGCTGGAAAGGAAAAAGGTGTTCCACAAGTAACACTAGTTGATAAAAACATGCATGAATCTTCAAGCACTGACAAAGGAAAATCTGGCGCTGACAAGACAAATTCAGGCGTTGATGGCTCAAACGTTGACAGCCCTAATTCAGGCGTTGACAAATCTTTTGACCATTTATTTTCTTCCAGTGTTTTTGAACAAGGTGAACCTTCCAACATACATGTAGAGGTTCATTCAGATGATGATGGAAGAGAATTTGAAGAAGATATTGGCAACTTGGAGACTGAAATTGAAGACAACACAATTATTGAAGGATGAGTGCTTACATCTACTATCAAGAATCACCCTCCTTGTCTAATCATTGGTGATGTGATGACTCCTGTACAAACTAGGAGGTCTCATTAGAATCATGGAGGATTTATTGCCAATATCCATAAGAAGGTTGATACCCCTCTTGTTCAAGCATGTTTGTTTGCTTGTTTTTTGTCACAACAGGAACCCAAGAAGATATTTGATGCTCTCAAAGAACCAAGTTGGGTGGAAGCAATGCAAGATGAACTTCACCAATTTGCTATTCAGGATGTTTGGGAGCTAGTTGATTGTCCCAGACATGTCAGACCTATTGGGACAAGATGGGTTCTTAGAAACAAAAAGGATGAGATAGGAATTGTGGTCAGAAACAAGGCACGTTTAGTTGCTCAAGGCTATACACAAGAGGAAAGGATAGACTATGAGGAGGTGTTTGCACCTGTTGCAAGGATTGAGGCAATAAGGATTTTCCTAGCCTATGCTTCCTGCATGGGCTTTACAGTCTATCAAATGGATGTGAAGAGTGCTTTTCTTTATGGCATAATTGCAGAGGAGGTTTATGTAATGGAGCCTTCTGGTTTTGAAGATTCAGAACATCCAGACAAGGTGTATAGAGTGAAGAAAGCTATGTATGGACTTCATCAAGCCCCAAGAGCATGGTATGGCACATTGTCCACCTATCTGGTGGAAAATAGATTCAAAAGGGGCACCATAGATCAGACTTTGTTTACAAAGAAGACTGGTAAGGATTTCTTACTTGTTCAGGTTTATGTGGATGATATCATCTTTGGCTCTTCTAGTCCAAAGATGAGTGAAGACTTTTCCAAGCTCATGACAGACAAGTTCAAGATGAGTGTAATGGGAGAGATGAACTTCTTTCTAGGGTTACAAGTTCAGCAGAAAGAAGATGGTATCTTCATCTCTCAAGACAAATATGTAGCAGAAATCTTGAAGAAGTTTGGCTTTTCTCCACATGAGAAACGGGCTAGCACACCCATGGATAGGGAACACCCTTGGGGAAAGGTTGGATATGGAAAAGAGCTGGATGTCAGGCATTATAGGTCAATGATTGGATCATTGATGTATCTTACAGCTTCAAGACCTGACATTGTGTTTGTTGTGTGTGCATGTGCACGCCATCAAGTGACTCCTAAAGAGTGTCATCTTCATGTTGTCAAGAGGATTTTTAGGTATCTTAGGTGCTATCCCACCTTTGGATTATGGTATCCAAAAGATTCTCCATTGGAGCTTATTGCATATTCAGACACTGATTATGGGGGTGACAAGTTTGATAGAAAATCCACAACTGGTGGATGCCAATTTCTTGGGAGTAGGTTGATATCTTGGCAGTGCAAGAAACAAACAGTGGTGGCCAACTCTACAACTGAAGCAGAATATGTAGCTGCAGCTGCTTGTTGTGGACAAGTCTTATAGATTCAAAACCATCTGTTGGATTATGGGTATAATTTCATGCATACCAAGATTTTTATAGACAATAACAGTACTTTATGCATTATTAAAAATCATGTACATCATTCTAAAACAAAACACATAGAAATTAAACATCATTTTATAAGAGACTGTTTTGAAAAAGGTTTAATACAACCAGGTAGGGTCGACACAGAAGAAAATGTGGCTGATTTATTAACTAAACCTTTTGATACTGGGAGATTTCAATACTTGGTAACAAGTATTGGAATGATCAATCTTACCTAATATGTGTTTTGATCATACCAACTGTGGAAAACTTGGTTTCCTCGAATCTTTGTAAAAGTATGTACAGGATATGCATTGTTATTGGTCTTTGTACAAAATTATATTTTCCACTTTATTTGTCTAACGCTGACAAAGGTTATTTTAACGTTGACAAGTGTTAAATTGACGTTGTCAGCAACATGTTAGTTTTGTGGTTTTTGATCTAATTATGCAGCCGTTGTTAGCATTGTACAAATGGATACAGAGTTGCTTATGGATCCTTGGAGCTTACTTGGAGCATGTTCAGATTTATGGATGATGGTTGGAATATTTATATTCCTATCTTGACATAAATTTTTATTACATGCATTTTATTTAGCAACTTGTATATCTTATTTTAAGGGGAGGTTTAGGAAACCTTTAGGACTTTTTGGGTATTCATATAATACTCTTATCACAATTCTAGATTGTGTCCACTGGTGAGTACGAGTTAGTTTACTAAATCGTGAGGCACTGTAGCATGCAAAGTTGATAAACTATGCACGCTGCCAAAACTTTTTGGCCTAGAATTGGATGTGGTCTGTTGGGAGACTTGGGTATGATTTTTATCGCGCTTACCTGGGAAGTTACAAAGGATTTTATAAGATAACTTCACTGTTAAGAACTTTGGTTAGCAAGGGACACTTGAGGTCAATTATGTCTATCTTGCTTAAGCAAGTGTGCATGATTGGACAGTGCTTGCCACCCTATAGTAATTTTCAGTCTATAGGTTATCTTCACTAGGATAAATCACTTTGTTAAGGTCCTTTTTATTTTTGTTATTTTTATTTTTGGACGTTGACAGTTTTTATTTCCAAACGTTGTTAGGACCAATTTTGACGTTGACATGGCAAATTCCAACGTTGACAAGAATATAGCTGTTGAGCGTTGATAGGTTATTTTTGACCGTTGACAAACATTGGATCCTACCCAGTTGTTATTTTTGATGAAAATTTGGGCCATAATTTTAGGAGTTGGTAACTTTTTATTAATGCACAAGATAAGTTATATCTTCTCAAGATTTTAATCATTATATTTTGAAAAATAACTGCCTCATTTTTTACCAATCACATGTGCTTACCTCTCCTATATATTTGGCTCATTCTTTTGAAACAGGGTAACTGCTTATTCTTGTCTAACTAAATTTTCATACACTTTCATCTTTCATAACATATATCACAGCTTTCTACATCAATGGCGCCTAAGTTTAAACCGAGTGATTTGGTATTGGGATTCAGAAGTCAACACAACATGGTTAACGCTCTGTTTCCTTAATATACTCAGATGGTGGAGTATTTAAATGCATCCCCATTAAGGTATGCACTTTCTCATACTCCTCTTATCCCAGTCACTCATATTAAACAGTTTTAGAATACTGTCACTTCCTCAACGATTAATAATGTGACTACATTGACTGCTACAGTCCATGGGCTTCCATGGGTGGTTATTGAAGCCTTGGTTTGCCAGGCTTTGCATCTTAATGATGCAGATGGTATAACCACCCTAGAACAAGGACTTCAAGCTTTGGGTTATCCTTTCCCTGAAGAGGGAACTTTTTTGATGGCATGTGTAAAAACAAGGGTAGCAAGATGACTCTTGCTTACCCAAGATTTTTGCAAATGGTTTTTTATGCACAAAGATATTGCACCAGGGATCATGATGATTTTTATACGATCCATGTGCAAAAGAAAGCAATTTTTAGAAAGATGAATACACCCTCAAACAGAGATTTACCTCTTACCCAAGCCATGCTTGCTGTTATTGCAGCAGCACAGCCTCAACCAGACCCCCATCCACAACTAGACCCATTACTTGAACCATAACCATCATCATAGCATATGGAAATTGACCAAGATCCCTTCAATGCTGACACGTTAAATGTTGGCGTTGACACTTCAAATCCAAACGCTGACACCCTTTTACAACAAACCCAAACACCCCTTAACCTTCAAACTGAAACCCAATCCACGTCCTCTTCTACACCCCCTGAATTTAGGTTGGTAAAACGTCCAAGGACTACTGGAGTGTTCTCCTCTGGTGGTCCTAGCCATGTTGCAGAGAGAAACATCACCACAAGTGTGGTTGGTGACATGGGTGAGGCTAGGACTATTGGTACTAGCTTAGATGTAGGCCAAGCCTGTCCTAATATCATTAAGACCCCATTCATTCCCCATGACTCTATTTTGGGAGGTCAAATTCCCATTCTAGAGGAGGGTAGATTGGAACCCTATACATTGTTGGAATTGACGGCTGTCTGCATTAGCTTGCAAAAGCAAAATGCAGACCTTGTACATACCTTCTCTACACAAGGCCTTGAACTCAAGCAATTGAGGGAGAGGATTGTTATTTTGGAAGGTGCTAACCCTAGGCGTGGCGTGGATGATTCTTCCAAAGGGGAGGATGAGCAGATACATGTGAGTGACAAAGGCTCACAAGAAGGAGAATCTTTGGGTATAGCTGAAGCTCTAACAGATTTAAAGAGGCAACCAGTTTTTGATGTTTCATTGTTTACCCCTACAAATTTGAATTTATCTTTTACTGAGATGATGGAGCAGTTCACAAAGCAAAGCGCTGACAAGAGTAGGTTGAGTGTTAACACGCAGATTTTTGACGCTAACACGCCAAGCGCTGATAGGAGTAAGTTAGGCGTTGACACACAGGTGTTGGACGTTGATAGACCTGCACATATGGTTGATGTATCCCAGTCATCAGCTATCATCAAAGATGTGTCTACACAGGTACCATCATCATCTTTACCCACCATTGATATATTAGATAAGGGTAAAGGGATTATGGTAGAAACAGTAGTTCCCAAGGATGCAACCCAAGTAAAGTTTGATTCCATGTTGGTTGCACAACTTGAGAAAGAAGATAGGATGAAGGAGACTGCTACTGAGAGTAAGGAAAGCAGTGGTGATGAGAGTAAAGATTCAAGTGTAATGATTATTGAAGAACCAGAAAGGCTTGAATATGGTGATGAGTTGGCAAAGGAGAAGCTTGCAGAGTTGAAAAATCAGGTGGATTATGAGATGCCTGAAGTTGCTCAGATGTACTTTGCATGGGAAAATAAGGTAATTGAGAATCAATACATGACTTTATCAGATCAAATTTGGGGTTTAGAGATTCTACTAAGAGTTCAAAGGGATTGCAAGCTGATTCTGAAATATAAAGCTAGCAAAGTTCTTTCACAAACTAAGACAGCTAGAAGGGAGCTCTACTACATGTTGCTCAGATGTCATCAAACAGGTTGGACTTTTAGAAAGTTGCAGGGATTGTCCTTTGATGAATTGGAGTATAAGGCTTATCCTATATGGGCAAGTGTGCAAGAGCAGAACACTATTAGACTTCTTTCAGATGAAAGAAAGGAAGAACTTGCAGAAGAAATGGAGATCTAAAAGGCTTTGGTTACACCAAGACCATTGAAGAAAGGAGTTCCACTTGAGTTTCCAGAAAATTTGGATATAGTGAATCCTAGTGAAGCTGTTATTAGAAAGAGTATTAAGCTCTCACCCATGGAAGTTTCACATATGGTATAAGTGTTACCTCATGATTCCAGAAACCCTATAGTTAGCTATGAGGAAGATGCAAGTGGGTTTTGGATGATTGGCAAATATGGGAAAAAGGTACATACTTTCACTACTCTTATGTCTTTGTTTGCAAGCCTGGATAGGGAAGACTTGGCAGACCTTTGGAGGTTGATGCAGGCCAAGTATGAGACTGAAGCACCTACTTCAGTCAATGGAATAAAGATTTGGTCAACATTCAAGAGAATGTGTGCACCAGATGAAGAAGATCCAGTTTGGAAGGATCTTGATGATGTCAGTGGACTTTAATGGCGTCTACATTCAGCAGCTGGTGTGTATCATCTGAGTACTACAAAGTTTTCTAAATATCTTCTTGTGGATGCTGAGTATCCTATGTCCAAAGAAGTTTTGAAGAAAATGGTGTCAACACAGCTAGAGATGGATTATACAAGTGACATTGGCAAAAATTTGATTAGATATATTTATTTCCAACTTAATAAGATTTGTAAAAATCCTCCTTGCACTTAGTTTTATATAGAAACTTGATTACTATAGTAGATATCAAGTTTAGGGGAGGATTGTTGGGAATAAAATGTACTCAAGACACTTGGACGCTGACAAGAGGAAATCGGACGTTGATAGGAATAAATCAAGTGTTGTCAAGACAAGCGTTGACAGGAAGAAGTCAAGTGTTGATAAGAAGAAGTCAAGCACTGACAGGATACTTAGTCTACACGTTTTATGTTTCTAGTATGTTTCTAGTAAAGATATGTTCGACAATGTATTTCTTATGTTTATCTTTACCTAAAATAGATGATATGTAGACTCTTGTACAAGGTTCCTTAATCTATAAAAGGAGGCCTTTAGGTTTAGTTCAATATATGTTTTTTCACACTTTCATTGTACGCAAGTTCGATTAATCAATCAAAGTGAAAGTTTGGTTTATCTTGTTTATGTGTTCTTGTTTAAGTATTAATTCCGCATAATACTTGAATTGTTTCATATACAACAAAGTTTCTTTAAGTGTTTAAATTGATTTATTCTCGTTTACACAAGCTAAATCGATCTAAGTTTGGGATCAACAGAAGAGCCTACTAAAATGGATCTTAAATAAGAAGAACCACAACCTACTCATGAGGAACCACAATTTGAAGAAATGTTGGTAACTCAGCCAGAGCCACAACCTCAATCACCACAACTTCAAGTTAATTGGAGTAGTTTCTATGAGAAGCTAGAGGAGATTAATATCCAATTTCCTATATCTTTAACTCCACCACAAAGACAATTCTGGTTTCAAAAGAAACAGTCTTTACAAGTACTGTCAAGATCAAGAGTGAGCTATGGATCAGACAAGACTGAGGAGTTACAAGTTGAGAAGATAGCTTCAGTGGAAGAAAATGTATCTGGAGATGCTCTTGTTATTGAAGAAATAAGTGTGTCTTACACTGGTGAAGTCAACATTATGGAAGATCCAAGTACTGCTAGGCCAACTAAGCCAACTGCAAGTACTGGTGACATTGTTGAAGACCCAAGTACTGCTAAGCCAACTAAGCCGATTGCAAGTACTGCTGGTGATCAGTCTTCAATAGAAAGTCAAACTCCTTTTGGAGAGGATGAGACTTTAGCTCAAATATTGCTTGATCTGAGAGAAAAGAGTTCAGCTGAAAGAGCAAAACAAGCAGAGTTTGAGAAGAAGACACAACAAGAAGTTCTTGCCAAAAAGGATCAAACTAAAGGTAAGAAAGTTCAAGCTTCACAACCCACTAAAGGTATTGTTATTAAACAGCAAGCTAATGAGGATGAGGAAAGATCTTCCAAGCTGAAGAAGAAGTTACCAAAGATTAATCGAAAGGATAAGGGCTAGAAGTAGTTACAATCAGAATCTGAAAATGAAATTGATTCTGATGATGATATCAGCAAAGTCATGTATAGATTGAATCAATTAGACCATGATGAGGAATATGCTTTCAGAGTGCAAGCACAAATTCGTGAAGATGAATTACAAGAGGAACTTGCAGCAAAGCAGCAACTACTTGAAGCTAGGAGAATACAGTAAGAATGGAATATACAAGAGTAAGATAGGATTCAAGTTGAACTACAAGCAAGTGAGCTTCTTGCAGACTCATTAATAGCTGAAGAAAGGGATGCTTATGATGAAGAAGATAAAGAAAAATTGATTGATGATCTAGTAAGGGAGCAACAAAGATTCTTTGCTGAGAAAAGAAGAAGAGAAGGATCAAGCCTCCAACTACCATGCAGATTAGGAATCAAATGATGACTTTTCTCAAGAAAGTTAAGCATTTCACTCATGCTCAATTGGTCAAGAATAATTTTGAGGAAATCAAGGCTTTGTATGAACAACACAAAAGAGCTGAATTGAATTTTGTTGAGATTGGATCTGAAGCAAATAGGATAGCTGTTGAACAAGCCAAAAGACATTTGCAATAACAAAGACAAATTGGAAGTGCTCCTAGATTTGAATCAAGTACTGTTGAACATACAAGGACATCTCCACCTATCAAGACTACATATGTGAGGAAAAGTAGAAAGGGGAAGGTAAGTTTAAAAGGGACAGAGACTGCTTAAAGAATGAATAAAGGAGATAAAGCTCAAGGTGTTGATAAGACTGAAAATGTACAAATAGTACATACACAGTCAATAGTACATACTGAAGAAACGGTACATACAAACTTGGAAGAAGGTTCAATGGAAATTGAAGAAACCTCCAAGGGTGTTAAAAGAAAAAGATCAACAAAGGAGAAGCTAGAATCCAAGAAACATGCTAAGTCAACAACAGAAGATAGTGATGATGATGAGATCTTTAAAAAGTACTTGAAGATAGTAAATTTTGAAGATCAATGTATTGATACAGAGATTTTAGGAAAGAAGTCATCCATTTCTAGATGGATATACACTATGGATCAAGGACTGGAAGCTCATGGAATACAAAGAACTGATGTCACAACAAGAATGTTTAGACTTTTGGAAGAAATTCTTCATATTCTTGACAGACAAGATATTCAAGATCTTTTCAGGTTAGTTCAAGAAGCCAGTGTAGGTAAAACTGAGGTATCACTATTATATAATGAATTATTCTTCATGTATGAACCACACAATTGTGATTAGAAAATGTTGAAGGAATTATAGAATCAAGTTCCTAGTTACTGGAGATATTATAGGTCATGTGGTATACACATTTTGGATATAGATGATGTTACTTATTGTATGCTACAAGAAAAAAATATCCATTTGAGAGAAGATTGTTGGAAAGGATGTTGGAACAACAATTAGAAGTCTTAGAAGAATCTGTTGGTGCTTTGGAGTTGATCAGAATGGTTAAACAACAAATCAAGGATTTGGAGCAAGAGGAAGAAGCTGAGAAAGAGCCTTAAGTATTTGACTTTCAGTCACACTTCACAAATGGTTCTCAGTTCATCATGTCTAACACACATAAGAACTGGCTAGTCCATAAGCAAACGGTTTGTGGTAAAGACTTCTCAAATCCGTTTAAAGCTGGTAGTTTGCGAAAAACTATATGGTTCTAACTCACATTGTTTCGAGACAAAGAGTTGGCTAGTCCTAGACAAACGGTACTAGGTAAAGACATAATCAAATCCGTTGATGGTTGAAAGTTTACCAAAAATTGTAGGGTTATTAGTACCCTTATTCTTTATGAATAAAGTATTGGCTATTCCAGAGGGTACGGCTAACTGGTAAAGAATAAATCAAATCCATTGATAGTTGATGATTTGCTAAAAATCATGAAGCCAATACAGATTGGTTTTTGTTGTTAACTGTTTTATTACAGGTATGAAGTTGCAAGCAAAGAAGTATTAAAGAAAAGATGCTTAAAAGGTTTTGTCTCATCAAATCAAGACAGAAGTTCATGATTCACAGTTCATAGATTTAACTCAAGAAGACAATCACTGTTGCTGCAAAATCAAATGAATGTTTACAAGACACAAGAAGATCATAGTTTGATGACAAAGATGATGATCATGATGCTTGAAGGTTATCTTATCAGAAGAAGATCTACATTGAAGTGTTTAGCTACATTCAGTTGGATACAAATACAAATTACCAAGTTCAATCCAAGGTTGAATTGAAGACTGAAGACATGTATTCTAAATACATTCAGTACAAAGAGAAACAAGAAGACAACAAGTTATCATTCTTGTTTAGGGGAGGATTGTTGGGAATTATTTGTTAAGTGTCAAGTACCATTAGTGTAATTTAAGTACTGTTAGTATCTTTCAAGTATCGTTAGTGTTAACGCGGTACATAGTAAGTACTGCTACTTATAAAGTAAGTATTGCTATATTGATTAGGACGAATATATCTTTGTATAAGATATGTCATAGTTATAGTTAGAGTATATCTTATGTGATATACTTAAATAGTTAGAATATTGATAATATATCGTCTGTGATATACTTATCTTTATAGAATATTCTAAGGTTTCTAGGGTTCCTTACTCTATAAAAAGGAACATAGGTACGATGTCATTCATGTACCTCATTCAAGTCGATTAATAAGAGAATCGAATAGTTAAAAGTAATTATGTTCCTCAGTTCTTAATAAGTTAGATTCCGCATAACTTATTTAGCTTGAGTAAGAGTTCTCAAAGTGTTTTAGTTTGATTACAAACTACTATACTTGTTCTTAACAGAATATAGATCCAATCAAAGGGATCAACAACCTACATAATACACGATTTATTGGGGTTTGACAAGAGATCAACCATGTAAAATATTAAAGAGATAGTTGCGAAGAGATCAACTACGCAATATCAACGAAAAGGTAATAATAAAAATAAACATTAAATTATGATCTGTATATTGTGAAACCAGACAAGTTTGTTTGCAATGGCCAATAATCACGGTCTTAGCTATAAACTCACAATACATAACAAAAATCTCATAAAAACAACTGTAAAAGTATGAACCATTAAAGTCGAGTTCTCCCCAATTCTTTCCACTGACTGACAGTTGCTTCTCTTCAGGTGTTATGCCACAAGAGTTTTGGAAAAAAATTAGTCAGGCTAGAAACATCCTGCAAGCATAATAAATAATAAGAGGAAAAAGTTCAGAATGAATCCGTCACATGCTCTCTATGAACCTAAGAACAGGAAAATGAATGATCTGTTTCTAAATAAGATACTGAGAGCAACCCTTGTTCTTAATTGTCATCATCGACTTAGAAATGCCAAGTCAATATTCAAGCGCGCTTATTTTTGTTTCCCTAATGAAATGAAAAGATTTCAGGATAGCCAGGCGTCTTTTCTAACTTTAATATATGTATCAATATTCATATAGGTATGTATATTTAAGTCTCCCATAAGACATTATGAAACTGAAGAATACACGAAAAAAATGTTGTTATCTTAAAGAGAACCATCAATGGATGCGAAGAACTCAACATACAAAATGAGATGCTCGCGAAGACTGTGTTGAAGGAGCTATAGTATTTGCCAATAGAACCAAAATTGATAAAGTCTTGAATAATGAAGGTTTTGTGTATATTAACTAAACACGTTCAGAGATAATTAGTCATGTCGAATAGCCCGAACACATAAGTAGGAACAACTTCCCACTTTTAAACAACTTTCATAGGAACAACTTCCCACTTATGCATTTAGTTAAAAAAATCTTAAATAAAAGAAACTAAGCCAAATTATTTTATGAGAGTTACGATTAGAACTTTAAATACATAAATAAGCATAAGGTAGAAGGAATACGAAAGGGTATAAAGTTCTTTCAATATACATATTGGGACCTGGGTTTATTACGAAATTCATTTCTTAGAGGAATCTAAGGTTAAATTTCTTTGGCCCACAATTTCGTGGTTTAAGGAGTATCAACCTCCGACTATTACTGAACTTCCATGTTCTAAACAATTTTATTTGTGTTATTCCTTCACTTTCAGCATCAAGTCCATATTGACTATAAAATCATTGATAGGTGTGTAAACACCCATCGTTTTTACCACTTAATTACAATAATAACCAAGCCAAAACGTGTATTTTATGTCATTTATGTCGGAATTATGTGTGGTTTGTGTTTTTGTTGTGATTTAGGACGAAATTGTGAAAAGTGGAGAAAACACGGCATTCACGGGCTTTTATTGAATAAAAAGATGAAAGATGAAGTCAAGAAGTCAAGAGTGCGAAAAGAACGGAAGTCCAAGACCAATTCTGAAGATTTATCGAAGAAAAAGTCAAAAGACGGAAGTTTACTTAAAGCCGAAGAACTCGAGTCTTATTTATAGAAGAATTAAAAGACGAGTTCGAATAAATCCCAAAACAAAGTCCAAGTATTAAGAAGATTTAAGAAGATTAAAGAAGCTTAAGGACTTGATCATGCAATTAAGAAGAAAGGAAGGAGGGGAGGAAGCTTCCTCTAAACACCTTCCTAATCTCCTATATATAGCCTTCATTTTCATTTCATTAGTTTTTGTTGGCTAGAGTGACACTAGTTCTTCCATCTTTATTTACTTGCACATTTACTTTATTGCACTTTAATTACCTTGTCTTGCACCTTAATTTTCCAAGTAAGTTACTTTTATTTTAATTGCACCTTTACTTTTCTTGTTTAAATCTCTCATTCTACCTTTCTTTCTTCGCTTGATCTTTATGTTTATGTGTTTATTATCTTGCTTATTTGATTAAAGATTGTGTTTTTATGCTTTTGATTGTTTTGGATCATTAATTTTTATAGCTTATTTGTTTTCATCTTAAAGTTTCTTAAGTTTTTATAAAAGTTATTTTATATTAAGTTTGATTTCGTAAACCTTTGTTTCATTTTGTGCTTTTAAAAGTCTTCAAATTGTAGCTTATTAGCTTTTTCTTATACGGTCTTGTTTAGGATTTTAGACTTGTGCTTATTCGATTTATAGCTTATTTTTCTAGCTTATTTTGAGTTATTTCCTCCGTATACCGATCTAGTGATCGGATAAGGGTTTCACATTCCGACCATAGCTCCTTGGCTTGGTCGGAAAAGGGCCTTGGTATTCCGATCAGGGTGGGTTTTGAGTATTCCGATTAGGAGTTGTGACAGCATTCCGATTGGTGCTCCTTTCCTCATTCCGATTGAGGTGTTTGTTTGGTATTCCGATCAGGTATAGTGACGATATTCCGATTAGGGGTTCCGATCAGCATTCCGACCAGGTTCCACTCCACATTCCGACGGGATCAATATTCCAACCAGAAGGGTAAGTCCACATTCCGATCAGGGTGTTTTGGTTATTCCGATCAGAGGTAGGTGACAAACTTTCTGATCTTGGGGTTCCGATCAACATTCCGATTGGGAGGATTGTATACATTCCGATGGTAAGCCTGATCCGAATATATTCCGATTTGGGTTATTTTTCATTTATTTTGTCTTGTTTAATTTTCAAGTTTACTTTTTAATACTTTGTCAATTTTTAATTCTCGTCTCGCTTTAATTTTAAGTCACTTACTTTCTCGTTATTTACTTTTCCGTCACGTTTTTAAATATTGCACACCTTTCTTCTAATTAGATTTAGTTTTACGTTAACGCCTTTTAATTTAAACGCCTTTTTACTTTCAAGTCATTTTACTTTAATTTCTTTGCACATTTTATTTTAAATACTACAACGACACAACTTCTGTTTCACCAAAGAACAGCAGAGTCACATAGATAACCAGATCAATTCAAAGAGACATACTAGAACGAACAATTTTCTTACTAGGTCAAAATCCTTGTATCAAATGGCGCCGCTGCCGGCTCTTTTCGTAAAGATTAACGGTTTTCTGTGAGAGACGCGTTGCTTTTTGGGATCCGTTCACTTGTGAACGTTATTTTCTTGCTAAAAAAATTCAAAATACCACAAATATTAAAACTTTCAAAAATCCAAAAAGATTTTATCTTTATTGTGTATATGTATTGTCTTTGTGTTTGGTTTCTTTTTCTTTTGCATTTTCAGGTGTATGCGTACTAGATCTTCTAATTATCAAGAGCCCAAGACTCGAGAAGATTTAAGTATGTCAGGTGTTAACAACAACAATAATCCACCGCACCTCAACAATAACAACAATGTTCTTCCACAACCCGATCTTCGGACAATGGAGGAGCTTTGTCAACCTACCATGTTTGGAAGAGGAGGACCGATTGCGCCAATGCAAATCAACGCTCTAGAGTTTTTGTTGAAGCACCACATGATTCAGCAAGTGCAAACTAATCCATTCGCCGGAATGCCTGATGATGATGCCAACAAACACCTCGACAAGTTCATTACAATCACCCAAAGCATGAAGTTGCCTGGTGCCACAATGGATGTTCTTCGCCTACAACTCTTTCCACATACTTTATCCCATCATGCCGAGAAATGGTTTGATCGTCTCCCGAAGAATTCAATTCACACTTGGGATGACATGACTCAACGCTTTTTATCGCGCTACTTTCCACCATCCATGGTCACGAGCCTTCGCAATCAAATCAGCGGTTTCATGCAAGATCCCGATGAATCTCTCTTTGATGCTTGGGAAAGATATAATGTCTTGATTGATCGTTGTCCAAACCACAACATGCTCCCTGTGACCTTAATTGATACTTTCTACAACGGTTTGACTTTTCGAGATCGTGATACGATTAATGCAGCCGCCGGTGGCACATTTATGAAAAGGAGACCCGAGGAGTGTAGAGAGCTTATTGAGAACATGACTACTCATCACAAAAACTGGGATTCCTCCGCTTCTTCAAGGAACAACCCGAGAGTCAATGTTTCTTCCACTTCAGCAAACCCTGATATGACCGAACTCACCGGCATGATGACTGAAATGAGCAAAAGTATCACGCTTCTCGCTTCAAACCAACAACAACAAGTTAAAGCGGTTGCACCTTCTTGTGAAACATGCGGCGGTCCTCACTCATACACCGATTGTCCTTTGACTCAAGGAAATCCGGAAAATGTGTATGCATCTTATGGTAATTATTCACCGGAAAATTACCAAGCTCGACCTCAAGGGGATAGAAATTTGCTGAGTTACCGATCAAACAACTACCTTTCACCCGGTTTTTCTCCTCAAAACCAAAACCCCGCCAACAACTACACTAGAAGCAACCAAATCCCACCAAGAGCTTCTAATCCTTATCACCCACCCGCTCAACAAGCCCCGCCCATTAATCCCGATGTTGAAGCCATCATGAGAACCCAAGGTGAGCAAATCAAGAATCTGCAGAGCCAAATAATCAATTTGAAAGGAGATATTACCAAGCAAGGGAATGAGATAAGATCCGAGCTTCGAGATAATATTCAATCCTCCTTCAGCAATCAAACAAATGATTTGAAGAATATGCTTGCTAGTTTCTTGCCCGCAGCTCAACCTTCTTCTTTTTCAAGTTCTCTACCTTCAAACACCGTCACCAATCCGCGAGCAAATGTGAGTGCTATTACTACCCGTAGTGGAGTCACCATCGTAGGACCACCTATCCCACCACCATCATCTACACCTCCTCCACCACCATTTATCCCTACTCTTCCTACACCTAATATTAGTGCACCATTACCGTCTCCGCCTCGTCATGACGATGTCTCTAGGAAGGAACCTTCAACATCTCAACCTTTACCTGCTACACCTTCACCTTCACCACCCAAACCCAATATCCCTTATCCCTCTCGTTTAGGCAAGACCAAAATGCTAACCAAGGATGACTCTGAAGTGTCGAGCTATGTAAAAATGATCTCTCAAATGAACTTCAACATTAGCTTTCTTGAAGCACTTGTCCATATGCCGAAATTTGTTAAAGCATTTAAGGAATTGCTTAACAAGAAGGAGAAGCTGATTGAGCTTGCCAACACACGCTTAAATGAAAACTGCTCTGTAGTTATTCTTACAGAACTTCCGGAAAAGCTTGGAGATCACGGTCGTTTTGTGTTGCCTTGCGTTTTCAACAAAACTGAAGAATTTACTGCCCTTGCTGATCTCGGGGCCAGTATTAATTTGATGCCTTTGAGTGTTTGGAAAACACTATCATTGCCCGACCTCACTCCAACGAAGATGACTCTTGAACTTGCAAGTCGCACTCTCGCTTACCCCGTTGGTATTGCCGAAGATGTGTTCATCAAAGTTGGCACATTTACTTTCCCGGTCGATTTTGTCGTTCTTGATTATGAAATAGACCCGCGTATTCCTTTAATACTTGGTCGGCCATTCTTGAGAACCGGACGAGCTTTAGTTGATGTTGCCGAAGGAGAGTTAATCTTAAGAGTCGGGAATGATTCACAAGTTTTTAAAATAGGGAAGCTTACAAGCAAATCCTTTGGATGAGAATCAGTGAATATGATTAATGTGCTCGATGATTTTGTCATCTACAACAATCCGCTATTTGACTCTTGCATTGATAATTCACTCTTTCATGATGATGTAGATGATTCTCTCTCCAATTTGGAACCTTCTCCCATTTATGATTCTCCACCGATCTTTGATGCTTATGATGATGATGATTCTAGCTCAGATTCGGATGATTATGATGACCTTACTTCCGAGTATCCCGAGCTACTCACTTACGATGATTTTGATGAGGCCGATACTCTTTCGAGCGATTCTTCACATGATGAAGATCCTCCGCCATCACTCGATCCTACTTTGGACGATTACTCATTTGAGGAAGATTTCTCTACGTTTCTCAACACATACTTCCCTCATGAGAGTGATGCTCCTCCTTTTGACTTTGAAGATTATCGTCTTGATCCTACTTTGGATTTGAAGACAATTCTTTCAAATGAGAAGAAACCGGTCGACACCAATGTCCGCAGCACATATGATTTAACACCTCTTTGTCCCCCTTCTGAGGACGAGGTTGTGCTTCTTCGCGGATCTTCTTCACATTCTGCTGAGCCTGAGTGCTATTTTCCCCTAAAGGAAAAGGTGTTCGACCCCGGTATTGATATTCTACAGCCATCTCAGTATCCACCTGATGAAATAAAAGGAAATATCTTTGGAACTTATGGAAATCTGCTTGCACCACTTCACCCTTGCTTCCACCGTGCTCCATCGCTGCTTAAGGGAACCTTGCCTATTCTTCTTTGGCTTGCCTTGTTCGCCTTAAGATTGTGCTATTTGATGGACGAAAACTATGTCTTTGATCCTGGTGGATATGTTTCATGCTTCTTCCTATGATGATCAAGGTCGAGTCAGGCTCACGACTCGGTAATAAAAAACCAAGCGCTTCTTGGGAGGCAACCCATGCATCTATCTTTTAGCTTTCTCTATCTTAAGTGTAGGGGAGACCCGTTGGTGTTTGCTATTTCCTCTCCTCTCTTAATCAGGGATTCGAGCTTCAATGATCCACTCTTGATGATTCTTGACGACTCGTGATTCCGTGTTCCCATTTTCTCGGTTCTATCCTAAACTCTTTTTGATTCACTATTTTATATTTTCTCAATATTAAAATAGGAATCTCTTTAGTTGTCTCTTCCTTAGCAAGATTTAAACAATGTGCACAATGTCCTAAGTGTAGGGGAGTTTACTCCCACATGCTTAAACATTGAGGACAATGTTTATATTAAGTGTAGGGGGACTTCTATCAAAGTTAAGTGGCTCTTTTCCTTGTATTTGTCCTCATTTTAACCGGAAAACCAATTTTTCGACATTTTTCAAAATTTTTAATCTATTTTGGCCTATTAGTTTTTCCCTTTGTATAGTTATTTTCTTTCTTTGTTAGAATAAATCTTTAATAAAGTGGTTTTAATTTTCAAACGTTGTGAATCTTTTGACTCAACCTGAGTTTACTTATCTAAGTTACTCTAGCTAGTATCCTTAACGTGTTTAAGTCAAGTTTTGCTATGCTTTTATATAGGGAGCTATAAAACGCGAAAGTCTTAACTCTCACGGGTTAAGAACAAGAACTTTTCGCAAGTTCCTATAATTGATCCTAGAGAGTCGTTTATCAAGGGAACTTTAAAACGCGATTTCAAAACTTGAAAAATTCTAAGAATTTGCAAGATCCTATAGGCGACTCGAAAACCCAAAACTTTGATTTAATAGGCTAAGCATCCACGAGTCTCATTCCTTGAGATTTTAAACTGTGGAGAACGAGAGATGATAGAGCCAATTATAAGTTCGGTATTCTTTCGTGATTTTATGTGAGTTAATTATGAGCCTATTCTCCCATCGCTTGCTAATAAATTTATCTGTAATAAATAAAGTTGTACGATTTGAAAAGTTACTTAGCTTCTAGCCCAAGATCGTTTAAAAGTTGCTCGGTATGGATTAGAGTTCATAGCCAAGGCATAACTTATTGAAGAGGGATGCGAAGATTGGCGAGTCCAAAAAGGTCCTAACAAGACATGAGGGCTACATTTTGTTGCTAAAGATCCAAAGTGATGTGAAGAATCATTTATCGAAAATCAATATGAAGGATCGAGACACACGACGAAAAGCAAAAACTCCCCAAAAGTCATGGAGAAGTGTATCCGAAAAGACCCTAGCAAGGTATGAGGATAAATAGATCCAAGTCATAAAAGAAGGCAGATCGTTGTATATCAAAGTCCAAAATAATGATTGGAGAAAAATGAAGAAGTCGTGGTCCAAGTATGAATCTCTCAAACTTCAAGTGAAGAAATTCCTATATGAAGAGAAGACCATAATTTCATGAACGTCTCTCAAGGTTTGAAGTATGAAGTCGTTGCCAAATATCGGTCCGAGAAAGGTCTCAAATCGCGAAGCGAGTTTTGCCAAGATATGAACTTTATGAGGTCCCGAGAAGCAGTTTTAAAAGATTTTGTCCTTTAGCTAACTATTGATTAAATCGTTCACTTTATTTTCGGACTAAATAACTATCGAAATAAGTCAACAATGCATCATCGTGATCATTCAAGACAATAATAAAATATAAGAGATACACCTAGGAATAAGGGAGTCTAAGTAAATAATTGGCCCACATGAGTTCGTGTTAGTTTGCTAACTTATAATAACAATGATCTCGTTTTTAAGCTTGGTTTGGAGAAAGTGAAAACTTGAGGATGATGATTATTCATGACATTTCCAAAACCCAAGGTATGCTTTTGATTTCTTTACTTTGAATGTTTGTAGTTTTCTATCTCTTTAATAAAGGCCACTATGGATTGATTATGATGAAAAGTGTAAACGTGCTTTGTAACTAATGCATTGCATGAGGACATTGCAATGGTCAAGTGTAGGGGATTTGATAGGTGTGTAAACACCCATCCTTTTTACCACTTAATTACAATAATAACCGAGCCAAAATGTGTATTTTATGTCATTTATGTCAGAATTATGCGTGGTTTGTGTTTTTGTTATGATTTAGGACGAAATTGTGAAAAGTGGAGAAAACAAGGCATTCACGGGCTTTTATTGAAGAAAAAGATGAAATATGAAGTCAAGAAGTCAAGAGTGCGAAAAGAACGGAAGTCCAAGACCAATTCTAAATATTTATCGAAGAAAAAGTCAAAAGACGGAAGTTTACTTAAAGCCGAAGAACTCGAGTCTTATTTATTGAAGAATTAAAAGACGAGTTCGAATAAATCCCAAAACAAAGTCCAAGTATTAAGAAGATTTAAGAAGATTAAAGAAGCTTAAGGACTTGATCATGCAATTAAGAAGAAAGGAAGGAGGGGAGGAAGCTTCTTCTAAACACCTTCCTAATCTCCTATATATAGCCTTCATTTTCATTTCATTAGTTTTTGTTGGCTAGAGTGACACTAGTTCTTCCATCTTTATTTACTTGCACATTTACTTTATTGCACTTTAATTACCTTGTCTTGCACCTTAATTTTCCAAGTAAGTTACTTTTATTTTAATTGCACCTTCACTTTTCTTGTTTAAATCTATCATTCTACCTTTCTTTCTTTGCTTGATCTTTATGTTTATGTGTTTATTATCTTGCTTATTTGATTAAAGATTGTGTTTTTATGATTTTGATTGTTTTGGATCATTAATTTTTATAGCTTGTTTTTTTTCATCTTAAAGTTTCTTAAGTTTTTATAAAAGTTATTTTTATATTAAGTTTGATTTCGTAAACCTTTGTTTCATTTTGTGCTTTTAAAAGTCTTCAAATTGTAGCTTATTAGCTTTTTCTTATACGGTCTTGTTTAGGATTTTAAACTTGTGCTTATTCGATTTATAGCTTATTTTTCTAGCTAATTTTGAGTTATTTCTTCCGTATTCCGATCTAGTGATCGGATAAGGGTTTCACATTTCGACCATAGCTCCTTGGCTTGGTCGGAAAAGGGCTTTGGTATTCCGATCAGGGTGGGTTTTGAGTATTCCGATTAGGAGTTGTGACAGCATTTCGATTGGTGCTCCTTTCCTCATTCCGATTAGGGGTTCCGATCAGCATTCCGACCAGGTTCCACTCCACATTCCGACGGGATCAATATTCCGACCAGAAGGGTAAGTCCACATTCCGATCAGGGTGTTTTGGTTATTCCGATCAGAGGTAGGTGACAAACTTTCCGATCTTGGGGTTCCGATCAACATTCCGATTGGGAGGATTGTATACATTCCGATGGTAAGCCTGATCCGAATATATTCCGATTTGGGTTATTTTTCACTTATTTTGTCTTGTTTAATTTTCAAGTTTGCTTTTTAATACTTTGTCAATTTTTAATTCTCGTCTCGCTTTAATTTTAAGTCACTTACTTTCTCGTTATTTACTTTTCCGTCACGTTTTTAAATATTGCACACCTTTCTTCTAATTAGATTTAGTTTTACGTTAACGCCTTTTAATTTAAACGCCTTTTTACTTTCAAGTCATTTTACTTTAATTGCTTTGCACATTTTATTTTAAATACTACAACGACACAACTTCTGTTTCACCAAAGAACAGCAGAGTCACATAGATAACCAGATCAATTCGAAGAGACATACTAGAACGAACAGTTTTCTTACTAGGTCAAAATCCTTGTATCAATCATCGAGACAAATTAGCAAACACCTTGTGTGCATTTTAATAAACACGTTCTCCAGGTCCTATTTTATCAAATTTTCTTCAAATAACTAATGTACACATTGTATCATGTCACAAAAGTCTTAAAATATGTACACCTATGAACAAACCTAATGATTATCGAAGCAAACTTAATAAAGAAAGCCCAACTCATAACAATCAATAATTGCAAATAAAGTCAAACTAACATATATAAAAGCTTTATAAATGATCTTATATAACAAAAGCTAACAAAATTATAATTATAAAACATACTTCGATTGCCGATTTTTGGAATCTGGTCATTGAAGCAGTAATCAGATTTATTTGGAAGAAGGGAAAAAAGGACCACCGAACCAGGGGAAAATTAGAAAATGATATATATGGTTCAAGTTTAGTTGAAGTTGAAAAACAAATGACTATTAGGATTCTTTGACTTTCTACGTTTGCATTATTCCCAATTTTGTTTTATATAATATTTTTTTAATTTATTGTTGTGAATAAAAATACATTACGATGAAATCAAAATATTCTAATCTTCTAATTTATTTAGTAGTAACATTTTCTATTAATTTTTTAAATAGTAATAATAAATACCAATGTTTTGAAACACGATTTTTAAATCGATCTGATCGAGTCACCAAATTTGAAAACATTGATAAATACTACAAATTTTATGATATGAGAAACTTGTATAAATGCCTTAACTTTACAATAGAGTTAAAAGTTTATACTACATGTAAAGTTTTCGACGTGACAATACGTTGTCGGTCAACACGCTTTTGACGACAATAAAGACGTGATGTACACTTCAATCGTTGTGAATCGATAAATCTTACGATAAAAGTAGAATTGACATGTGTAACTTATACTCATCACTAAATTTTTTGTCTTTCGATTGTTACACTTTAAGTATACTATATCGTGATGCATTTGGTTTACTAGCTCATTATTTGGCATGTGACATCTTGCGAACATACTACAACATTTTTTACCATATTATTTATTTTAGGTACCCGTTATCGCATCGCGCGAGTACCCTACTAGTATCTTAAAAGTTGTGACTAGCACCCATTACTTTTAAGATAAATTGTTCGTGCTTAAATGGTTAGTGATGAAGACTTGTCAAATCTAGCAGTTGATGATGCTATCACTTGAAGGAGTTACGTTATTTGTGCTCAGTGTCTCATTTTAAGGATGAGGATTTTGACAAAGGTGTCGAGGTCTACTTATACTTTGTACTATGAGTATAAGTTCTTTGTTACATGTTTAGTACAAGACATGGAATGCAAGTTTGGGTTATTCTACTTCATCATCAAGTAAGTCGTAATTAAAGTTCTTCATATGTGATCATTACATAAAGCCTACAGAATTTGAAGATTCAAGAATGATTAGCACAATTTAAGGGGAAGCTAAATTGTTCAAGTGTTAATTATTTACATGTAACATTGAGGTGAAGGTGTTTACTACTGCTCATTAGTATTACTACAACTTATGTAAGTTTCTATTGCTCAAATTCATTTAAAGGCAGTCAACCGGTTCTTCATGGATGGTAATTTGAGACATAGAAAACTTGTATTAGTAGTATGGTATTATTTAAGTAGTGGTCGAAATCAAGGTTGCTTACATACAAGACCCTTATTTGGATCATATCAACAAGGGGAAGAAGTCTACACAATGCAATCTATTGATCCTTGGTGTTATATGTTTTACAAAGAATGCAAGCTTAAGGGGGAGTGTTTTGACATCATCAACTAGAGGAAGATTGTTGGATCGAATTTATGAGTTGATAAGTCAAAACACAACAAAATAAGAAGACAAAGACTACTTTTGCTAAAGTTCAAAACTACAAGCTGGTGGAGTCTTTTTATTGTTTTAGCTTTCTTTGTAAGGTATATTTTCTAGTATATAAAGAAAACATAGACCATAGGTTTTACACATTATTCATTCACAATGTAAACCTAAAAGAGTCTTGTGTGTCTACGTGTG
This sequence comes from Glebionis coronaria, assembly GCA_025667525.1. NCBI lineage: Eukaryota > Viridiplantae > Streptophyta > Magnoliopsida > Asterales > Asteraceae > Glebionis > Glebionis coronaria. The sequence continues at coordinate 463,491 of JANFOE010000400.1, forward strand.
GTGTTCTTTGTTAACACACCTAGGGTTACTTGTTTTTAGTGTTTTAATACAAGTAATTGTTGGAAGAAACATCTTGTTGTTAATATTCTAATTCCGCTACGAATGATAATTAATCCTAGATTATGGTCTAAAAAACCATGAGTCTAACGATATATTGGTTTCCACACATATTTCATTTTCTTGAACTTATTTCCCTTTGCTAGTTTGGATTGATGTTTTGTTAGTTTATGTCTTTACATTTGACTTAGAGATTTTCATATCATTTGTAAGACACCTCTTGGTTGTTTTTAGGTATTGTCATGACAAATCATGTCTTTCTTTTGCATTAGGTTATGTCTCTATACAGACGTCATAGTTTTGTGATGATACCCATGAAGTAGCACCTTGCGTTTCCGCCAAGGGGGGTGTTACAAGTACCTCAAACCCGTCACCCACTCTTTTTTTCTCTTGCCGACACCCATCTGTAAGTACAATTTTTTGACCAATTCCCGCGAGTACACATTTCCCACGGTTAAACCCATAATTTTGTGAAACATATGATTTATGCACATGTTTCCAAATATATTAAAACTCAAACATTAGTAGATGGTACGACATATGGACAAAATTAGTCAAGATTCACTAATTATATATTACTAATACCATCAGTACATACAAACTAAATTATAAGCTATACTTTTGTGACTCGTGAATTTTTCTTAGAGTGGTTACTTGAACGCTAAAATCGCAAGTTCAAGAACAGATGAACTTGCCTTGAAAATTGACATATCAAGTATATAGTCTTGGATCTCAAACGAGAGGTTTAGTATGCTCTGTTTTTAATAAGCTTAGGTGAGTATTAAATCTATATATAAGTTGTGTTAGTGAATTAAGACTAAATATTGTTCTGTTTAGTTGGATTGTACCAAAAGTTTTGTTAGTCGTAATGCTTAATATTGTAATTATGAAATGTCTTAGTTCATTAAATGGATGGAAAGTCATTCCTCCATCCGTGAGTCTTCATTTTTTCGTGTAGTTCAAATTTAAAATTTACTCCCAACTTTTTAATGTGGGTCTTTATACGCATTTTAGATGGGCTATACATAACCTATACTTTATAGTTCTCCAAATTTTAATTTGTCTCTTATATACACATAGATTCATACGAGACCCTATCAGTTTCATGTAGTCTTATGCATCTTCTTTGACAATCAAATCCAATTCCCTACGGACAAAGTTATCTTACCGTAACCATTATTTACATCTTGAACCAATTTACCCTCAATTACCGTCGTCGACCTTCTTTATAACTATCCATGTCGTAACCTATTTCTCCTACGATGAGCCTCTTTTATTGTCGACACGATATCTAGATTCACGTTTCTTTTTTGTAAGTTTTGTTGGATCTCTTGGTATGCGTTAGAGATCATTTTGTGTTGACATCTCGTTAGTGAATCATCGTCTTTAAGATAATTCGAAATTGATAATTATTTTGGTGATTTAATTTTAACTTGGTAGTTGGTCGACTAGAATTAAATATGTTGTATTTTTATCGTTATAATTTTTACATATTAAATCATTGTTATGTGGTTGATTAGTTTGTATAATATGCTCACTTAGTCGTATTATTTGATTTAAGATAAATAATCATCATCCTTCGTTATATGTATTTAAAATAATCAAAGTAAAGTTAGTAGTTTGTTGATAAAAAAATCATTCTATTCTACACATCCTTGATGTATTTGTATCTCATAAAGGTTTCAAAATATAATAAAATAAAATATTACTATATATGTTCGATTCAAAAGAAATGATGATATATATTATCACACATTAAATTAGTCAAAGATACCATGGACACTTTACATCAGTATAAAATGACCCAAAAGAATGACTCTAACCATCTCTTTATTTTCTATCATCATAAGTGGTATACTTCTTGCTAATTTTCTATGACAAGCTCATGTTTATTGTTTTTCGACATATGAGCTAGTTTGTAATATGTCGAAAAGCAATGAACAATGATCATGTTATAGGTAAATCTTATAATGAAAAACTTCTTGTTCTTATGTTATTTTTTTTCTAGACACAAGATATGTTTTTTAGATAAAAAGCCGATAAGTTCTTTTTTAATACTTATTTTTTATATAAAAAACTAAAGTTTTTCGAAAAAATATGAATGTAAAAGAGTTCATATAGAATATTGTTTTTACTTTTTTTACACAATTCGCTAGTTCTAAGAAAATTGGATTTTTACTACCATATATCTTGAGTGTTATCGTTGATTTTATATGTTTAATATCTCAAGCCTTTCAACACTTTTAGGCTCATTACGAATTGGTATAACAGTCTTTTGTCCATCATTGCCTCATTTCTAGTATGCCTCTTTAACATCATTATAATTAACGAAATTCTCTATCTTTCTATGTACAATCCTAGGAATAAAAATAAAAGTCACTATTAGTGCAACTATGTAAATGCATTATTTAATTTGGTGTAAACATGGAAACATGTTAAATTACACGAATTTGTATTATATAATAATGGTTTCAGATCATTACAGCTTTATATATCATGTATTTATCCTTCATTTTTTTTGCAAAAAAACTTTTCCATTAATATGTTATTCATACTTAGAATTCTTGTATACGCACATTATGTTTGTGTATAAACAAGATATAACACTCTTAGTGAAATTGTGCAAATGCATCAATTAATTTAGTGTAAATATAGAAACATGTTAAAGTTCATGAATTTATATTTTATAATAATGGTTTTAAATAATTATACTTTTTCTAATTGTATAATTATAATTTTTAATCATTATACTATTTATATGTATTTCATCCTTATTTTTTCATGAAATCTTTTTATTAATATGTTATTCATATTTGAAATTTTTTATGTGCACAATCTTAGTGCAATTGTGCAAATGCATCAATTAATTTGGTGTAACATAGAAATATGTTAAAGTACATAAATTTGTATTATATAATAATGGTTTCAAATTATTACATCTTTTTTTATTCATAAATATGTTATTCATATATGGAATTTTTATATACGCATGATATGTTTGTGTATAAACAAGATACAACAACTTGGTAAAATTGTGCAAATGCATCAATTAATTTGGTGTAATCATGGAAACATGTTAAATTACATGAATTGTATTATATAATAATGGTTTAAATTTACTATACTTTTTATATTATATTATTATGATTTTTAATCATTATATCATTTATAGATCATGTCCATCAATCATTTTTTTTCCAAAAAAAACTTTTCCATTAATATGTTACTCATATTTGGAATTTTTTGTATACGCACGATATGTTTGTGTATAAAAAAAAGATATAACGCTCTTAGTGCAATTGTCCCAATGCATCAATTAATTTGGTTTAAACATGAAAACATGTTAACATACATGAATTTGTATTATATAATAATGTTTTCATTTCAATATACCTTTTTATTATATAATTATTATTTTTAATTATTATAGCATTTATAGATCACGTATTTCATCTTTCATTTTTTTTTCAAGAAAACTTTTCCATTAAGATGTTATTTATATTTGGAATTTTTTTATACTAACGATATGTTTATGTATAAACAAGATGCAACATTCTTAATTCAATTGTGCAAATGCATTAATTAATATGGTGTTAACATGAAAACATGCTAAAGTATATGAATTTGTATCATATAATAATGGTTTCAAATCATTATTGCCTTTTAGATTATATAGTTATGATTTTTAATCATTATAATATTTATAGATCATGTATTTCATCCTTAACTTTTTTATCAAGAACGATTTTCCATTAATATGTAATTCATATTTGAAATCTTTTCTATACGCGTGATATATTTGTGTATAATCAATATACAACACTCTTAGTGCAATTGTGCAAATGCACCAATTAACTTGGTGTAAACATGGAAATATGCTAATTTATATGAAATTGTATTGTTACAATAATGGTTTCAAATCATGATACCTTTCTTCTTTATATATAATTATGATTTTAATCATTATATCAATTATGTATCATGTATTTCATCCTTCAATTTTTTACAAGAAATCTTTTCCATTAATATGTTATTCATATTTGTGATTTTTGTATACGCACGATATGTTTGTGAATAAACAAGATACAACACATTTAGTGTAATTATGCAAATGCATCAATTAATTTGGTGTAAACATGAAAATATCTTAAAGTACATGAATTTGTATTATATAATAATGGTTTCAAATCCTTATAGTACCTTTTTAAATTTTATAATTTTGATTTTTAATCATTATACCATTTATAGATCATGTATTCCATGCTTCATTTTTTTACAAAAAAAATCGTTTCCATTAATATGTTATTCATATTTATAATTATTGTATATACATGATATGTTTTTTGTGTATAAACAAGATACAACACTCTTTGTGCAATTAAGCAAATGCATGAACTAATTTTGTATAAACATGAAAACCTGTAAAAGTACATGAATTTGTATTATAAAATAATGGTTTAAATTATATACCTTTTTATTATATAATTATGATTTTTAATCATTATACCATTTATAAATCATGTAATTCTTGTTTATTTGTTTTAGCAAAAGGGTTTTTTGTTTTTTAATCATATTACCATTTATAGATCATGTATTTCATCTTTCAATATTTTCCAACAACTTTTTTCCATTAATATTGTATTCATATTTAGAATTTTGGTATATGCACGATATGTTTGTGTATAAACAAGATACGACACTCTTCGTGCAATTATGTTAATGCATCAATTAATTTGGTGTGAACATGGAAACATGTTCACGTACATGACTTTGCATATAATAACGGTTTCAAATCATTATATATTTTTTGGTTGTATAATTATAATCTTGAATTATTATACCATTTATAGATCATGTATTTCATCCTTCGTTTTTTCCAAGAAAGTTTTTCATTAATATGTTATTCATATTTGGAATTTCGTATACGCACGATATCTTTGTGTATAAAAAGATGCACCACTCTTAGCGCAATTGTGCAAATGCATCAAATAATTTGGTTTATACATTAAAACATGTTAATGCACATGAATTAGTATTATATAATAATGGTTTCTAATCATTATACCTTTTTTTATTATATAATTATGATTTTTAATCATTATAGCATTTATAGATCAAGTATTTCATCCTTTATTTTTTCCATTATTATGTTATTCATATTTGGAATCTGTACTCGCACGATTTGTTTGTGTATAAGCAAGATACAACACTCTTAGTGTAATTGTGAAAATGTATTAATTAATATTGTGTAAACAAGAAAACATGTTAAAGTACATGAATTTTTATTATATAATAATTGTTTTAAATCATTATTTTATTTTTGATTATATACTTAGGATTTCTAATCATTATACAATTTATAGATCATTTATTTCATCCTTTTTTTTCAAGAAAGATTTTCCATTATTATGTTATTCATATTTGGAATATTTTGTAAACGCACGATATGTTTGTCTAAAAACAAGATACAACACTCTTAGTGGAACTGTGCAATCAAATAACTTGGTGTAATCATGGAAACATGCTAAACTACATGAATTTGTATTATATAATAATGGTTTCAAATCATTATACCTTTTTCGATTAGATAATTATGATTTTTAATCAATATACCATTTATAGATCATGTATATCATCGTTCATTTTTTTCCAAGAAAGCATTTCCATTAATATGTTATTCATATTTGGAATTTTTGTATACACACGATATATTTGTGTATAAACAAGATACAACACTTTTAGTGCAATTGTGCAAATGCAACAATTAATTTGTTGTAAACATGGAGGTGTGTTAAAATACATGAATTTGTATTATATAATAATGGTTTCAAATCATTATACCTTTTTCGATTATATAATTATGATCTTTAATCATTATACCATTTATAGATCATGTATTTTATCTTTCATTATTTTTTTGCAAAAAAGTGTTTTCGTTAATATGTTATTCATATTTGGAGGTTTTGTATACGCATGATAAGTTGGTGTATAAACAAGATACAACACTATAAGTTGAATTGTGAATATGTATCATTTAATTTGGCGATGACACCCCGATATTATCAAAAAATTGATTTCTGTACGTCAATTTGTTCGTGATAACCAATGTACTTTTTATTTTAATCCTTTCCGTCTTTTTAAAGGATTATTTGACTCATCAAATCCTTCAGAGATGTGATAGCTCGGGTGGCCTCTAACATGTCACGAAGCCATCTCCTATCCCTCAAGTTTTTCTTGTCAATCAAAACACGTGCCACTAACGACTTGGACATCCATAGAGTGAAGTGTTCCAGCCTCTTATTTCTAGTTGTCGTATTTCGTGTAATAGAATGAAGTCTCATGGTGTTTGTCATGTTTGTCGGCTTGGAAACATGCGAGGATTCCTTTTTCTAGGTCGGAAACTATTGGTATGTGTGTTTTTATTATAGTACACTCATACCTATGGACTTCTTCAATTCTGAGTGCTATCTGTATTAACTACTATGTTTTGTTTCTGGATCACTTTTTACACTATTTATGTGTTTATCCTCTTCGTAATAAATGCGATGCTTTGAATAAATTTATTCATTTTCTTGCTTTTGTTAAAAATCAATTTAATTGTGATATGAGTCGTTGCATTGTGATCATGGTGGTGAATTTGACAATAATGCTTTACATGAATTGTTTGACACAAATGGAATAATTGTCCATCTTTTGTGTCCTACTTTGTATCGCAGTCTTGTAGGTGCTCTTCGGTATCTTACTTTACCCATCCAAATATTTCTTATGTGGTACAAGATATTTGTTTATTTATGCATGATTTGTTGGAGCCTTATTTCTTAGCTCTCAAACGGATTTTCCGTTATGTTCGTGGAACTATGGGTTACGGTTTGCAGTTTTTTTCTACTCGACTACATCTTTGGTGGCATATTATGATGCTTATTGGGAAGGTTGTTCGGCCACTCGTCAGTCTACCTCTAGCTATTGTGTGTTTCTTGGTAAACATGTTCTCTCCTCTCTAAGCGCCATGCCCTGTTTTCTCATTCCAATGTTGAGGCAGAGTATCATAGTGTTGCCAATGCAGTTGCTAAAACATGTTGATATGTAATCTTTTGCGTCAACTTCACATGTTGATAATATTAGTACAATTTATTTTTCTTCTAATCTCGTGCAACATCAACGCATGAAGCACATGGAGACTAATATTCATTTTGTACGGAATTTGGTTGTTGTTGGAGATGTGCGTGTTTTGCATGTCTCTTCTACTTTGTATGTGCATGTTTTGTATACATATTCACTAAGGGTTTACCTTCTATTTTGATTGTCGAATTTCGGGATAATTGGAGTGTTCTTCCACTCCCGCTCCAACTGTGAGGAGCTGTTAGTGGACTATTCGTGTTTGTACAGGATTAGTATTGTTTTAGAATGTTTGCATAGGATTGGTATTGTTTTAGTGCAAGCCCATGTATTATGGTTTGGTTATATATGTGGTTTAAGGCTTATGTAATCTATTCATTCAATCAATAAACACATTTCCTCTTTCATGTTAGTGGACTATTCATGTTTTCATAGGATTAGTATCGGTTTAGCATGTTTGCATAGAATTAGTATTGTTTTTCCCAAGACTAGGTATTATCGGGTGGGGCTGGGAGTGTAGGGTAGTGGAAAGGGTGAGATGATGGGGTGATTTAAGAGGAGTTGTTTAGATTTTATTTCAAAAGCGTTGTGAGACAAAAAAAAATGATAAATTATGTTAGTTTAACAGATAATGATCCGGCCATATTATAACAAAACTAAAAGTGCACATATGAGCCGAGTAGTTTTCATAATACACGTATTTGGAGCAATACGTGTCTATTGTACAACATCACTTCTAAGCTATACTATCATGACAAAAGTTCCGGAGGGAACGTGCTTCCAAAAAAGTAAGAAAGAACTAATCTCCGCCGTTCATTCTTAAAAACTTTGGATGGCTGAGATCATATCTTGGAGGGTATTTTTGTAATTTCACAACTTATTAAATTTATCAAACCCGTCCCCCAAATCCTTTCCTCCGTCATTTCATTTCACATCTTCTCTATCTTTTCTCTTTCAAACCGTAACCCTAACCCCCAAATCTTATGATCTAACCATTCGATTATAGATATTCGAGATGAAATCAGTGCTTCTAAAGGCGATCTAGTGCCTGAATCGTCTTTGTTTGGTGTTTCTGATGCAATCACCTATCCGAATCAACAGATTGGTAAGTTTTTTAGGGCTTTTTGCTTATTCTTTCTTTGTTCTTATTTTTATGTTGCTTATTTGACTTATTAGCTGCTTATTTAGTTTTTAGATGTGGTTGTTATATTTTTGATTTATTTGATTAAATCATTTTTTTGTTTTTGAATATGTTTTTGATGTGTTGTAATTACGTGTAATTATGTATAATCTCATGGTATGTAGTTGCTGATTTAAATGGTGGCATGTTAGTTGTTTTCCTAAAGTTTTATAGAGATTCTGTGTTCATAGCGTCTCTGTATTGATAATAGCTTACCATAACAGAATACTATTTTCTGATTTATAATAGATAGAGATAAAAACAAATTAGCCAATTTTTTACCAATTCAAGTGTTGTCCAAAATATGAGATGATTGTTGAGCTCTTAATCAATGTTGGGCCACCATTTTCTAACAAGCTGGAATTAGTAGATGTGTGCTAAGGTTCGGTGACAGCCACATGTTACGCTGGCGGTGGAACCTCGGCTACATGCTCTTGCACTCCATTATCACAAATAATTATATTCACATATTTGGATTAAACCGCATCAAGTTTGACAACCATTGACTCCCTTATCGCTCTTAACCTATCCTTAACTGCAGGAGTCACAAATTCACACTCTGCTAGCCTAATCTCCACCAGTTTTATAGGAATGTATTGATAATACATTATTGTCTTTGTATTCTAAATGAGCAGCCAAAAATGTGAAAAATGGGAGGGAGAGGCGCTTTTGTTATTATGTTGATTTTTTATAGTCTGTCATTGTTATTTAGCTACTTTATATGATGATGTGATACTATTTGTCAATGTTTATAAACATCGTATAGTTAACTTTGTATTTAGTATTGGAATTTAAGGTGTTAGTTGTATGATGTCATTCTATTGACCACTTCTATACTTGTAATGTAGAACTAACCGATACAAATTAATATTTTATGATAGTTGTATGTTGTTGACGGGTGTGTTTGTTTTTGTATGGAATTACATGTGATTCACACATAATTACATGTAATTCTGGTATAATTACATGTAATTATGTGTGAATTACATGTAATTCTAATGTGTTTTATGGATTTTGTTAAATGTTGTTTTTTATAAGTTTACTGATGCTATTTTTTTTTTGTTTCAGGTGCTTTTAGCTCTATTGATTTTGGTACCGAGAGACAAGGTATAACTACAAGTAGTAGGGTTCGATTTTCTCCCAGGGTTAGAGGCTCTCTAGGTAGTCGTGGAGGTATAGGTAATGATAGTGGTTCTGCTACTATTTTTTATTCGAGGGGTAGGGGTTTGAGTCCGAAAAATGTATTTGATGGTGTTTGGAGTCTTGATAAGTTAGCTACTGTGTCAGAGGCTGTAGGGGATGATGATATGATTGATAAGGATTTGGTTGATGAGAATACGGGTGGTCGTGTGAGTTTGAATGCTGCTGGGGGGTGTCGGTGATTGCTGCTTCGAATTTGCTTGAGTTAAGTACGGATAATACTAGGGATGTTATAGATAATGTGGTTGTTGGTCAGAATGTTCAAGTTCCCATGGAGATTCCAGTTCTACGGAGTGATCCTAAGTTGGCTTCCAAGACGCGTTTGCTAGGTGGGAAGAAAGAATCTAGTCTTGTTCTAAGGTCTTCCTCCAAGTCTGCTAACAAACCGGTTTTTGAAGCTTCCAATGTTTCTACTGAGCTGCCTCCCGAGGCTGCTAAAAAGCCGGCTTCTAAGGCTTCAAAGATTGCTGTTGAGTCGCCTTCCAAGGTTGTTGGTAAGAAGGCCTCCAAGCCAGCTTTTGAGGCTTCAAAGGTTGCTACTGAGCCGACTCCCAAGGCTGCTAAAAAGCCGGCTTCTAAGGCTTCAAAGGTTGTTGTTGAGTCGCCTTCCAAGGTTGTTGGCAAGAAGGCCTCCAAGCCCGTTCCAAAGCCTGCTGCCAAGAAGTCCTCGAAGCCTGCTCCAAATCCTGCTTCCAAGGCGCCGGTTAAGCGCAAACGTGATGTTGACTCTGTTGTTCACACAGAAGATGATAGGATTGATAAGCGAACAGCTAATGTTAAGCTTCATGATGTGAAATGTAAAAGGGAAGTTGAGTTGGATGATGAAGCAATTCTGGATGTAAAGGATATCCCTTCTTTATTGAAAATTTGGAAGTTGGCTAAAACTGAAGAAATAGGAGAAGGCAGTGGTGTCCACAAAAGAATAAAAAAGGAAAAAGAGTTGTTGCCGGAAGAAGTTGCTCACAAAAAGTATCTTGACTCTTATCCGTCAATTCATCCAAAGGAGGCTGCTTCTTCACTTTTTTCTGCTATTCATGGATGCCATGGAGTTAATATGAAGCGTTTTTTAGCACATATGGATTTTATCTCACTCTATGATGTTCAAATTGATAAGTTACCAGGAAGGATGGGAAGGTATTGTATTCAACGCTTTGATGCAGAAACATCTACTTTCAATTTGGAAACGGGTGCCTCAATTAAGGTAAACAAAGAGAAAGTCCATGAAATGTTAGGTGTTCCTTTGAACGGACAATCTTTATTTTCTTTAGAAGAGAGACCGTTGGATGATAAGTTTGTTATGCTTTGGTTAGGACAGTTTTCCCCAAAAAATAGGAAGGATATAAGAGTTCCTGATATAGCTGCCAAGTTGGTTTTGTCTAAGAAAGATGACTTCCTTTTTAGTGTCAACTTTCTTACTCTATTTACCAATACAATGGGCAAAGTTGATGCTTTGAATGGTCAAGTATGCTTGGATGTTGTTAGACGTATTCGAGAAGATACAGATGCTTCTAAGATAAACTGGTGTGAGTATGTATACAAATGCTTACTAGACTGTAAACTTCCCGATAAACCAACAAATCCTTACCTTGGCCCGTTCACCTTCTTAATTGTAAGTTTGTACCTTTCTTTGAATTTATGTTGAATTACATGTAATTTCATGATGAATTACATGTAATTTCATGATGAATTACATGTAATTTCATGATGAATTACATGTAATTTTCTTTGAATGTTTTTGTTTAATTTTTTAAATTAAATAAAGTCTTGTTATTTACATGTATTTTTTTCCAGCTTTTGTATTTAGATTCCACGAAGTTTGATAGGTTCCATGTTCTTCAAGATCTCCCGGCTATCAAAAGCTGGAGCTCAATTTTAATGAGAAAAAGAGAGCAACTAGAGCTAGATGGACAGGTTTTGGGTCTTTTAGAACTGAATGAAGAATGGACTAAAGATGAAAATAAAAGAACAGAAGGTTTTGTTTCTCGTAATCATTCTTTTAAAGAGGTACTTATACCAGAAGGTTTATTTTTTCTTTTTACATAATTACATGTAATTTACACAGATTTACATGTAATTCACACAAAATTACATGTAATTCTGATATAATTACATGTAATTATACCAGAATTACTTGTAATAATTACATGTAATTATATCAGAATTACATGTAATTCATTGAACTGTTATCTTTGAGTATCATTTGATATAAATCATAAACTTGTATAGGATTTGTATCTCCAAGCTGAAGAAAGTTTTAAAGTAATTTGTCTAGAGAGATGTGCTTTGGAAGAGTACTTGTTGGTAGGTGCTAGAGAATATCCGGATGATCCTAAGTTTCGTGAGCTTCATAAAAAGTATTACACATTTTTTCAAAATCCGAATGAATATGAATATCCAGATGATGATGATGATGAGAGCGATGATGAGAGTGATGATCCGAAAGGTGATAATGATGATCCTAAAGATGATAATGATGATCCGAATGATGATGATGGTAGTACGGGTAGTGACGGGGACGATGAAAATGATAAGACTGGTAGTGGTGCTGTTGATGAGCATAAGGATGGAAATGGTGGTAGTGGTGACGATAATGTGCAGAATGACAATGAGAAGCTTGCCAGTGATGATGAGAAGATTTTAAATGATGATGAGAAGATTCGTACTGACGATGAGAAGATTCCTAGTGAAGGTGAAAAGATTCTTAGCGAAGATGATCCAATTATTTCGGAAATTCCTCCTTTGTTTGGGAATGTTTTTTATAAGGTGCCTACTATTGAAGAGACCATTGTTTAAAAAGAAACAGATGTTGAAAAAGAATCCGCTGAAGTTCAAGTTGATGAAGATTTTGAGATAATGAGTACACCGGACTCTTTTTCACAGTGGTTAGATGAAAACATAGAAGAGGTTGGAAATGAGATTGATCGCCTTGCCGACGAGTATTTTTCTGTAAGTTTCAAACTTTTATTAGTTTGTTGTTCCAAAGTTTATTATTTTTTAATGTATATTAAGTATGTTTTTTATTATTTATTCAGGCTCAACATGGTCTACATGTTGATCCAGCAGAGAATGCTCTGGATGATGCCCTTGTTGATGAGAAAGCACCTTCTACTCCTGAAAAACTATCGGTTCGTGTTTTAAGCCAAAGTCTTAGTCCTAGTCCTGGGAAGCGAGTTAGGAAACCTTCGGTATTCTTGATATCTCCGTATGTGAATAAAAAGACAAAAGTTCTCCCCAAACTTACTATAAATGAGTTTCTTCTGGGCTCTAGTGTGTTCGCAATGCAGGGTGATAAGGAGTGAGTTATTTTCATTTTCGTTAAATATAAATTAATATTTATTCAATTAGAGTTGCATGTAATTCTGCTATAATTACATGTAATTATACCAGAATTACATGTAATTCTGGTATAATTACATGTAATTATAGCAGAATTACATGTAATTATAGCAAAATTACATGTAATTCTGGTATAATTACATGTAATTACATGTAAACTACAAGACAATGTTTTTTATGTATTTTATTTTTTCTTTAACAGAGAATATGTTTTTGAAACATTTTCTGGCCACAAAGTTTATGGAGTTCGTTTGAATCTGGAAACACTATCTCCTGGCCTTTGGGTTGATGCAAACGTGCTAGATTGCTTTTCTTCTATTCTGAATTACGAAGATCGTTTCCGAGATCCTCGAATGCCAATAAGGCACTTCTTTCCAACAGGATGTGTTGTAAGTTAATTTTTCTACACCCAAAGTAAATTTATTATTTCTGTCATAAATTAATGTTTTGTTTATATTCAGACTCGAGAGATGATTAATGGAGCCTTGAAAACGGATGCTGATATATGGGACCGATTTTCAAAGGAAATTTCTGCTCAATTCGAAAACAATGTTGGTGGTCTGGCCTTAGAAGGCGTTGAATTGGTAAATAAAATTTTATTTTCTTTTTGTTTGGTTATTATTTTTTTTCATTCTAATTTTTGGTTTATTAAAAATAGGCTTTTTTTCCGATCTGCATGTCTAGGCATTTTTATGTGGTTGTCTTCAACCTAAAAGTAGCATCAATGACTGTTCTAGATAACAGTGGGTCGGGAGCACCTTATGATGGAAAGTACAAGGATGTCTGTGATCTTCTTGTAAGTTTCTGTTAATTACTTGTGATTTTTCTGTTAATTACATGTGATTCACACAGAATTACATGTGATTCGTGTTAATTACATGTGATTCATGTTGGATTAAAAAGTATTTATTTGTCTTTTTTTGTAGAGAGATTTGTTTGCGAGACACTTAAAGTTGTATAATCACAAGAAGCATAATTCCATCAGAAAGTTGAAGAGAGCAAAAACGCCAAAATTGAAGTGGATGACAAAAGAGAATTCTCGGGATTGTGGAGTCTTCGCAATGCTTCACATGGATACATATGTTGGCGGAGCAGTTGCGGATTGGGATTGTGGGCTTGTCCTGGAGTCCAGAATGCAACGTGACATGTTGAGACTTTTACGTTTCAAAATTCTTTCTAAGATGCTTCTACATGAGCAAAATTGTCATGCTGATAAGATGCCTCAACTAGCCATGGAGTTTGATAAGAATGAGACTAATCATAAGCTCGAGATACTCTGTGATGCACTAAAGAATAGGCAGGAGCGAGAAAGAGATTAGGTCATCAAAAGTTCTGTGAAGTGTGTTGTATGGATACAATATGTTATTATGTAATGGCTTTGTCTGGATAAAGATGTATGGGTCCTGACTTGTCTGCATATTTTTAGGTTATGGCTATGTTAAGTTGTTTACAGTTGTTCCAGGTTGTTATATTTCATATTACATGTATGTTATATTTCAGTGTCTTTGTGTTATGCATCATTGAACACTTCAATTACATGTAATTGAACACTTCAATTACATGTAATTCACACAGAATTACTTGTAATTCACACAGGATTTCAATTGAGTATAACTTGGTGTCATGGCTATGTTTAATGAAGTTAGATCAGATTATGGTTATGTGTTTTGTAACATTGGATTTACTTAGAATTATATTAAATTCATACAGAATCACTCACTGAAATCCCTTGCCACTTACCTTATTCACACAGAATTACATGTAATTCACACAGAATTACATGTAATTCACACATAATTACATGTAATTCACACAGAATTACATGTAATTCATTTTTATGTTCCCCAAAAAACATAAGTACCTCAACTCTGTCACATGTAAATCAATGGAAAATCATATTGATGTTGACCTAAAACGTAAATTACATGTAATTTTCCAATGAATAGATTCTAGAAACTTAAAAATAGGTTCTGAAAACTTAAACATAGGTTCTGGAATCTTAAACAAATGTTTTGGGAAATGAAAAAAATGAAGTAAATGAAATCTTATCAAAGCAAAAAATCAAAAGTGTTCAAACATCAATAATTGGTGACGCCTTCTTTTTCTTTGCGTTTGGGTTCTTTGGGCAAGTTCTTTTTGTATGCTCACGCGTCTTCACATTAAAATATCCACAAACCTTCAATGGTTTCTTTCGAACTTTAAGCGCCTTTTCTCTTCCACTTTTCAATCGTTCTCCTTTTTTTAGTTTTTTTCCATCATTTGGATGGTCTCCTTAGTTTCTAGCCTTCGTTGGATTGTTCACATCTAGATGATCAGGCTCTGAAATAGCAAACAAAGCACCAATAACATCTGCCGTTTTTCTTAAAGGAGGATTAGGCATATCAGCTTTTATTTCTTCATATATCACTTTCAACTTTTCAAGATAAGCTGCCAACCTCTCTTCATCTTTGCTCAATAAGAATAAACAATCATCCACAACAAAATTCACCTCGTTTGAAAGCCTTTCAACGGTTACATTCTTTTCCCCATATCTGTTTATTTGTCTTCGAAGCTCAGGTGGTATTATCTCTCTTATCCATCTCCTCAAAATGTATTCCTTGGGAATAACATTAACATCACGGTTCTTGAACACACAAAATATGTGTCGACATAGAAAACCATATCGTAGAAAATGTCTACAAGAACAAACCACTTACCCGTCTTCTATAACTCTTAGTACCTTTTTCCAAAACACAAGAAATTTACATTAGAATCACATGTAATTTCATTATTTATTATTTTGTTTAGAATTACATGTAATTATTAAAAAATTACATGTAATTCACACAGAATTACATGTAATTCTGTGTGAATTACATGTAATTCCTTTAAGAGCCTATTTATTTATTTTTAAAACCTCATGTAAATTATACCTTGTAGTCTATTTTTGTCGCTTTCTCTGCTGCGATTTCCTTGTCTTGTTCTTTTCTACTTTTGGTGTAAATAGTTCTGTAAGAATTTGCCGCTTTGTCTCTAATGATGAAAGTCTCACATCCTTCACTATTTTGTAAACCTTGTATCGTACAATTCCAGCAATCAGCATCAATTTCATGTTGAACAAATTCAAATATTGTCTTTGTATATATTCTTGCAGCATGACGTTCAATGTCCAACATTGTTTTATATGTTGGAGCCGCATCAAGCGTTTGGAAGTCCAAATTCTCTTGCCTGTGTCTTTGCCTTTCCATTGCTGATTCGTATGACATCATGAAACCAACAAGTGTTGACCCTTGGCTTGTGAAACTTTTAAAGAAAGAATTTTCACTTTCGGACCTGGAAGTCGTCCTCATCAAGCCAAACAAAGGAGACTCGATAAAATAAGCGGGAATCCACATTTTTCTAAGATCATACATTTTTGTCATCCACTTGTTTTCTTTCAACTCAAATTCGTCTATCAATAACCCCCATCTCTCTTCAAACTTCTTTGGTTCTATGAACATATTCCAAATGAGCCTATCAAATTGTTCTTTGAAAGCCCCTTTGTATATTTCTTCACAAATCTGTTTTGAAGATATAAAGTAATTAGCACTAAAAAAATATATTTTTTTCCCAAAAATCACATGTAATTTACACAAAATTACATGTGATTAGCATTCATTCACTAACAAGGTATTTTTATTCAAAAAATCACATGTAATTTACACAGAATTACATGTGATTTGCATTCAAAACTAACAAAACATTCACACAGAAATAAAGTAGAATCACATGTGATTCTATTATGAATCACATGTGATTCATGAAAAACAGTTTCTAACTTGATCAAAAATACCTTAGATGGGATCTTTTGGGAAATGTGCCACATGCATAGTCTGTGTTTTGTTGTTTTAAAAACGGCTTCAATAGCTCTCTTCATGGCTCCATCCTGATCGGTTACAATCATTGTCGGCTCTTTTCCAACGGCGGACAAAAATGTTGTTAGCAACCACGTATATGATTCGGTATCTTAATGTAAAATCATTCCCGAACCAAGTGTCACACACTTTCTGTGATTGTCGATGCCAGTGAATGGTACAAACTTCATGTTGTACCTATATAACATATCAATGTATTAAAATCTACATTCCTGAATCACATGTAATTCTACCAAAAATTACATGTAATTCTGTGTGAATTACATGTAATTTAAATATCGTCTTTGTAATTCTAATAGAAATACATCTGATTAGTATTACATGTAATTCACACAAAATTACATGTAATTCACACAGAATTACATGTAATTCACACAGAATTACATGTAATTCACTAATAAAAAAGTATAAACATACAAGAATTACAAACAATTAACTTACCTGTTGCTATTGAAGGTTGCATCAAAAGATACTATGTCTCCAAACTCTTTGTAATAGCACTTTGCAACTTCATCCGCCCAAAACATCGCAACGAGTTCATCATTTTCTACCTTATATTCAAATGTAAAGTTCGGCACATACAACTTTCTGTTTTTCATTTTGTTTATTAGCATTTGTGCATCATTTTCCCCAATAAATTCAGTAACATCGCTCTGAGCATTCTTAAAATCAGCGGTCGTCCCATGAACATATTCATCACCACCTTTGATACTACTTAAGAATTTGTGAGCACGCGTTGCACCAAGTTTATTTGCTGCAGCTTTTACAACAAACATCTTTTCGGCTTGAGGCATTTTTTGTTGTTTCTTTGTATAGTGTTGGTACACCTCTGGTAGAAGATGGTGGTTGTGTTTTGCTATAAATTGTACCAACTTGTATTTTCTGGTAACAATATTCAACTGTAACTTTATCTGAGCTTTACAACCAGTCACGTGGTGCGTTGTGTTTCTGATTTGTTTACCTTTATTTTTTGGATCCAATGTGTCAAAATCAACACGTGTTGGTTTTCCTCCTTTGTTACAAGTAATGTACTTGTGTTTTACCATTCCTGATTTTGTTTTACTTTGTCCCGATTTTTTAACTTCAAAGCCTCCCTTTTCAGCATAATTTTAATACATATCAAAAGCTTCTTCCAATGTATCATAAGTATCTCCCACTTCTGGTATACGAATTCCATGTACACGAGGCTCCCAATTTACTGATCCACCGGGTGTTTCATCTTGCGCAAAAACTGTTGCTCTTGGGGTTCTCATACCTGTATTTAAAAAACAGAATTACATGTAATTTCCATTCGACACTAACAAACCATTTAAATACAAAAATTACATGTAATTCACGCAGAACTACATGTAATTTCCATTCAACATTAACAAACCATTTTAATACAAAAATTACATGTAATTCACACAGAACTACATGTAATTTCCATTCAACACTAACAAACCATTTTAATACAAAAATTACATGTAATTCACACTGAACTACATGTAATTTCCATTTAGGACTAACAAACCATTTTAATACAAAAATTACATGTAATTCACAAAGAATTACATGTAATTTCCATTCAGCACTAACAAACCACCTTTTTTCAAAAATTACATGTAATTCACCCAGAATTACATGTAATTTTCATTTAACACTAACAAACCAGTTTAATATAAAAATTATATGTAATTCACACAGAATTACATGTAATTTCCTATCAGCACTAACAAACCACCTTTTTTCAAAAATTACATGTAATTTTTGTGTGAATTACATGTAATTTTCATTTAACACTAACAAACCATTTTAATACAAAAATTACATGTAATTCACACAGAATTACATGTAATTTCCATTCAACACTAACAAAACAACCTCAGAACGATAATTTACCTGGAAAACCATCTTTTACTTTTTCTGAAGAACACTGTTCTGATGCATCACTTTTATTCAAATCAAGTTGAGAAACCACTACCATAACGTCATCTAAATCAGGTTCATCCATTTTTCTGACTGATTAGGGTTCTGGCGAGTTTTTTATTTTCCGGAGAGGGTTATGGTTGCCGGCGAGGGTTACAAGATTTTATGAATAAGCTTTTATGAATATATAGGTTATAGATTTGTGATAGTAATGGTTTCCGGCGAGGGTTTTGTTATTTATATATCATTCCGGCGAGTTTCAAATTATTCCGGCGAGATGGATTTTTGGATCTGAGTTTTTGTTAGATCGGGGGTTGTTAGAGAGAGAAAGTGGGTGGGTTGTGTGTATTTTTATTATTTTTTATTGTTTATATATGATGTGTGTTTTTAATATGGATGGTTGGATGATAGAAAATTGGAGGGCCCAGATTCGTTCCTTCCTTCTTTTTTGGATACCTCTTCTATGAGGATCTCACCACCGTTAAAGTAAAAATATTATTTAATCGCGGTATCGGATAACACACACCGTGACCAATGTTGTAAAAAACGGGCTAAGCGGCCTCCTATGCGACGTCTAGGCGCTAGGCGGACGTACTCCGCCTAGGCGGCACCTAGGAGCTAGGTGGTCTAGGCGGTCAAAAAATTCAAAAAAATTCAACAAAAAGTTCATATTTTTTTACAAAAGATTAAGGGTTCTCTTTCTAATATATAATACCCATATTTGTTTTAACATAATATCTTAAAATAAATGATAAACGGATGATTATAAACATAAAGTAATGGGTTTTTCGTATAAAATTGGAACCAATTGAATTATATGTTGGGTTAATATACACAGAGGTTACTAAAGTTTGGCCAAAATAATAATTTTGTTACTAAAGTTTAAAACCTTACACTTAGGTTACTATAGTATACATGTTTGATTTATTTGTTACTAAACATTCAAGAAAACTTTCCCCCCCCCCCCCCCCCCCCCCCCGTTACTCATAAGAGGGGTTACCGGTTAAACAACCGGTTGCTATGCCACGTAAGCTTTTGGTGAGCCCCTTTTTTATTTCATGACCTTTTCAACCCTACCCATTATAAACTCAACAACTGATTTCTGCTTATAAGCAAAAACAAACACCCCCTTACTGCACATTTTTTGATATCATTTGTTCCATTTCACACACATACTAAAAACACACACACAGTAGCACAGTTCCGCCATGGCTAACATTCAAAGGTTATCTCTTATCCTTAATTATTACTAAAATCTAATTTTACTTCATTTTCATTATATGTTGTTAATCAATTTTGCCCTAATTGTTTGATTGTTCATTTAATTCTTATTTGACCTCATTTAGATCAGATATTAGTTTCGGATATTTAGGGGCTGTTTGTTTTAGCTTATATATAAATATAACCTAACCTTATTTTAGCTTATATATTATAAGCCTCAATTTTGTGGCTTATTTAGAGACTTATTGCCTTATATAAGTTTATTATGATATAATAGACTTATTTAAGCTCATAAGTCTCCAATAGATTTTTTATAAATGTGCGATAGTTTGCTCAGGTGACCCTGTTTGGTATCCGACACCATGCTGATGCACGACTATATAAGTAACTAAGTGAGGTTGTAACTCCTTTACTTTTATTCGTGTAATGTATACTTTTAAGTATTTTCATCTATAAGCGTTTTATTGTCAATGTAAAATAATCATTGAAGAATGTAGTTTCTCTAGTATAAGAGACCTAAAAGAAACCAGTAGAACTTAAACAGAAATGCATGGCTGTAAAACTGAGATTAAGTTTCTCAATAGAAGGAGTTGGGGTTACATTCTTCTTAAAACCTCATTTAGCCCAAAATGCGCAGTCGATTGAGTAACAGATCAAAGCGTTAATCCCCTCACACAATAACCAATGTATTTTGAATAAAATGATATAGCCAATTCGGCATTATAACTACACTTTGGGCAGCTTTAAAATGGGTTTGATCTGCACAAGTATTCTGAAATCATTGCCAAGAGACTGGGCTAGAGCCTTAACTTCTTTTTAATTGTTCCATCTCCAGAGAATCATCTGGTGACTTGGGGCAGCCTGTCAACTGTATCTCTTTGTCAAATGACGGTAACTGTGTTTTAGCAAGCTGCCTGGATTCTACTTTACGACTTTTGGACCGGTAAATTTGAATTTGGGATTCTTTCTTATATCTGGTTATATATATAAGGATGACTGTGTACTGACTTTCTTCTTTTACTTTGCAGAACTACTGGTGAATTACTACAAGAATACAAAGGTCATACTTATAAGGTAAGATCGAGGTGTTGAGATGTCAATGGTTCGTTTAGTATAACTGAAAAAATAGGCAGGTCGGGTAACATGGTGGAATGGGTCAGATTGGGTGGCACGCCAAAGTTTCTGATGCATTTTATGATTTTGTAGAAGCTAGTGGCAATAGAATTTATGCGATCTAAAACTAATTTGGCTGCTCTTGCGAGTTTTTTGCTGTGACTAACTTATGGCTTTTGTTGACAGTCATTCAAAATGGATTGTTGTCTTACAAACAGTGATGCCCATGTAGTCGGAGGTTCAGAAGATGGCTATCTTTTTATCTGGGATCTGGTGGATGCATCTGTGGTTTCAAAGTTTCGTGCTCACTCATCAGTGGTAAGCTTATCTTTGTTTCTGCTCATATGATTATGTACGCGATCCATGAACAGGAACAGTTATAAATAAGTAGAAAAGGGGAGCGGACAAATTCTTGATACGGGTCTTGTTCGAAAATTATAAAAAGAAATGTAGGATTTGTTTGTTGACAATCATATAAGAAATCTGAAATTTCTCTTAGACAAGGAAATGTAAATTGCAGCCTTTGCTATGACTTGAGCATTTAAGAGTCGTTTATCTTCATATTTAAAGCAATATGTTGGGTTTGTAAACTAAACAATAGAACTACCTCATATACTGGAATGTGTGGATCTATCAGTTCTCAATAGCACACGTAATAATTATACTTTCTTGTTGGCAGGTAACGAGTGTTAGTTATCATCCAAAGGAAACCTGTATGATAACTGCATCGGTGGATGGCTCCGTGCGCGTTTGCAAGGCATAAGTTCATAAGCAATGTCATCAAATCATCCAGTTATTATGGTGCTTCACTGGAGTCGCGCGAAGAAAATGGCCTATCCCTATCCACGGTTATATATGTACAAGTATTGATGGCTCTAATGGGTCCTTTGTAATACTACGTAGAAAATAGAACAAATCTGATGGGTCAAAAGTAAGCACCTAATCAATGCTGATAAACATATGAGCACCAAAACATTTTTACTTGATCTTGATCGGACAGATGTATCTTGTTATTTATGATTACGTATATTACGTAATGGATATTATTATATTACGGCCAGATGTATTTGAATTATGCATGAAAAACGGCATACAGTCTCTCCAAATTTGGAGGAAGGTTAGCTGTTACTCAAGGTTAAAACATAATGAGTAACGGGGAGTTCAGGTAACAAAATCGTTACTTTGACCAAAATTTAATAACCTCTGTGTATATTAACCCATTATATGTTCACTTGTGAAGTTTAAAGCACTTAAATTCTTATGGTTATTTATCTATTTTGCAACTTCATATTATGTGAACTTTGAATTATTTGAAACTAAAAGTATTTTTATATGTCATAAATATTATTTATAATATTTATATGCATAAAACTCCAATCCGCCTAAACGAATTCTGTCTCGAAAGTCGTCGACGTCCTAACTAACGCCTAACGATTTCTGCAACCTCCATGACACATGACATCTATCTATAGAATAACCCAATAGGACCACATGTGACATGTACATAGATTAACAAGCGCAATCAATTATAATAAAAATACTCATCATTATATGAATATATTTCATAGAATTTTCATTACTTTTCTCATTACCATTACTTAAACTGAATAACCCTTAAAACGTTTTTAATATTATAAGTGGAAAAATTTCAACATATATTTTTTCTTAGCATATATTCAACCAAACAATCACAACCATTCATTCTTTTTATCTAACAAAAAAATCTATTTTTTAAAAATTAAATATCTCACAAACCTTTAATCGTTACGTAAAACGAAACATATCATCGTGACGAGAATTAAATCATCTTTCTAACGAGGGGCACATGTATATGCTTTCGACAAACTTTTCTTTTATGTCTTTTTTCTCAATCACGTCAGTGAAAATCATATATGATTCGTATCACAAATCATATATGATTTTCAGAAATCATATATGATTTGTGATATGAATCATATATGATTTCAGAAAATCATATATGATTCGTGAACGAATCATATACGATTTTCTCAAACGTAACTTAAGAAAAAAAATCGAAAAAAAAGTTCGGCGAAAGTATATACATGTGCCCCTCGATAGAAAGATGATTTAATTCTCGTTCCAATAATGTATTTTTTTCGTTTGATGATTTATCGTTTGTGAGATATTTAATTTTTTTTTAAAAATAAGAAATGGTTTTTTTTTTAATTAGTGATTGTAATTGTTTGATTGAGTATATCTATACTACTTTATAAAGCATTTGGGTCCTTCCTAAAATAG
This sequence comes from Glebionis coronaria, assembly GCA_025667525.1. Taxonomy (NCBI): domain Eukaryota; kingdom Viridiplantae; phylum Streptophyta; class Magnoliopsida; order Asterales; family Asteraceae; genus Glebionis; species Glebionis coronaria. The sequence continues at coordinate 486,774 of JANFOE010000400.1, forward strand.
CAAGGCTGAAAATTACTTTTTTACCTACTAAATAAAGCAAGTTGTTGATATTTTCATCAACATTATATACTATAACTTTTTTCAAACAACCTTTTGTAACAAACTTTTGTAACAACCTTTTAAAATAACATTTTTATTTTAAATTGAAAAATATTTTTATTTATTTATTATTTTTATAATCTAATTTCACTATATTTTTTAAAATTTTGTGCTTTATAATTCGATATCTATTTTTATATATTTTTATTAATTTTTAGTTTTTTTCAATTTTAGTGGATTTTTTAATTCGATTTTTTTATAACTTTACAACGAGTAAGAGATTAATATTTGTTAGTCTCAAAATTCGTTATTAGGTACGCGCTGCCGTATTACGCGGATACATTCTAGTGCTATATTAAGAGTATACATATATCTTAACTCTATTATAAGTTACTCAAGAAAAAAAATAAGACAAACAGAGAATATTGGGGCAAGATTAATGGAGTTGTTTGGCTAAAATCTAAAACAAGTCATTTGTTAATGAGTTAAGGGCGGTTAAGATTATGTGGAGAAGCTCATTTTATAAGTCATTGTTCTTGATTTAACAAGAAACCAAATATTGATAAGGACTTATCACCACACAGAAAAATAAAATGTATTATTATTTTAGTCAATATGAGCTAATTACAAGATGAGAAAATTGAGTACTAATCTGTGTGATTTAAACATGTAAATGATACAAATTTAAACAAAAGCAAAACTCAAACTTGATGTATTATACTAACTGAATATCTTTCCCACTTAGAGGTTCGTACTCACCTAGATAGCTTTCGAGATGGTTCGACAAGTCTCCTTTGTCGATGTTTTCGTTATGATACGATTTGCACACGAGGTAGATAATCGTCTGGATCACGAGGCCGAAAAGAAAGAAAGTCAAGAGCAATACGGAGCACAATATACCGAACCCGATCCTATTCCATGTGCCTAATGACCTTCCGTGCACCACAAGCAATTCGAATAAGAATTTTATGAGTATCAACGACATGTTTAAGATGAAGAAAACTGAGATGGAAACCGCGCGATTTCCCTTGATCAAGTTCATGCTCTTTGTCATAGCTTTAATCCCGTATGAACTCTCTAGGACTGATACTACACTTGCTAGTTGCCATATTACAGTCATGTAAACGGATCCGATAAGGTATACTATCAAGACTAGGATAATTATGATCCCCCCGAATGCGTTATTCGGTAGGAGAATCAAAAAGATAACCACGACCAAAAACGCCAACAAGTTGTAAACAAACAAGGCAGCAAACATGCACAAAAAGGTGACCATAAGTCTTTTCCAAACTTTTGGGACGACGCTCATGACTTTTTTATAAGTCAAGTCGCGTCCCGTGTAGACAGATGCAATCGTATAAACGACTGCAGCTGTCGACAAAAGGGATAAAACAAGGAGTATAGTAAAATACGCGACTTTGAACAGGAAAAAGGTGATCAATTCTGATGAGAGCCTGTCAGAAAGATTGTTGTACCTTTTCGTACCGGGACGTGTGACATCTTGTTCATATTCAGTGTGTTTGATGTCGCGAAACAATAGGTTCGAAACCTCAAGATGTCCTAAGAAGATGAAGGTTAGAGGAAGGATTAGGGTTAAGGTTATTTGAGAAAAGATTTTCTTGCATGATATGATGATTTTGTAACTCTCTTTGAAGATGCCAAAGAGGCCTAGAAATTGCATTTGCTCTTGTTCTCTATCCATTTTTTTTTTTTTTGGTTTCTGAAAAATGAGATTTTTGGATGTGCAAATGGGTCTATCTGGTGTATAAAAATGTAGCCAGGAAGTTGAGATTTGACTTGACTTTTCTTCAAATAATATACCCTTCAAGTTGATCAATATCACAAGATATGCCACTTTTGTGTTAGGTTTTATATAAGTCTACATATGAAGGAAGTTACGCACACGTTTGCAAGTGCACATTGTTTAATCTTCAAAGAATTAACAATAATAATATAATGGGTTTTGTTCCAATTTCAAATGTTTGAAAAAGTTATGTATTAATGTAACGAATTTTTATTAGGTGTTTCAATATGTATATTTTCTCACAATTGAAAGTCCGACGCGTATCACCATTTATAACATGACACGTCATTACAATGTGAGAATTTGAACACTTTATAATAGTTCGTTACATTTGCACAACTTTTTCAAAAGTATTATCATCTGTAATTGGTCATAGGAATAGGATAGAGATAAAATAGAAATGTTATTTGTTTCATATTTGTACTATATCCAAGTCTAAAATACTTTGTCTAACTTCAGAAATTCAAGTGTCATAATGCAAGATTTGAGACAATAGTATCTTTTATTAAAATTTAATGTTATCGTTACCTTAATAATATTACCTTCGTTTCAAAATAAATGTTCACGTTTAATTTTTAAAGTTTTTTTTTAACTTTGACTAATTATTTTTTTGGTTGTGTTATATAATATTTAATGCAAAAATAAAGTTATTTGAACCATCCGTGTTCATATCATCTTAGGATAAACGAGCCTGTGACTCAGATGTATCGTCCAAGCTTGCCTCATCGGTAGTCGTAAGCAGAAAAACTGGCAAACTTAACCAAATTAGAACGTTTCCAACCCGTCGCTTTCCTCGTCAGTAGTCGAACGCAGGAAAACTGGCTAACTTAACAAAATTAGAACGTTTCCAACCCGTCGCTTTACGACAGTATGGTAATTGGTAATTTGATTGAATGTAAAGGGTATTTCGGTCCGATAGAATAGTTTGTAAAAATGCCGTCTAGAATGGTTTGAAAGGGTCGTACACGCTTAAACGACAATGCACATGGAAGCTTCGTATCAGATTCCTAAAGTCTTCTTGTCACCACATGCTTGACTGCTCCATTAGTCAATACCATTATTAAGTTTCAAGCCATGTTACATTATACTTTTTTTTATTTTTATTGAGGGTCATTGAGAAAAAAACTTAATGAAGTACTAATAAATTTGAAACTAGTGTCGTTTATAACCTAATTAGAGTTGTACCGGCACTATTTACTCTCTACCGGAACGTGTGACCTTCATTGTGATGAGAGTTAATTTAGAACCTCCGGAGTCCGGAACGACTAAAAGACAATTATATCTTACAACTATAGTTTTCTTTTTGTTTTATTACTGGTATAACTCTAGCTAGAAGCCAACCCGGCCATCTAGAGCACAAACTGAAGGGCCGACTAGGGTCACTTCCTAGCGAACTAGTTAAGCAATCAGACTGATTAGGTGTTCGGTTTTCTAGTTTGCTCTTAATCTAGCAAAGCCTGATTCCAGAAAAGCGCAACAACCCGTCTTAAGCCTGCTCTGTAAAATGACCCTAAACCTGCTCTTTCGGCCCAAACAGCTAGCTTTAGTTTTAAAACTGCATAGATGTGTTGTAATAGATAATGGGAAAGATAAAATATAGCAGAACAAAAAAAAAAGAACTATGATGTTGGAAGGTCGAATGGAAACGGTAGTAATGTCTAGTGGTTTGTGTGTAAACAAATGTTCTATAGGCCCACTAAAAACGATACTTGATAATTAGAGATGAAAATGCTGAAACTGGCATATCCTGGAAAAAAGCTTCTATAAAATCACAGAATATAAACACCCCCCACAATCCTTTACAAACTAGAAGTTTTGGGTATATATGTAACGGCCTTAAAAAATGGAAAAGAAAACAAAAACTGCAGAACGAACAAAAATGAATCCTGATGTTGGAAAGTTGACTGGAAACGGTAGAGATGTGTAGTTTGTGTGTGTGTGTGTGAACAGACGTTCTATATGCCCCCGCCAAAATGATACATGATAACTAGAGAAGGTAATGCTGCAACTGCAACTGGCATATCCTGAAAAACCCTTCTATAAAACGAACGAATATGAACACTCCTAACCATCCTTTAAAAACTAGAAGGTTTGGGCCTATATGTAACAGCCTTAGTTATTTCAACGCCTGTGGATACCGTGTCCTTCTCAACCATATGCAACAGATATATACTAACATTAGCTTACCGGTGAAAGATTTCGTTAGTCGAAAAGTTACACGCTGCTGAAAGTAGTTGGCATAAATAGGACAGTGGTGCAGAATGCATTAAAAAGGGTTAACTCTAAATTAACCATCTAAAACTATGACCAGACTGTGAGCAACGACATCAGATCAGAGGTAGGTTAGCGATGAGAAATGTGATTGTCAAAGACTATACGCACACTAGTGACTAAAAAGAACAATTTGCAAGGCTAGATTCAGAATCAGACATTTGTTAGAAGCATTATGCACATCTCAACACCTTAATGTGCAGCTACTAACTAATAGACATCAGACATTACACATGTGCTACCCCTAGACACAATAACTCCAACGTCCGGTACGTATAGTAGAACAGTCGCACCACACACTCACACTCTTATGCAATATGCTGCAATCATGCCATCTGCCCTAACAAACCTTTTTATGGTATTTGATAGTTCACATCCTATTCAACTCAACAAAAACTCGCATACAACATTACTTATTCAACTCAGCATACCTCCAAAACTGAACATTATAGATGGCAGAAAAACGGTACACAAACTAACTCTTCCATGAAAGACAGCAATGAGCCTTTAACTTGATCTCAACTAAAATGCAAATCTATGCTTAAAACTTTGTAACCAAACATGACACGGTCCAAAAATGTACGCACAAAAATAGGGTGTCAACAACCAAAACACTAACCCATTTGAAAATTAAAGTACTTGTGTTTTTCTTCACTTTACCTCCTCCCATGTAACCATCTCGATCATATCAGTTTCTGAATAAATAAGAAACGAATTATTATAAAGGTAACACACATATGACAGATAACACATTTATCAATCACACAACCTGCATTTTTGTATTAATCATCTTCTTCTGAAGCTTCATTCAGCCACTGTATAAACTTTTCCGACTGCTTAACAAAGACCTTATCCGATTCATCAGCATCTTCTTTTTCTCTCGCCCAGTTAATAACTGCTTCTTCTTGTATAATATCTTTATCATATAGAAGATGCAAAACCTGTACAAAAAGTGGCGCGTACTCTTTTCCAGACTCCATACAAATCTCTTCAAATTTCATGATCACCTCAATCTCGTCATCAATACCTTGAAGATATGGTTTCAATAGCTTACCCCAACGCGTAACAATGTTATTCGTATTCTTAACCAAATCTGCAGCTGAATTATGTGGCGTATCAAGGGCCAACTTCATCATGGAATAAAATAGCGCACTGGCGCAGTTTTCAAGAGCCATGTTGTATGATAACCGAAGTGAGTTGACTTCAAGGATGATATGGTCTTCTTTTATGTTTTCTTGCACCGCCCTTAAAAACGTGGCTTCAACTTCTTTTTCAAAGTAAGCAGACTCATCCCGGTCATCGTCATCCGATTCAGAACCTGACTCTTTTTCATCCGGAAGCGGAAGAAGGTCATCTTGAAGAACCGTTTCTAGGTCCTCGTATACCGCTTGAGTAAGCTCAATAATCTTCGAGGCGGGAATTGGTGCAACCGAATGTCGCCACTCTTCCTCGCGGTCAACTTCACTAACCGACCAAACGAAGCCACGACTTCCCTCACCGATTTCTGATGAAACCCAATTGTTACTTGAGTCACCGTTTTCTACATTGTTTAGAGTTGGTATGATCGAATTGTTGTTACCATTATCAGCGTATTCGAGCTCCTCGTCACTATCTTCTTTCACTGGTTGCGGGAGTAACGAAACTATCGAATAACACGGAACAACTAAATCTTTCCCGACGACAACATTATATGACAAAACAGCACCTGGTTCGAGAACCGCACCAGATTTCACAGCAACCCCATTACATAAAATCGAGTGTTTTAATTTGCACCCATCTTCAATAGTAACATTGTTCCATATATAACATCCGTCAATAGAAACATCCGACCCAATTTTACAGCCCTCCCCGATAACCGAATTCGAAATAACAGTGTTGTCACCGACACTACTACCTTTCCCAATACAAGTAAACGGTCCAATCTCTGCTGAGCGGGATTGAGATACTTCTGATCCTCGATAAATCCCATTTCTTTCGGCACTCATGGAGAGCAGAATGTCGGGTACTAACGGGTACGTCCATCTTTGAATAATATCTTTACTAATGGTGTCATAGCTTCGAAAGTTATCGACCCTAGCAGCATAATCAGAACGTATTTCATGAGTGAAGATTTTATAACCCATGATATCATCAAGCAGCAACCCTTTAACAAAGTGTCTTCGTAAGTGCTGGTAATCGAAATTATCAGTGAATAAACTTAGCACTTCGGGTGAGCATATGTCGATGTAACAATCTTGAACATCATTGTGTACGCATATCGAAGGGTTTTCAGCAAGAAATGACTTATCGAGAGTCAACGACCCTTTAAATTCATCGGCTTTATCCTCATAATAATACAGCTGCTTTGTAGTGGAATCAATAGCCATGAATAACTCATCGGTTCCTAGCCTAGTTTGTCGGGTAACCTGAGACGGTTTCGATTGTTTAACAACCATTGTCATTACAGCAAAGTTATCTTTTCGTCTTCTTTCTTTATGCTCATGGAGTGCTTGAGTGAGAGACATGTTGCTGACTGTATCACCACTCACAAGTATGAAATCACCGCTTATGACATTACGTTCATATATCAACCGTAAGGCGTCCCCTGCACTGATACAGTTGTGGGATTCAATTGTTTTGACAGAAAAATTTGGTTGCTTCATCCATTTAGAGTTGTTTAAGTAATTGATAATCTGTTTGGAATGGGAGCAGCAAAAGACGAATACTTCTTCAATGTCTGCTGCTTCAAGCCATGCCAATGTGTAGTCAATCATAGGGGTGTTGACTAATGGTAAGAGTACTTTTGGGCATTCGAGGGTGATGGGACGGAACTTTGTGGTAAAACTGTCGGCTAAGAGGATGGCTTTGATGGGTACAGGTGCCAGGTCCTCAGCAGTAACCGCAACCTCTGATTTTGCATCTTTCTTAGCCACCATTGTTTGGCAGCTTTAAACTTCACGCCTGTTATCAAAAAGCAACATACAGAAGCTAATTAAATTTAAGGTCACAAATAAACATACAATTTTCACATATATGGGTCTTTACAGACCCTATTTTTATCCGTCTAGTTTCCATTGTAGTTGTTTTTGGCATTGCGTTTTGAAAGTCAGATCCTTGTGGCAGATAGTCAGCTTCCTGTGTTGTTTATAATAAAACTATTTGCGACTATCTTTATTATTTTGAGGGTCATGCAATCAGTTTCGAAAAATCCATAATCAGTTTTACATGTAAATCGTTTGATAATCAGAATTTGGCATTCACTTAAACAGCTAAATACATGAATAGTCCTACTTCTATCAGCATAAGCACATTCAAGAACAGTCTCTTGCAGATTGTATTGTTACAGCTGATAATAGTTACTTTCAAAACACAATGCCAAAGACCCCTGAAACCAGGAAACATCAGGAACGGAAGTCATCTAGACTTTTTTTGTTAACAGTATCTTGACTACATTGATAGTAAGTAATCAAATAAACACACAGGTGATACGAATAATCAGAACCTACGGAACACCCAAACGAGTTAATCTGAATGGCTACTACAAACTGAAAAGGCACATACAAAACACCATACCCTGCAGGCACGTTTAGTTACAGCTAAAAGAGTGTTGAGATTGCTTATAAAAGTGCTTACCAGCTAATTTCAGTAAAAATTATGCGTAAAAATATGCAGGTTTATACCTGCATAATTTTTGAAGCTATAAGAATCTTAAAACAAGCAATCCCAAACACCCCCTAACTATCTTATTCATGTTATTACATATTACATAAACACCCCCTAAATAGCGATTGTGGCCTGCTCCAGTAACTGTGAGGGGTGGAAGCTATCTTTAAGTAAAGCACCAATTAAATACACTTGTTCTTAGGAAATCAGATAAACAACATGTTCGAAGTTTCAAATTTCACATTATTATGGTTACAAAACGTGCATTTGAATATCAAAGAGAAAATGAACACTCGCTACATACTAACGAAATACAAAAAACAAAATCCTGTACCGCTATATATATAAAACACAGACATTCTTTATTACTTATCTACACACTCGTGCCATTTCGACAAGATTGGGTACTCTGTTGTTGAATATTTTATTACTCCATACATTTCATCATTGTGAGACTGTAAGGTACCATACAGTACGGCGGTTTTAGGCGTTGCTTATGTAAACTGCTTATCTGCTTGAAAACTAAGCAAGCACCAACCTACTAATATCTTGATGCTTATCGGCAATGTAAACACTCAGAACTGCATAACTGTTTTACCAATAAGCAGTTTAAGTGTTTGGATAAAACTGCTTTTCAACTTATCTTAAGAGAAAAGAAAACACGTATGGGTTTGGCATTGTGTTTTCAAAGGTAAGTACGTTATGCAGAACAACAAAATCAGGTAAACTAACTATACCAAAAACGGGCTGTATAGAAAAAAGGGTTTGAACTGCTTAAAAGCTAAGCAGTTACCAACCAGCTTATTTTTAGGTAGCACACGTGAAATTTCATCAATACATCCAAACTACTTTATCTACTTTAGAAATAAGCAAAAATGCACTTATCAGCTTATTTCAGAACATAGAAGCACTTTAGTAGCTGTTTGGCATCGCATAACCACGTGATATAGAATAGTCAATAGTGTTCGGATATGTATGTTGAGACTAGTTGTGATACAAGCTATTAATAACTTATGAGAACATAATAAATAGGGGGTGTTTGTGTTAGCTTATTTATCCGCCTTATTTTGATACTGGAAAAGCTGATAAGCCGACTGACAAGAGCATATAATCTACATGAATATAAACTTAATGGCGTAAGCCAATACTAAAGCCATAAGCTCTTTCAAGTAAACTTATCGGATTTTCCGATATCAAAATAAGGCGAATAAATACGGTAAAACAAACACCCCCTATTTATTATGTTCTCGGAAGTTATTAATAGCTTTTTATATAACAACTACTCTCAACATATGCATATCCGAACACTAGTGGCGGTCAGTCTTTTAACTAGAATAACATAACGCTATTAATAACTAACGAGAACATAATAAATAAATAGTGCGTGTTTGTGTTACCTCATTTATCCGCCTTATTTTGATATCAGAAAAGCCGATAAGCGGACTAGTAAGAGCTTATGGCCTTATCAACTGAAGCTTATTGGCTTAAGCCAATAAGCTTATATTCATATACATGATTAGCTCTTACGAGTCGGCTTATCAGCTTTTTTGATATCAAAATAAGACAGATAAATAATGTAACACAAACACTCCCTATTTATTTATTTATTATGTTCTCGTAAGTCATTAATAGCTTTATATCACAACTACTCTCAACATATGCATATCCAAAGCTACTAATGACTTCCGAGAACATAATAAATAAATAGGGGGTGTTTGTGTTACCTTATTTATTCGCCTTATTTTGATATCTATAAAAGCCGATAAGCCGAGTCGTAAGAGCTTATCATCTATATGAATATAATCTTATTGGCGTAAGCCAATAAGCTTCAGTTGATAAAGCCATAAGCTCTTACACGTAAGCTTCTCGGCTTTTTTAGATATCAAAATAAGACGGATAAATAAGATAACACAAACACCCCCTATTTATTATGTTCTCGTAAGTTATTAATAACTTTATATAACAACTACTCTCAACACGCATATCCAAACACTAGTGGTGGTCAGTCTTTTAACTAGAGTAACATGAAGCTATTAATAACTTACGATAACATAATATAGAGGGGGTGTTTGTGTTACCTTATTTATTTGCCTTACTTTGATATCAAAAAAGCCAATAAGCCGACTCATTAGAGCTTATCATCTAATAAAAACTTATTGGCGTAAGCCAATAAACTTCAATTAAAAAAGCCATAAGCTCTTACGAGTCGGCTTATCAGCTTTACCGATATCAAAATAAGGCAAATAAATAAGGCAACGCAAGCAGCCCCTATTTATTTATTATGTTCTCGGAAGTTATTAATAGCTTTATATCACACCTACTCTCAACACACATATCCAAACACTAGTTATGCGATGCCGAACGGCTACTCAACTGCTTCGAAAACAAGGCGAATAAAAAGGTAACAAAAAACTAATTTAAAAAGGCCTAAATAAGAACAAAACCCTAATTATTGAAAAAAAAAAAAACAATCAATAGTTTAACGCATTACAGATAACGGATATACTACGAACAGCGTGTAACAGTATAATTAATTTAATAAAAGTTAGGGTTAATGAAAGTGGAGTGAGTACCTGGTGATTGATGACGTCAGCGGTGGGTGGAGATGAAGGAGGGCGTGAATAGGGGAGCTGCGATAATAATGAAAGTGTTGTATTTTTTATTTTTCTTTTAATATTTGGGGGTTTTGGTTTTGTTATTTATAGATGTGACTCGGAAAAAAGATTAGTGTTAATTGCTAAATCTTAATTGATTTAAAATGAAAAATATAATTTATTAAATCGTGTAAAAAAGTTGTTTATTCATTGCTTGATCACAAGAAATGATTTTTTTCTTAACAGCATTTTGGTGTATCGGAGTATCTTGCGTGTCATCGAGGCATCAAATCTCTCAACTCGAGTTTGAATCATCTCACGAACAAAATATCAACTCTCATGCTAGTTATCCAGTTTCCTATTAAGGGGCTTCAAGGCATTGCGATGGGATTCAAATCCGGCTGTCAATTCTGAAAAAGTCCCCGACATAGGGAATGACAGACCTCCCCATATAAAGACTATAACCAAATGCATCTATCTAACTGAGATAAACTTCATAATAGTAATATTTAAGCTTAAAGTTACAAAATTAAGAGCGAATAATCAACATTAGACTATTATTATAGAACGTAGGAAGTAGTTCGTTTCTGTTTTTGTTTTGTCGATTGACGAGTGGCTTAAAGATAACCACGTGAAGTTAAGGGTATTTTAATTGAAAAAAATATCTTATTTTTTTAATATAATTTTCATATAATAATAAAAAATGGATAATTTGTTTAGTCGTATTTTCTTAAATGTTTTATTTAATGAAAAATTATATTTTTTAATAGTTTTTTATAAAAGTGAAGGTTGGTAAAAAAAATTAGATCAATCAGAATGATTTATTTTGACACGCGGGCAGAATCATGTAATTTGAGTGACTAATAAAATTAAAATTAAATTCAATTTGGTTAAAATTAAAAAAATTCTTGTAAAATGAAAAAAACATCAAAAAATATATGTGTAAAAAATGTGATAAAAAAAACTTTTTAAGTGTAATTTATAAATTTCATATTTTTAAATAATTTTTAAAAATTAACAAATACCGCTTTGAATTTTATAATCCTTATACTTTATAATTTTAAAATACAACATATATATCGTTCTAACAATAAAACATATATATTATTTTAAAACATCCAAACACATATATATGCACATGATTGTAAATCTCAAATTTAAAATACGAGTTATAAAAAAATAGATAAGATATTACATAATACAACAGCACGTATTTTTTAACTTGCTTATATGCTACCAAACACAAATAATGTCTAGAATGGGATAACAAAAATATAAGATTCACAAAGACAAATCCATCACACAACAAAAATATATACGAAATATCAATTGATATTAACACATCATAAGAAAATGATGTAAAACACGTGTGTAGATGGATGTTGTAACTATTTAATTATTAAGAAATTAATACAATTTAGAAAATATTAAAAACTACAAATCATGAAATTATAAATTGTCACAATTTAAATTTAAAACAAAATTATGTTATAGGATCCGTTCAAATTGCGTGCGTACACGGGTTGATTTAATTTTTTTTACTAATAATTAAAATCTAACTATTACGAACAAAAATACTGAGAGCAAAAAAAGTTTAAAAATCGAAATGTAATAATTGAATTAGATTTATATAATACTTCATCTAGTCTAGATCGGTTCCCTAAGAGCTTCTTCTCTAGCAGGCGATTTGTCCCATTTTCTTTTTCCTGGTAATAAGGAAAGGCCTTTCCCTATCACGACCGCCTTCCTTTATTCGGAATTCATTCGTCTCAAAAGAAAGAGCTAGCAAACCACACCAATTTCATTCCAATTATCTCTGACATAGCAGGATAGCTGCCATCAACCCTTTAGAGCGAGGGTCCTCCGAGACCAATGCAGAAGGAATCGGAGCCTTTATGCCTTGAGCCTTGAGCGAAATCATTGACCTTGCGCCTGGTTTGATTAGAACATTGCCGCATTTCATCTCAAAGAGGATCTAACTCTTTCTTTCCGGCTTAGCCGAACGACTTGGCTTGGATCAATTCATGATGAAAAAGAACCGTCTTCTCTTATTCCTGAAAACATCTTCAGAACAGTTATTACAAAAAGACTAGCATCTTTATCAGGAAAAGCAAGCAAAGACCTCCCCTTTGGTTTGGTGGCCTCCTTCCTTGATAAGAGTGAAAGCATAATCAGAATCACACTCTTGGACGTGGGATTTGCCTAAATCAATTTCCATTGAATAGGGTAAGTCTCAAAAAGCATTTCACCTTAAAATCATAATATCATTATTATTAGTTAAATCATTATTTATGTTTAAGTCTTATACGTGCGCAAGTATTAAAACTTGAAATTCATTAAAAAAAATTAGAAACTATATTTACCCTTTCATATTTTTTCCCTTTCATCTAAGCACTTTTTAATGTGGAAAAAAATGGCAATTTTATCTAAACATGTTTTTGAAATGTTTCACTATTTTTTCGAGAAAAAAATCATTTCCTTTTATAGGAATTTAGAAATGAAAAAGTATGAAAATGGTTTTTCTTCTATAGTGAAAGGAAAAAAAATTGTGCTTTTTTGTTTTTAAATTTGTGGACTTTTCTTCTCTAGAAAAAACTTGTATTTTAAAAACATGTTTAGATGTGTATTTTTTTTTTATAAAATAAAAAGATATTTATGTAAAGCTATTTTTAATAGAAAAAAATTCAAAATCAACATTTTTATACGACTATAAAAGTAATAAAACCATTAATTACAATTTAAATTACTGTATAAAACATACGAAAATAGATTAAGAAAAAGACGAAACGCCTAAAAACGTACAAAATATATAATAATGGATTAAAACGTATAAACCATAAATAGACTCAAATTAGTGCAAATGTCGACAACACGAGTTCTATTGACCGAGTTTCTATTGTACTCCCTCCGTCTCAAAAACTTGACAAAAAACAATAGTTTAACTTTTATTTATTTATTAATACTAGGGCTTTTGCCCGCGCTCCGCTGCGGCGGGCTGTGTTCGCGTATGTTTTCAGTTGTGGTTCAGATGCTCCAACGATTTATTTTAGTTTTCCCGTCACATGTTCAGCTACACAGAAGAGGCACCAAGTTCTTTTTTCCTGTCAAGTATGTCGTGGAAGTAGAAGTCCGCTTTTCCATTTGTAGGTACGAGGCAACTTTGCAGGCAACCTAATACAGGCAAACATGACAAAAAAAACACAGACACATAAATGAATGTCAATCCGACTTCATGAAATTAAAAATAATCAGACATATATGTATCACCTAGCATCAAATATCACTACTGGTCATAAAAAACTAAATGGGGGGGGGGGGGGGTTTAACACATTATAATACATTAAAAACACATATACTGTTCTAAAACATAAACCACCGTTAAAGAAGAAAACATTAAAATGGTTTACCCGCAGCTAAAAAAACACATCAAATATCCAAATAATGTTTTCTAAGTAGTATCATATTCTCAACAATCTTATTTTTCCTTTCGTTCTTGTCATTTACTCAATAAATATATGAAAATCTTAGCATTACCACTGTAAGCCCTAGGGGTGAGCAAAACCGACCGAAAACCGAAAACCGACACAAACCGACCGAAACCGAAACCGACCGACACAAACCGGCCAAATTCGGGTCGGGATTCGGGATGGGTTTTTCATGATTTCAGGACTCGGTTCGGGTCGGGACTCGGGATTAATTCGGGATCGCACAAAGAAAACCACACAAATCGGGAGTAAGTCGGGCTTAACTAGGTTCGGTTCGGGACTCGGGCCTAACTCGGGTCGGGATTCGGTTTAAGTTTTTCACGATTTCGGTTTCGGGATAAGTCGGGATCGGGTCGGGACGGGTCGGTTTCGTCCCGATGCTCACCCCTAGTAAGCCCCTCCCCCATAAGTCTCTGCGTAGCAAAAAACTCCTGCAGCAGCACCAAACATTATCTATTATTACGTCTTGAAACAGCATGCGCACGTCTAACCACTTTCTATTCATGTTTTATTCTATTTTTTAACTATGACAATTAATATCATGTGATAACTTTGTAAACACACGTCCAAACATTCTTTAGATATTGCTGCATTTGTCATTGTGAGGGTCAAACAAATAAAAGGCATTCTGAAAACCAAAAGGTACCTGTTTCTTCTCGAATTCACGTTTCCATCTCCTGCAGCCTAAAGAGCTACCAGCATATCCTTTCATGGCGTAATATAAACAGTGAGTAGAAATTACATTATGTGAATAAATTGCAGATGAAAATGAGAGTACCTTGTTCTTTTTTCTTTATCGCGTCAGTCTCGTATACATCCATTCCTTTTAAAACTCATCCAAGCATTATAGGTTATACGTTGATCAAATTTTTTCTGAAATAAAAATTGAAATCAGTCAAGCTCTTTTCAGTATCATTGTTTACAGTAACCTTTTTTGCATATAGCTTAATTCTTTGTCAGACCAGGTAAAATGGATAATCTATAAATTCAACTAATAGGTAAACGGGTCATAAGTTGACAAAAAAATGACTGCAGGTCAACCCAAACCAACGCAACCAGTGTTGACCCACACCAAAAAAGACGTGTTTTAGCTCAAGCCTATCTTTCCACCCATAATAGGAACAAACATATTTTCTAGCAGAAAAACGTTCACCATTTCTCGAGGGCATTTCAACTTAGTTAAGAATGCAATTCTAAACAGTCTAAGTTATCGAAAATGATTGTATCATTGAGTTTTATTTTGATTACCTTTCTTGATGCCACCCATCCGAAGACATCTTACTCGTCCCACCATCAATTGCGTAGTTGAAATGTCGAGACCGCTGTTCACGGTCACGCAAGTCCATTATAAACCGGAGAAGCACCTGTTACAAAGAGTGGGAAAAATGTAAGATGAAGTTGGTTATCCCAAACAGACACCATGCGAAAAAATAATGACAATGTAAAAATAAAACCCGGTATTCATTCTATTGAAAGTCAACATGTGTTGGCAAGAGGGAGGGCGAGTGGGTTGTCCCCTTGTGCTGTTTTGCGTTCCTATTAGAAGAGCCTTGCTGTGTACTCCCAGATGGTAGAAGAACTCCGACACACGTTTAATTTTCCGACGTTCTAAGGAGAAGTTTGAAAAATGGGTAATGCTGTCAACATTTGAAAAAACAGAGATGAGCAGGGATGTGTTACATTGCGTAGAAAAACCTAACGCGTAACCTTGAAAGAAAGGGTAATGCTTACCCTCATTGGAAAGGTGTTCTTAGTTCACTGCGTTGCCACACCATCGCGTCACCAACCTGTATATAACATGTTGTTAGTTCATTGCGTTGCAACACAGTAAATTCTGTACTTATGTGAGGTTAAGAAACATAAGCAGAAACTAAGTAAGTCGTAAGACGAAGGAAACACAACATTCTAATGATTTACATTTCCAAGTTCCCTAATAGTTACCTCAATTATCTTTTTCTCTTGGCAAGATCTTCATTATGCGTCTTTGGGTCTGCTAATCGTTCCAACTTTGTCCGCAACGCTCAGTCGCATAACATATTTGTGTATGGTATGGCATTCGGCCATTTTCTGCTGACCCGCAAAGATATCAAGTTTTAAACACAGTATTAAAATAGAAAGATTACAACTTTATTGCTTCTTGCATGTCCTCCTATCTGACATAACTTGCTTCTGCATATGCACTTTATGATCCAATGTAACCATTTTCATTTTTAGTTCATCTACATAATGGCAATGAGAAAAATTACATGGTCAGTTTTATCGGCATTTTCGATTACTCAACCGCCAAAGGGCTGCTTACATACATATCAAGACAGTAATATCCACAACAAGTCTAGAATCAACCTCAAATACCCCGTTAAAGATCTAAAAATAGATACTTATTACCTTGACGGAAGACGTGACTCTTTAATTTCAGAAACTTAACGTTTCTCAATGGTTATCGGTTTTTCATCATTGTTATGTCTTTCATCATACCGAACCCGTGATCCTGCACCCAGTACGCATTCCATTGGTAAAGAGTGTGAAGATAATTTGTAAATCAGAAAATCAGCTTATGTCTAGGCCTACTGATAAGCTTAGAGCTTTCTAAATAAGCACGTCCCAAAGAGCCTAAGCTAATAACCTTTTATACATATATCAAGCAATTGTCTTTCCCAATTAGCTTTTAAGCTAATAACCTTTTATACATGTTTTCATTTCTGAATTATAGTGGAAAAAATACATGTTTTATACAATATGGACTATAGATTAGTACTAAATTTTTAAGGAAAAAATAATTCCTCTATTTTTAACTTTTAGAGTTGCACACGATAAACAGTCAATCAACATATTGTCGCCATTAAAAGATCATTTTATAGATGAGAGTAAGCTACAAAGTACCTGACAGAGTTGGGCACCAGTACAGGTGACAACGAACATCTTTCAAATCTAGAGGTCATTTAGGTGGAAAAAGTCTGTGTCCCTGCATTCAACGCAAACATCGTGCTATACCAACCTGAAAATCAATCCAAAGCGTACCATTCATTTTGTTTGTATCGCGTCATACCACAAAACCTTTACGCAAATAGAGGCAACGAACCGAAACATTTTTCGAAGATTCATTAAAATTTTTGGTTTCCTAACAAACTTCCATCCTAAAGTCTATTATTATGAGGCTCAGATAAGTAATCAATCATAATAAGAAAATACGGCCACCATAGGTGCAAACCCATCAGGGGTGCCCCGCCAAGTTGCACGCAATCCAAATTTGACATGAACCTGCTTAAACAGGTTCAAATACCATCATCACAGCCTTGTTAAATACCTATCCAAAAGCTACATACTCGAAAATGGTTATAAACGGTAGTTGTTTTTTATTATCAAAACGTTCAAACTTAAATTTTCTAATTTTGAATTGCACTGTGATTGGTGTATTGTGATTGCATTTGAGGCTCAGGTGCGGAAGCAAGTAAACGGTACCCAAAACCCGTCATGGCTGCAACAACATGGTCGCCCCGCGAAGATAAGGGTTGTGGCAAACTTCACTTACCAAAGCAATCCACATAACTCATCATCGCCTTCTTTATATGTATGAATCCGAAAAAAAAGGAGATTACTCAATTCTAGCAGATTCAAATCCTGATGACTTTC
This sequence comes from Glebionis coronaria, assembly GCA_025667525.1. Lineage (NCBI taxonomy): Eukaryota > Viridiplantae > Streptophyta > Magnoliopsida > Asterales > Asteraceae > Glebionis > Glebionis coronaria. The sequence goes on from JANFOE010000400.1 coordinate 504,239, forward strand.
AAAATTATAATTAGAATCACAGCCATACCATCGGCCATCACATCAAACAGGGAAAAACTATAATTCATACTATATGCGCTCACTTATTTAATTCTAGCAGACTATGAAACTTAATGGCACCAAACTACTGATTCAAATACATCTCTTTTCAACATCTAGGTAATCTGGTCTAATGAACCCGGTTTCGCCGAAGTCGCTGAGAAACCGAATACATTCGCTTTTACGCATGGCTCAGAGATGGAAGAATGGAAGTCGTACTCGAAACCCGTCATGGCTGCGACCACATGGTCGCCCCGCCAAGACACGGGCTCTGCCAAGCCACTGTTACCAAAACATTCCATAGACGGATGTCTCATCATCGCCAACATATCGTTAGACCATCAACAACCGAGCACATGCGGCATCTGGCATATTCCACCACAATTTTGCTGCATTTATTGGAGTTTAATGTAATTCTGCACGTAACGATGGCAGGTAAAAAAAGAGACAGCATACCAAATAGAAGCAAATCAATAGGTGGGGAACAATGTCAAAGGCCCACAAAAAATAAAGAAACGCACCATTCATCATATTCAGAAGCGTAAGCCTTTAGTAACCCATTCCCACATGCCTAACAGCACTCTCACATGATCAGATAAAGAGGTCAAACCTCGGATACAGAGGAACGGTACCGTATTCACATTGAATGTAAATGAACAAAGAGTATCGGATTTTTTCGGGGTACAACATAGGCTCAGATAAGACGCTAATCATAGTAGGCTCAGATAGGACGACCTTCAAGGAAAACCGGACACACACGGCATAGCTGCATTCTCAAAAGGTTGCCCCGCCAAGGTCCGCGAAGTCTCGTGTTTAACCTAGGTGTTCAAGATCATCACAGCCACGTAAACGAAACCCTACAATGAATCCTAAAGTTTTCAGAAACCCAAACAGATACAAACTTTCTGTCTGCATACAAAAATCAAAACGGCCCATAAAAAATGTCACCAACCCACCAATAACGTCATCCAACGCAGATGGCAGCAACGAAAAGGTAGGGGCAAGTCACCACAGATATAAAAACCTCTAACAAAGGGTTCTAATAAATGGTGCACTTGTTTCCGCTATTCTGCTTTCTTATTAAAGTTTTAGATGCAACTGATGTCATCAAGAAAGTTGTATGAAACTATCAAACGAAAACGCACCTTATCAAGATATTATATGAAACCCACAATAACACATCAAGATCAGATAAAACCCGCAATAATGGAGACGAAAGACATCGGGATCAACAACGGCAACGAAAGTCACGAACGTGACTACCGCCGCCTGTCATCAACCCTAGCAACGAAAAAATTGTGAGACAGCGTTACTGTAAACGTTATGTAAAACCCGATTAAAATCCTCACGGTTTCCCTCAAATATGCTACAAATTCAATAATAGCTACTTTATAATAAAGGAAAATCAATCAGAGGTAAATAAAAAAGAGGGTTTCCATGAAACCCAATAAAGGGTTTCCATCAAACCTGATATGGATTCAATATGTCCAGAAGAGCTAAAAAAAGCAGGGTTTCCATTAAACCCAAGAGAGGGCTTCCAACAAACCCCCAAACCACGAATTCATGATATGCTTATGTGTCACACTCCCAAAATATCAGAGTATAATGGCGACAAGGGAGTGGTGACGTCATGATTATCATACACACATAGTCACAAAGAACGACCTCTAAATGAGACGTTCGGAAAATAGATCACTTGTAATTAATAAAATAAATTGTTTTAACAAAGTGCGGAAGCATAAACTGAATACGGTTACAAAACATAGTTTTCTTAAATGGTACAAATGATCGTTGTTTCAAAGAAATGACGGCAATGCATGAGACCTCATTTAGCATCTTCCTTCTTAATACCTGAGAAAAACATTGCTAAAGTGTCAACATAAAGTTGGTGAGTTCATAGGTTTAGTTAGTTTGAAATGTTTAATGAACCACAAGATTTTCCCAAATGTGATGACAATATAACAGATACAAAGTCATCCCAAAAGTATTTATTACAGTCTAAGCTCGTGACACCGAAGCGTTAACAACACCGGCAGTATAATCATATAAATGTAGCCCAAACTAGATGCCTAAACCCACGACATCCTACATCAGGTTCAAATGAAACTGTGCCCGCTTGTCCCCTTGTTGGACAAGACAGACAGGGACGTCAATCCCGATAGATCTATCCATTACATTCGCGCTTACACAAAGTAATTAACGGTTCACGATTCACGGGCCAAAGCAACTGGGTTTTTAGTGGGACTTAGACTAATATATAAATCAGTAAATGCACTTGTGTTCGAACGTTAAAATCAAGCAATGTCTCACCCCAAAAAGCAGTGAAAATAGTAAAGTGTGGGGCTATAAACTCACCTCGTAAATTCAGCAAAGAGAACGAAGATAAAATAGCTCGAGAGTACGGTTACGCTAGCCGCGACCTAATTAATTTAAGAATCGAGTTACGATACGAATAATTGTATGATTAAATGACTCGACACCCTAGTTGTGCTTGACGAAACCATACGTTTATGAAAAGTACGATTTTACGGAAAAGTACGATAAATAAAATCGGTTTATTAAATGGTCGAGTTTTACGGGTCAAATCATAACTTAAATTTACCAAATTTCGTTTGGGCTTTAACCAAACTAACTTAAACATGTGAGGCCCAAATTGGGTCCAACACATTTACACCACAAACCGGCCCAAGGTCAATAGACCCGGCCCGGCCCACCTGGCGGAATAAACAAGGAAACGAAGGGAGTATATGCGTGTGTTTATCACACACAACTTCCCATATCTGAGAGATAACTCTCTCTCCTCTCTCGATATTACCTCCACCGTCCCAAAACTCTCTCTCTCCTAATCTAGATCGTTTCCAATCTCTTCTATGGTTATCATCTAATCAGTTTGAGTTATAGAATCAAATATGGGTGGTCTGAGGTTCTATATCGCGTGAGATGTGGGGTTTAATCCCCACATCAACCGATTTGGTTTTTCTGATGTGTCTCCCTTGCGGTCACGCGAATCAATAGCCAAGAAATCAAGATAAGTTTGTTCTCCTTGTTTTCTTTTTAAAAAGATTAATTGATTTTTGATTTAATAAATATCAGTGGGTTTAATTGATTTGTATATACTTGTTGTAAATCATATGATTCTCGGATTGAAATTAAACAAAATTAGGGTTTTGAAATATTTGGGGGTTTTCATCAAAATCGGGTTTAAACATAATTAATTGATGTTTTCATTTATAAAATCAAACTGATTTTAATATAAAATCGATTTATAAAAATTAGGGTTTCGGTCATTTGGGGGTTTTTGCATATCACGTTTTTAATTAAATTAAATATGGGTTTTGGGTTTAGATTAGGTTTAATTAGCATAATAAAAAGTAAATCTAGGGTTTTATGAAAATTGGGGGTTTTTGTATATTCGAATGTTACTCATGTTATATGATGTTTCTGGAATGTGGCAAATGTTAATTAGATGTTTAAAAAGGTTTTAAAATAATTAGGGTTTTGATTTGAATTGGGGGTTTCTATACCCGCGGCATGATTAATGTTTTCTGTAAAATAAATTTGATTAAGACATTTGGATTTGTTGGTAATAATGGTTAATAATTTGGCAGAAAGTAGAACTTTGGTTGGTTTGCTTTGATTCTCGGTTTGGTCCTTGATTGGGTCTCGGTTTGGTTGAACATGGGTCTCGGTTTGGTTCTTGATTGGGTCTCGGTTTGGTTGAACATGGGTCTCGGTTTGGTTCTTGATTGAGTCTCGGTTTGGTTGAACATGGGTCTCGGTTTGGTTCTTGATTGAGTCTCGGTTTGGTTGAACATGGGTCTCGGTTTGGTTCTTGATTGAGTCTCGGTTTGGTTGAACATGGGTCTCGGTTTGGTCTAAATTGGGTCTCGGTTTGGTTGACAGCAAAATAATAACATAAACATGTTTGTATTTAAAAAGTTTAGCAATTTTCAGTTTTTGGTTAAAAGTATAAGGCCTTTACAATGACTAACACATTATTTCGTTTATTCGTAGGTTCGTACAAACAAGCACATCTAGACTTCAAAAGAAAGACGAAAAAGACAAAAGACTCACAATGGGGATGCTACGTTCGGTTTTGCAGGTTCGGACGGGATGAAGACTTTCTGTTTTGCAGGTTCGACGCGACTTATGGGTCGGCTGGACCTAATCTTCTATCCAGGAGTTGTATTGTGAAGACTTGTGCAGATTTTTGATGTTTGTATTTTGGACTGAGATAATTTGTATTTGGACATTGGATAATACTTTGGGTTTGTATATAAACTTGTATAGTTAGTCTAGGGTTAGTGTAAATCTGGAAATGTTAACTTGTGATATACCCAAAAGGGGTAAACTAAACTTGTATAGTTAGTCTAGGGTTAGTGTAAATCTGGAAATGTTAACTTGTGATATACCCAAAAGGGGTAAACTAGGCAAATGTGCTGTCCTTTAGTGGGGCAAATAAACTATAAAGTTTATGTGTAATGTAGACTTGTGACTGATTTGAGACCCTTGTATGACAAGCTTGGCAATAAAATTGAAGGTTTATATATATTCAGTATATGTACACATGCTGTGATAGCTTATACACTCGACTTGGTTCACAATGGTTAAGTTTAGACGCGACTGGATAATCCCGACACCAAAACCGTTTAGTATACGATCCCAAAACAAAACAATTGTGCGAGACGTCACGAAAACTTAATAACTATAACAAATAAACGTACGACAAAACATAAGACGCTCACAACTTGTGTATTGCATTCAACTTAATAATCGCGAAACATTGAGATGTTACATATGCTCTCCCTAAAAAGGGCTTTGTCCGCAAAGCAAAACAATTAACACGTTCATGACGACAACTAGTCGGTAAACAGTTAAAATACTCGTACTACATGAATAATTAAATGATGGAAATTTGACGAATGTCACAGTATTCCCATGTTTTAGAGATTTCGTCACGAAATCAAGACGTTGTTATAGTAGGTTGGTTAACGAAAAGATGAGGATACTTGCTCTTGAACTGATCTTCACGTTCCCACGTGTATTCTGGACCTCTACGCGCGTTCCATCGGATTTTCACAATCGGTATACGGCTTTGCTTGAGTTGTTTAACTTGACGGTCCATGACTTCTACCGGTTCTTCTACGAAATTGAGTTTGTCGTCGAGTTGAATCTCCTCCAAAGGAATAACGAGTGCTTCGTCGGCTAAGCATTTCTTCAGGTTGCAAATGTGGAACACATTATGCACTCGGCTAAGTTCTTGGGGTAATTCCAAACGATAGGCTACGGGACCAATCCTCTCTATAATCTTGAAGGGTCCAATGTAGCGAGGGTTTAACTTTCCACGCTTTCCAAAGCGAATCACACCTTTCCAAGGTGAGACCTTCAACATGACTTTGTCACCAACTTCAAACTCAAGAGGTTTGCGCCTCATATCAGCATAACTCTTCTGTCGATCTCTTGCGGCTTGCATACGGCTCTTAATCTTAAAGATCTTCTCGGTAGTCTCGTGTATGATTTCAGGTCCAGCGAGTTGTGCTTCACCGACCTCTGCCCAACACAGGGGTGAACGACACTTCCTACCATACAGTGCCTCGAACGGCGCTGCCTTAATGCTAGTGTGATAACTATTGTTGTATGAGAATTCCACCAGAGGTAGGTGTCTATCCCATCTATTTCCAAAGTCAATCACACAAGCTCTCAGCATATCTTCTAAGGTTTGAATGGTCCGTTCACTTTGACCGTCAGTCTGGGGATGATACGCAGTGCTCATATCCAACTGCGTTCCCAATGCCTTCTGCAGTGACTTCCAAAACTGCGAAGTAAATCGGCTGTCTCGGTCGGAGATTATAGACACAGGCACACCGTGCTTCGTGACTACTTCCTCCAAGTACGTCCTTGCTAACTTATCCATTCCATCAGTCTCCTTGATGGGTAGGAAATGAGCCGATTTGGTGAGTCGGTCGACGATTACCCAAATCGTGTCGAATCCGGCTGCGGTCTTTGGTAGCTTGGTAATGAAATCCATAGTGATCCTTTCCCACTTCCATTCTGGCAGTTCGGGTTGGACCAATAATCCTGATGGTTTCATATGTTCGGCTTTGACTTTGGCACAAGTCAAACACTTGCTAACGTATGTAGCAATGTCCGCCTTCATGTTCGGCCACCAATACAACATCTTCAGATCATGATACATTTTATCAGATCCCGGATGTATGGAGTACTTTGACTTATGCGACTCATGCATAATTAAGGATCGTAGGTCACCATGGCATGGTAACCAACTCCTATTATCAAGGCATAACGTTCCATCCGAACGTGCTTCCAACTTCTTTATCATTCCCCCAACATCTTCAGTCTTAAGAATTTCTTCCTCGACTGCTTCCTTCTGAGCCTTGAGAATTAAGGATGGAAGGTCTAAGTCAATGGTCATCACTAAATCCTTCACCCTAAGAACTCTCTCCTTTCGACTCAAAGCGTCGGCCACGACATTTGCCTTGCCTGGGTGATAACGGATCTCGCAATCGTAATCACTGAGCAACTCTAGCCAACGTCGTTGTCTCATGTTGAGTTCCTTTTGATTCAAAATATGTTGTAGACTCTTATGGTCAGTGAATACAACACACTTAGTACCGTAAAGGTAGTGTCTCCAAATCTTCAAGGCAAACACCACTGCTCCCAACTCTAGGTCATGAGTTGTGTAGTTCTTCTCGTGCACTTTTAGTTGTCTTGATGCGTAAGCTATGACCTTAGTCCTTTGCATCAGTACTGCACCTAACCCTTTTATGGATGCATCACAATACACCACAAAGTCTTCATTACCCTCAGGTAGGGCTAGTATAGGTGCTTCACACAACATCTGCTTCAACGTCTGGAATGCCAAATCTTGCTCCTCCTTCCACTCAAACTTCTTATCCTTTTGAGTCAATTCCGTCATTGGTTTAGCTATCTTGGAGAAACCTTCAATGAATCTCCTATAGTAACCAGCAAGACCTAAAAATTGACGGATCTCCGTGGGTGTTGTTGGAGTCGCCCAATCCTTTACAGCCTCGATCTTAGCAGGATCAACGTGAATACCACTGCTGTCGATCACATGCCCAAGGAATTGCACTGTGTTTATCCAAAACTCACATTTGGAAAACTTTGCATATAACTTCTCCTTCCTTAGCAGCTATAATATGGTCTTCAAGTGTTCCTTGTGCTCTTCTTCATTACGAGAATAGATAAGGATGTCATCGATAAATACAATCACAAACTTGTCCAAGTATGGTTTGCAAACTCGGTTCATGAGATCCATGAATACCGCAGGTGCGTTTGTCAAACCAAAAGGCATAACTTGGAACTCGTAGTGTCCGTACCGGGTTCTAAAAGCCGTTTTATGAACGTCTTCCTCTCTAACCCTTAGTTGATGATATCCTGACCTTAAGTCGATCTTCGAGTATATGCTAGATCCTTGCAATTGGTCGAAAAGATCGTCAATCCTCGGCAATGGGTAGCGGTTCTTTATCGTTAGCTTATTCAATTCTCGGTAATCGATACACATTCTAAAGGATCCATCTTTCTTTTTGACAAATAAGACCGGCGCTCCCCAGGGTGAGGAACTTGGTCTAATGAAACCTTTGTCAGAAAGTTCCTTTATCTGTTCAGCTAACTCTGCCATCTCGGCCGGTGCTAGACGGTATGGGGCTCTAGCAACAGGCGCGGCTCCTGGTGTAAGCTCGATGTGAAACTCCACTTGCCGTGCTGGTGGTAGTCCGGGTAAATCCTCTGGGAATACGTCCGGAAAGTCTCTAACGATCGGTACATCTTCCACCTTCTTCTCGCGATCTTCTTCTCCTTCCTTTTGTGTTACTTGAACCAAGAATACAGGACATCCCTTCTCAATGTATCTTTGAGTCCTGATACATGAGATGACTTCCAATCTTGATCCGTTCTTCACACCACTTCTTTCGCCTTGTATGATGAGTACGTCGTTTCCATAAGGAACACGGACACACTTCTCATGACATACAATCTCCGCGTGATGCTTCGACATCCAATCCATTCCAATGATGACGTCAAAACTTCCCAATTCTATAGGGAGTAGGTCGATACTAAACGAACGACCTTGTAGCCTTACACTACATCCTTTCAGAATAACATCGGTGGTTACTGACTTCCCATCGGCTAATTCTACATTATACTTAACGTCTATCGCAGTAGGGGTAACATTTAGGCGTTCACTAAATATAGACGACACAAAACTCCTATCCGCACCAGAATCAAATAGTACTGAAGCATAGTTGTTATTGACTAGAAACGTACCAGTCACAACATTGTTGTCTTGCACAGCAGCTTCAGCACAGAGATGATACACTTTGCTAGGTGCCGTGAATCCTCCAGGAGTACTAGTTGTGGCTCGGTTATTCCCTCCTCGGCTCCCTTGATTCTGCTTCTGGTTCCCTTGCTTCTGATTTTGATTCCCTCGAATCTGGTTACTACGACCTTGGTTCCCACCGCTCGGACATTTGTTCTTGTAGTGACCTTTCTCTCCACATCCAAAGCAAGTGACATTTGCTCCTTGGCCACCTTGCGTTCCAGGTCCTCTTTGATTAGTAGCACGAGGTGGTGCTCGACATTCCTTTGCCTTATGTCCCGCCTTCCCACAATTGTAGCACGTAGGGGGACATGCTCCTTCGTGGTGTCGACCACATTTTCCGCAGAAAGGTAGTCTCCCAGCGTAGTTCCCAGTATTTCCTTGTCCAGCAGTGAACACTCTTGCTACTTCTTGTCGCTTGTTCTGGTTGTAGTTGCTTGGGTTGTTGTTGTTGTTGGTATTGTTGTTGTAGTGGTTGCCAGACCACTTTCTTTTATCCCCAGTATTTTCTCCCAACTCCTGTACCACTTGGTACATCAGACTCTGAGCCATGTCGATTGCCTCGTGCAAATCAGTCGGCTTGGATGAAGTCACATTCCCTTTGATGCTCAAAGGTAGTCCTTCAATGTAGCGTTCCAACAATCGGTCATCGTTGGGCACCATTTCAGGACATAACAAAATCAGCTCTTGAAAGCGCTGATTGTAAGCAGTAAGAGCAGTACCCTTGACCTTCAGGTTCCACAGCTCAACTTCCATCTGCTTGACTTCATTTCGGGGACAGTATTTCCTCACAAACATAGCTTTAAATTCACTCCAGGGCGTCGCTTGGGCAACGTCAATGGTCACTGCACGAGCATAGACGTTCCACCAAGTCAAAGCACCATCCACTAACGTGCTTGACGCAAACTTCACCTTGTCGGCTTCAGCGACATTGCTAATCCCAAATTAGGATTCTAGCTTCTCAAACCATCTGGTTAATCCTACTGCTCCTTCAGTACCTCGGAAACTTACTTGCGTAACTGCACGAAATTCCTTGTAGGTACAAGTACGTGCAATAGCGTTAGTAGCTCCTTGGTTGGTCTCCTCCTGTGTGCTAGCTGTACGGTTTGCTTCAGCGGTCGCGAGTGCCTCGGCCACTCGTTCGGCTATCATTTGGCTTAACAGGGCGGTGTCAATTCCACCGGTAGCGGCTGGCGGATTCTGCGTTTCGGATCTTCTAACTGGCGCCATAATCTAACAAGGTAATAGGATAATAAGTTTTTGCCAGACATAACATGCATGGCACACACAACACAATTATGAAATGCTCCACAATATATAATGATCTCACAATTTTTGCAACTCATAATATCATTCATGGAATCGTTTGATAATACATCATAGTTTTGTCTTAACATAAATGGAGAAAATAAAATACCAACTAGCTAAGACAAACTTCAAAGCTTAGTGGTCATACAGGGATAGGTCGATGGTACAAGACAAATCTAACTAGTGCCCTCACGGCGCTGTTGAAGCTCCTTCTCCAACTCTGCTAATCTCCTCTCAACCACTAGCTCACGAGCCTGGGAATCTCTCAATCTAACATCGGTGTCATGACAAGCGGCTCTAAACCTCTTATCCAAGTCTGCAACAGGGTCATCCACTGGTGCCTCTAGTCCGCCTGTCTCCACCAATGGCTCTACTCCCCAACGGGTCATCAGGCTCTCAATCTCCTCAAGACGAGTGTTTGGCATGGATTCCATCTGATCAAGAACAGTAAGAAGCTGTCCTCGTAGACGGGTCACACATACTGTCAACATTGTCTCATCCCTGACTGGACTCTTCTTCGCCAGTGCCTCCAACTTATCCTGCACTTCATTGTACTCTTCACCTAAAGCCTCTACAACATCCTCCAACCTGTTCAACCGTGTCGTCACACATCCATCTGCCGCCCCAAGCATCACCACCGTCGACGTAGCTCTCCTAGGAAGAGGAGTCGTAGCTCTCGGTCCTGTAGAGATACTAGCGTCAGTAAGCATCTCCTGGTATACTGCAGGTACAGTCTCTGGTGGTGGTAGCAGTAATGGTGTCTCTGGGACAGAACTGGCAGGTGTGCGGGCTGCATGCCTGTCAGTGGCAGTGAAAGGTATGAGGGGTCTGTAAGGTGAAAGTGGTGGTCGAGCAGCTCTCCCCCGAAGACGTCGTCTCACATAGTAGAAAGGTAGAGTACCAGGTGCTGGAGCAGGAATAGCAGTCCTTTCTCCTTCGTCTTCAGATGAAGATGAGGAGATGTGTGCTAGGGAAACCTCAGGAGTAGCGGCATATGCAGTAGGAGGGTTCTCAGTGTCTGTGACCTCCATAGGCTCTCCTTCCCCATCTGTAAACTCCATCCCATCATCCTCTGTCTCCTCTACCGTCTCACCTCCAGTCACTGATGTCTGACCTGGTGACTGCACCACGTCAGTGTCTAAGTCATCCTCTCCCCCGCCTTCTAGGCTAAGCACATCGTCAGCTGATGCATCAGGAATACGAATCGGTGAATGACGAACCTCCTCAGCCTCTCTCTCTATATCATCATCTGAAACCATTCGGTACCACGGATATCCTGACGGCGATCCTCTAGGTAGTCCTACTGATGAACTGATGGTCGACTGTGAACTACGGTTGTAGTACGCTCCTGTAGACGTGGAATCATCGGATGAAGACATCGCTGTAATCATAAACAAAATAAAGGTGTGTAAATATCTTATAAAATTAGTCCGTAAAAAGGACATTAACATAACATAGCAATCAATGTTGAATCCACATGTATCCCATATAACATAATTCAGATTTTGTTGTTGCACATGTAACCCATGTAAATATACCTCGTAATTGTTGATTCACATGTATCCCATTTATTACTTATGTATCTACATATACTTAATACTTACAATCTGTATGATAATCGATTAAACATAGAGCAGTTATAGTCTAGAATTACTAAATGCAACCTAGTTCTCTATAACTAGTGCTCTGATACCAATCTGTCACACTCCCAAAATATCAGAGTATAATGGCGACAAGGGAGTGGTGACGTCATGATTATCATACACACATAGTCACAAAGAACGACCTCTAAATGAGACGTTCGGAAAATAGATCACTTGTAATTAATAAAATAAATTGTTTTAACAAAGTGCGGAAGCATAAACTGAATACGGTTACAAAACATAGTTTTCTTAAATGGTACAAATGATCGTTGTTTCAAAGAAATGACGGCAATGCATGAGACCTCATTTAGCATCTTCCTTCTTAATACCTGAGAAAAACATTGCTAAAGTGTCAACATAAAGTTGGTGAGTTCATAGGTTTAGTTAGTTTGAAATGTTTAATGAACCACAAGATTTTCCCAAATGTGATGACAATATAACAGATACAAAGTCATCCCAAAAGTATTTATTACAGTCTAAGCTCGTGACACCGAAGCGTTAACAACACCGGCAGTATAATCATATAAATGTAGCCCAAACTAGATGCCTAAACCCACGACATCCTACATCAGGTTCAAATGAAACTGTGCCCGCTTGTCCCCTTGTTGGACAAGACAGACAGGGACGTCAATCCCGATAGATCTATCCATTACATTCGCGCTTACACAAAGTAATTAACGGTTCACGATTCACGGGCCAAAGCAACTGGGTTTTTAGTGGGACTTAGACTAATATATAAATCAGTAAATGCACTTGTGTTCGAACGTTAAAATCAAGCAATGTCTCACCCCAAAAAGCAGTGAAAATAGTAAAGTGTGGGGCTATAAACTCACCTCGTAAATTCAGCAAAGAGAACGAAGATAAAATAGCTCGAGAGTACGGTTACGCTAGCCGCGACCTAATTAATTTAAGAATCGAGTTACGATACGAATAATTGTATGATTAAATGACTCGACACCCTAGTTGTGCTTGACGAAACCATACGTTTATGAAAAGTACGATTTTACGGAAAAGTACGATAAATAAAATCGGTTTATTAAATGGTCGGGTTTTACGGGTCAAATCATAACTTAAATTTACCAAATTTCGTTTGGGCTTTAACCAAACTAACTTAAACATGTGAGGCCCAAATTGGGTCCAACACATTTACACCACAAACCGGCCCAAGGTTAATAGACCCGGCCCGGCCCACCTGGCGGAATAAACAAGGAAACGAAGGGAGTATATGCGTGTGTTTATCACACACAACTTCCCATATCTGAGAGATAACTCTCTCTCCTCTCTCGATATTACCTCCACCGTCCCAAAACTCTCTCTCTCCTAATCTAGATCGGTTCCAATCTCTTCTATGGTTATCATCTAATCAGTTTGAGTTATAGAATCAAATATGGGTGGTCTGAGGTTCTATATCGCGTGAGATGTGGGGTTTAATCCCCACATCAACCGATTTGGTTTTTCTGATGTGTCTCCCTTGCGGTCACGCGAATCAATAGCCAAGAAATCAAGATAAGTTTGTTCTCCTTGTTTTCTTTTTAAAAAGATTAATTGATTTTTGATTTAATAAATATCAGTGGGTTTAATTGATTTGTATATACTTGTTGTAAATCATATGATTCTCGGATTGAAATTAAACAAAATTAGGGTTTTGAAATATTTGGGGGTTTTCATCAAAATCGGGTTTAAACATAATTAATTGATGTTTTCATTTATAAAATCAAACTGATTTTAATATAAAATCGATTTATAAAAATTAGGGTTTCGGTCATTTGGGGGTTTTTGCATATCACGTTTTTAATTAAATTAAATATGGGTTTTGGGTTTAGATTAGGTTTAATTAGCATAATAAAAAGTAAATCTAGGGTTTTATGAAAATTGGGGGTTTTTGTATATTCGAATGTTACTCATGTTATATGATGTTTCTGGAATGTGGCAAATGTTAATTAGATGTTTAAAAAGGGTTTTAAAATAATTAGGGTTTTGATTTGAATTGGGGGTTTCTATACCCGCGGCATGATTAATGTTTTCTGTAAAATAAATTTGATTAAGACATTTGGATTTGTTGGTAATAATGGTTAATAATTTGGCAGAAAGTAGAACTTTGGTTGGTTTGCTTTGATTCTCGGTTTGGTCCTTGATTGGGTCTCGGTTTGGTTGAACATGGGTCTCGGTTTGGTTCTTGATTGGGTCTCGGTTTGGTTGAACATGGGTCTCGGTTTGGTTCTTGATTGAGTCTCGGTTTGGTTGAACATGGGTCTCGGTTTGGTTCTTGATTGAGTCTCGGTTTGGTTGAACATGGGTCTCGGTTTGGTTCTTGATTGAGTCTCGGTTTGGTTGAACATGGGTCTCGGTTTGGTCTAAATTGGGTCTCGGTTTGGTTGACAGCAAAATAATAACATAAACATGTTTGTATTTAAAAAGTTTAGCAATTTTCAGTTTTTGGTTAAAAGTATAAGGCCTTTACAATGACTAACACATTATTTCGTTTATTCGTAGGTTCGTACAAACAAGCACATCTAGACTTCAAAAGAAAGACGAAAAAGACAAAAGACTCACAATGGGGATGCTACGTTCGGTTTTGCAGGTTCGGACGGGATGAAGACTTTCTGTTTTGCAGGTTCGACGCGACTTATGGGTCGGCTGGACCTAATCTTCTATCCAGGAGTTGTATTGTGAAGACTTGTGCAGATTTTTGATGTTTGTATTTTGGACTGAGATAATTTGTATTTGGACATTGGATAATACTTTGGGTTTGTATATAAACTTGTATAGTTAGTCTAGGGTTAGTGTAAATCTGGAAATGTTAACTTGTGATATACCCAAAAGGGGTAAACTAGGCAAATGTGCTGTCCTTTAGTGGGGCAAATAAACTATAAAGTTTATGTGTAATGTAGACTTGTGACTGATTTGAGACCCTTGTATGACAAGCTTGGCAATAAAATTGAAGGTTTATATATATTCAGTATATGTACACATGCTGTGATAGCTTATACACTCGACTTGGTTCACAATGGTTAAGTTTAGACGCGACTGGATAATCCCGACACCAAAACCGTTTAGTATACGATCCCAAAACAAAACAATTGTGCGAGACGTCACGAAAACTTAATAACTATAACAAATAAACGTACGGCAAAACATAAGACGCTCACAACTTGTGTATTGCATTCAACTTAATAATCGCGAAACATTGAGATGTTACATATGCTCTCCCTAAAAAGGGCTTTGTCCGCAAAGCAAAACAATTAACACGTTCATGACGACAACTAGTCGGTAAACAGTTAAAATACTCGTACTACATGAATAATTAAATGATGGAAATTTGACGAATGTCACATTATGTTTTCCATCAAACTCGGCTGATCAATGAAGATCTATCAAATATCAAACTCATAGGGCACATATCCACCTATCATTTTTAGGTCAAACACATATCTCGTTTACTTGAGAGAGACAGAGAGAGAGAGAGTGTAGAAAGTAGATGGGTTTTAAGAGAATGCATACATAAGCATATAAAACCCCTAAATCAAAACGAATGGCCATGATTTACTAACCAATAATCAACGGCATGAGATGCGAATCCTGTAGCCACTATCACCAATCAACGGTGAAGGTTGATTTGTAGGAATCAACGGTTGTGGTCATGTTTGAGGGCCAACACAGTGTGTGAGATGAGTAACAGTGGTCAAGTTTGAGGTATGTGAGAGGAGTAATTGTGCAAAAACAATAAACAAATAAAGATGTGAGGGGATCACTGTTCTTAGGGGAACGTGATTCCCCTCTATTATAAGGTATACAATTTATTAATATTTATTAATTTTTACTTTCTAACATATTGATAATTTTACTTTTATTTAATAAAAATTTGTTCGCTTTTTATAAAACAAACTCAAGAATCAAGTAATTCAACCAACCTCCCCTTTATTTTTATTAAACTGCGTTAGGCTATCACTTCAAATGTGATACCTAGCTTTTTGATCGTACTTACAAAGCAGAAAGAAAAAGAAATCAAGTGTATGATTGATCTTACAAACCAAGATCAATATACACATACAAGAACAAAGCTCTGAATAACAATGGCGGAACAAACTATGTGTGAGAGATGAAAAGATAACAAGCTGAATGAGTTGCTAACAAGAATGAGATGAATATATAGTCCAAAGACTAGGGTTGACGTGAGTTTCCATTGCTTGTCATATTTAGCCCTTATCCTTTAAGCTACCTGCCAAACTGAAACAAAAAATATACAAAACAAAAATATAAAAGGAAAAAATTACCTTACTTACCCTTCAACTTATAACAACCTGTCAACTTACTTAATAATACCCCCTCTTAAGTTGACTTGTGATAGAGATCAACAAGCTTCAACATATCACAAAAAGAATTGTGATCTTTGATAGACAACCCTTTGGTAAACAAGTCTGCAACATTATCTTCAGATTTGATCTTAATAGTTTTGATCAAACCTGCAGATACCTTTTCTCTTAAGAAATATAAGTCAATTTTAAAATGTTTAGTTCTCTCATGAAATACAGGATTGGCTGCAATTTAAATTGCAGAACTACTATCACAACTGATTGGCACAGGTAAGACAACATTTACCTTAAGATCTTTCATAATCTTAAGTATCCACATGATTTCACAAGTAACACTATTCATAGCCCTATATTCAGCTTCAGCTGAAGATTTAGCTATAACAGATTGTTTCTTACTTTTCCAAGACACAAGATTATCACCCAGATATACAGTATATCCAATAACAGATTTTCTAGTAATCTTACACTTAGCCCAATCTGAATCTACAAAAGCATTAAGATTCAGATTGTTATGTTTTTCAAAAGATATACCAGTTCCAGGAGACCCTTTAAGGTATCTAAGCACATGAAAAGCCAGTTTCAGATGAGATTTATAAGGAGCATGCATAAACTGATTTAAACAGTGAACAACATAAGCAATATCAGGTCTTGTTAAGGTCAGATATATTAATTTGCCAACAATCTTTTGATAACAAGTTTTATTATCAAGAATAGTATCAACCTCATTTTCAACAAGTTTCTTTCTTTTCTTAGAAGGATCTGGTATAGGAGCTTTAGCTGGCTTACAAGCCAACATTCCATACTCAGATAGTAATTCAAGACAATATTTTCTTTGATTAAGACATAATCTTGAGTCTGTATCAAGTACTTCAATACCCAAAAAATATTTGAGTTTCCCAAGGTCTTTTATTTTAAATTTAGAACTTAAATATTCTTTAAAGTCATTGATAATACTTTCATTGTTCTCTGTTATGATAATATCATCAACATAAACAAGCAGGGCAACAAAAGACTCATTCTCAGTCTTAGTAAACAAAGAAACATCACTTTTACTTTGACAAAAACCATTTTCAATTAACACACTTGTTAACTTTTCATTCCATTTCCTAGGTGCCTGTTTTAACCCATATAAAGACTTAGTTAGCTTGCACACCTTGTTTGAGTTAGAACCATATCCTTCAGGAAGATTCATATAAATTTTTTCATCTAAATCTCCATACAGAAAGGCATATTCACATCTAACTAATAAACATGCCAATTATTGTGCACAACAACAGAAAGAAGACACCTAACTGTCACAATTTTCACAACTCGTGAAAAAGTTTCTTCATAGTCTATACCCTCCTTTTGACTAAATCCTTTAGCCACAACTCTGGCTTTAAACCTCTCAACATCACCACTAGACTTGTATTTTACTTTCCACAACCATTTACAAGCAACAGGTTTTCTACCAAAAGGTAGATCAACTATAACCCATGTATTATTTCTATTAAGTGCCTCCATCTCCCCATTCATTGCCTCGACCCACCTAGGGTCTTTGGCAGCCTTATTATAAGACTTAGGTTCATGTATTTTATTAAAGTTATTAGTGAACACAAAATTATGCATAGACAAGTTGTTGTAGTTCACCATAGTATTAATATCATATTTAACTCTTTTATCAAGCACATAATCACTAAGTTTAGTAGGAAGCTTATGTGGTCTACTAGACCTTCTTAGCTCAGTCTTCTCTGGACTATTTTGGAAAAGTTGATTAAATTCTGTAAAATCCTCACCCTCAGACTCATAATTTTCATCATTAAGGGCAACATTATGATCTAAATCATTAACCTCATTACTGCCTAAGTCATTCTGGTTTCCAAGACTATGATTTTATTAGTCATAGACTCTGACCCCTAAGAATGACTGGTAACAATGATAGGAGTATCAGTAGATACTTTATCAGCTAAGACAGACTCTTTTGAAATGCTACCTCTATCTCTTAAACTTTCATCTCTCATATCATCATAGGGATCATCAGATTTATTTACTACTAAGTCAAAAATATTTAAACTGTTTATACCCTGATCTTCAAAGATCAAATCACTCTTACAAACATCATTTTTGAATTGAAGAACTGTTTCATAAAACTTGACATCTCTTGAAAAGAACACATTTTTTGACTCAAGACCAAACAGTTTATAACCCTTTTTAGTAAAAGAATACCCAATGAACACACACTTTTCAGACCTAGCAGCAAACTTATCCACATTGTTAAGCACAGTACTAAAACAAAGACACCCAAAACTTTTTAAATGAGAGATATTAGGTTCAACTTTATAAATCATTTCATAAGGACTTTTTCCAGAGAAAACTGAGCTAGGAATCCTGTTAATCAGATAAACAGCAGTAAGAATAGATTCAGGTCACATGTTCAAAGGTAATCCCCCCTGAAACATGAGGGCTCTAGCAACATTAAGCAAGTGTCTATGCTTACGTTCAGCTATACCATTCTGCTGTGGAGTATACACACAAGTAGTTTGATGAATAATCCCATTATCCTTAGTAAAATCTTCAAATTTATGATTAATAAACTCTGTTCCATTATCACTTCTAAAAACTTTGATAGAAATATCAAACTGATTTTTGATTAGATTAAAGAATTCAACAAGTTTATAAAAAACTTCATCTTTGCCTTTAAGCATGTATAACCACACAACCCTGGTATAGTCATCAACAATAGTAAGAAAGAATCTAAATCCATCTTTACTATTTACTCTATAAGGACCCCAAACATCCAGATGAACAATATCACCCAAAGCTTTAGTCTTATGGTCACTTATAGAAAAAGGATCTCTAGTTTGCTTAGCCATGTGACATACATCATAAGGCTGAACATTACTAGTAGAATCAAGATGGATTTTATCCTTAAGAATAGCTAAGACTTGGTCAGAGGGATGACCAAGTCTGTTATGCCACACACACTTAGACAAATTACACTTAGTGATAGCACTATTAGTAAACTTCCTACCTGAATCAAACAAGTAAAGTCCATTATTTTCACTACCAGTCCCCAGGAGGAACTTTTGAAGAGAATCCTGGACAAAACATCTAGACTCAGTAAAGGACACAACAAACTTATTATCTTTAGCCAGCTTGTGTACAGATATAAGACTGACCTTATAACCTGGAACAACTAACACATTTTTAATGTAATTTTATCTGAAAGTTTGAAATTTCCTACATGCTTAACATGTTCAATAGTACCATTAGGATGTGAAACTGATATATTCAAATTTGACACATCAATAATATCAAACAAATGTTCAGTAGAAAAAGTCATATGTTGTGATGCTCCAGAATCAAAGATCCAACCAATATAAGTACTATAAGTACTTATATTGGTATTATAGTTAAAGAATTGACAAGTAACAAAACTTATAACATGATTTGAACCAAATCTTATACCTGCAGCACAAGACTGCACATCACCAATATCAGGCTTTGAATTGATCAAAGCCATGAGTCTATTAATTTGATCAGCAGTAAAGGGAAGAGATTTCCCAGATCCCTGATCAACACCATTACCATGAGAGCTAGTGACATTATTAGAACCATTAGATCCTCCAGTATTTATTTTCTTGAAACCTGGAGGATACCCATTAAGCTCAAAACATCTATCAACTGTATGGCCATTCATATTACAATGAGTACAAACAAACTTATTGTTGTTCCTATTAGGACCTCTGTTTTGACCATTTTGATCGTTTTGAGTATTTCTATTACCAGACCAATTATTAGGTTTAACAACAAAAGCAGTAGCAGTACTCTTATCACTAACAGCATGAACCAAATTGTTCTTATGGGATTCAACCCTAGAAAGAGTAGCAAAAACATATTTAACATCAGGCAAAGGGTTAGCAGTTAACAATTGGCTCTTAACAACACTGAAAGTGTCATCAAGACCCATAAGAAGCTGCATAAGCATTATAAGAGCATTATGACTCTTCATTTGAGGAGCACCATCACAATTACAAGAAGGAAGATTGACAAGGGAGTCAAACTGCCTCCATAAACTGTTGTAATTATGATAATACTCAGACAAAGAAGACCCAAATTGAGTGAGAGAGTAAATTTTATAATGCAAATTATAGATAACAGATCCATCAATTTTATCATAGGTTTCTTTAAACTCATCCCACACATCTTTAGCATTTTTTGAAAAAATTTGTCCTTGATATAACTCAAAAGAGATACATCCAAGAATCCATGATAAAACACATCATTACATCTATCCTATTGATTAGACAATACAACATCATCATTATTTTTCTCATAAGTACCATCAATAAAACCCAATTTGTTCTTAGTATGTAAAGCAAGTTTAAATGCAGCAGCCCAAACTTTATAGTTCTCTGGTCCAGTTAGTTTAACACTCACAATGGGCTGCCCATTAGTATCAGTAGGGTGTAAGTATAATGGGTCATTAGTGTGAATGACAGTTTCATTTTCTGTTTCAGTATCACTAACAGGATTATCATCCTGATCACCTTTCTTGGGATCAGACATGATAACAACACAAAGAAATCACACAAGAACACAAAAAACAAACAACCCCTTATATCTCCTCTAAACACAGCTACCAAAAAGCACAAAAGAAAACTGAATCAATCCACCAAGATTACCTAATCCCTTCGACACCTAAATCACCCTCTAAACAGAAACAAGAAACCAAAACTAAAGAGAAGGAAGGAGAGGTGTTACAAAACGCGCATCAATAAGCAAAGAATAGCCAAGAACCAATGAGATCAAGAAGATCTCGCCACAAACCAATAAGCACAACGAAATAACAACCTGAAAGTGTTAGTTATAACAGATAACCAACAAAAAACAACAAACCCCAAAAATTAAATGAAACCCTAATTTCTGAAATTTAGGGTTTCTTCAATTAACTTACCAGAGATGAAATTAACCCCAATCAATCAATCAAGAACCCAATTAAACCCAAAGGAATACCAGAAATCAGAAAACCCCCAAATTTTTGAAACCCTAAAAAAAATTTAATCGATCAAATCTTGTAATTAAACACAATCATAACACGATTAACCACAAGATTAATCAAGATCTTTAGTAAAACAGTTTTAAAACCAGATATCAAGAACCAAAGGCTCTGATACCATATTCGCTTTTTATAAAACAAACTCAAGAATAAAGTAATTCAACCAACCTCCCCTTTATTTTTATTAAACTGCGTTAGGCTATCTCTTCAAATGTGATACCTAGCTTTTTGATCGTACTTACAAAGTAGAAAGAAAAAGAAATCAAGTGTATGATTGATCTTACAAACCAAGATCAATATACACATACAAGAACAAAGCTCTGAATAACAATGGCGGAACAAACTATGTGTGAGAGATGAAAAGATAACAAGCTGAATGAGTTGCTAACAAGAATGAGATGAATATATAGTCCAAAGACTAGGGTCGACGTGAGTTTCCATTGCTTGTCATATTTAGCCCTTATCCTTTAAGCTACCTGCCAAACTGAAACAAAAAATATACAAAACAAAAATATAAAAGGAAAAAATTACCTTACTTACCTTTCAACTTATAACAACCTGTCAACTTACTTAATAATACCCCCTCTTAAGTTGACTTGTGATAGAGATCAACAAGCTTCAACATATCACAAAAAGAATTGTGATCTTTGATAGACAACCCTTTGGTAAACAAGTCTGCAACATTATCTTCAGATTTGATCTTAATAGTTTTGATCAAACCTGCAGATACCTTTTCTCTTAAGAAATATAAGTCAATTTTAAAATGTTTAGTTCTCTCATGAAATACAGGATTGGCTGCAATTTAAATTGCAGAACTACTATCACAACTGATTGGCACAGGTAAGACAACATTTACCTTAAGATATTTCATAATCTTAAGTATCCACATGATTTCACAAGTAACACTATTCATAGCCCTATATTCAGCTTCAGCTGAAGATTTAGCTATAACAGATTGTTTCTTACTTTTCCAAGACACAAGATTATCACCCAGATATACAGTATATCTAGTAACAGATTTTCTAGTAATCTTACACTTAGCCCAATCTGAATCTACAAAAGCATTAAGATTCAGATTGTTATGTTTTTCAAAAGATATACCAGTTCCAGGAGACCCTTTAAGGTATCTAAGCACATGAAAAGCCAGTTTCAGATGAGATTTATAAGGAGCATGCATAAACTGACTTAAACAGTGAACAACATAAGCAATATCAGGTCTTGTTAAGGTCAGATATATTAATTTGCCAACAATCTTTTGATAACAAGTTTTATTATCAAGAATAGTATCAACCTCATTTTCAACAAGTTTCTTTCTTTTCTTAGAAGGATCTGGTATAGGAGCTTTAGCTGGCTTACAAGCCAACATTCCATACTCAGATAGTAATTCAAGACAATATTTTCTTTGATTAAGACATAATCTTGAGTCTGTATCAAGTACTTCAATACCCAAAAAATATTTGAGTTTCCCAAGGTCTTTTATTTTAAATTTAGAACTTAAATATTCTTTAAAGTCATTGATAATACTTTCATTGTTCTCTGTTATGATAATATCATCAACATAAACAAGCAGGGCAACAAAAGACTCATTCTCAGTCTTAGTAAACAAAGAAACATCACTTTTACTTTGACAAAAACCATTTTCAATTAACACACTTGTTAACTTTTCATTCCATTTCCTAGGTGCCTGTTTTAACCCATATAAAGACTTAGTTAGCTTGCACACCTTGTTTGAGTTAGAACCATATCCTTCAGGAAGATTCATATAAATTTTTTCATCTAAATCTCCATACAGAAAGGCATTATTCACATCTAACTAATAAACAGGCCAATTATTGTGCACAACAACAGAAAGAAGACACCTAACTGTCACAATTTTCACAACTCGTGAAAAAGTTTCTTCATAGTCTATACCCTCCTTTTGACTAAATCCTTTAGCCACAACTCTGGCTTTAAACCTCTCAACATCACCACTAGACTTGTATTTTACTTTCCACAACCATTTACAAGCAACAGGTTTTCTACCAAAAGGTAGATCAACTATAACCCATGTATTATTTCTATTAAGTGCCTCCATATCCTCATTCATTGCCTCGACCCACCTAGGGTCTTTGGCAGCCTCATTATAAGACTTAGGTTCATGTATTTTATTAAAGTTATTAGTGAACACAAAATTATGCATAGACAAGTTGTTGTAGTTCACCATAGTATTAATATCATATTTAACTCTTTTATCAAGCACATAATCACTAAGTTTAGTAGGAAGTTTATGTGGTCTACTAGACCTTCTTAGCTCAGTCTTCTCTGGACTATTTTAGAAAAGTTGATTAAATTCTGTAAAATCCTCACCCTCAGACTCATAATTTTCATCATTAAGGGCAACATTATGATCTAAATCATTAACCTCATTACTGCCTAAGTCATTCTGGTTTCCAAGACTATGATTTTATTAGTCATAGACTCTGACCCCTAAGAATGACTGGTAACAATGATAGGAGTATCAGTAGATACTTTATCAGCTAAGACAGACTCTTTTGAAATGCTATCTCTATCTCTTAAACTTTCATCTCTCATATCATCATAGGGATCATCAGATTTATTTACTACTAAGTCAAAAATA